>CM076578.1:1640838349-1641189589 GCA_034641835.2 Pinus albicaulis | reverse complement strand
TTTAATTTGATCCACAAATATATAGAATAATTAGTGATATTGTGGTATTTTTATTTTTAACTAATTATGTGATGGTTGTTGATTTTAAATTTACTGGTTGCAAAAAAATGTAATATGTTAAGTAACATGATTAGTGTGGAATAGGTCATGTGTAATTGTCTCATAATTTTTTTTAATTAAAAGCTAATCCAAGTCATAAACAAATTACTAAAAAAATACATGTATACATCTCAATAATTTCTAAATAGAATAGCTATACAATATATATAAATAAATAAATTATGAAAAATAAAACTGTAATGTAATTTTTTTTTAGTTTAAAATGTTTTGTGGTCAAATTCAAGTGTATTAATCATAATTACAAGATATGTTTATTCAAATACACAAAAAAATTAGTTTTAGATGAAAAATGGAAAAGAAATAAGGGAAAATGGATGAAAAAATGCATTATAAGAAAAATAGAACTATCCCAACTCATTTTTGAAATAATATTTATCTCTATCACCATGTATTTTAAATTTAATATTCTAAATATTAATATTTCTCTTTAAAAAAAAATTACAAATTTAATTCATTCATAAAATAATAATTAAAAATTATTTGGTAATATTTTTACAAAATTATTTTAAATTTAAATAGTTATATAATTATTCAGAAAATTAATTAGTTTTAAAGTAATATATCTCATTTAAAAACAAAGGCTACACAGTAAGTAGCTACTATGTGTGACTTAATGTAAATATACTACATGTCACTTAATGTAAATATAGAAATGTTGCAATGTGATTTTAAACACGACTATGATACTTTATGACAAAGTTGATTTTAAAGTTCATTTCAAAGTTAATCTGTTTTTTTACCATATTAAAATTATTCTAAAAATGCGTACATATATCAGAACAAATATGTATATACGAGTTTATTCAAATACTCTATTTCGAGACGGGTAGAGTTCGCAATTATAGATATATACTGTGCTTAAATAAAGAAAAACCAGATAATGCAGTTATAGATATAAACTATGCTTAAATAAAGAAAAAACCAGATAATACAATTATAGATATAGAATATGCTTAAATACAGAAGAAACCAACCTTTTGTTTATTTCATATGGGTTAGTACCCATTATAAAAGGTTGACCAAATCATAAGGTAGATTGAATCGATGAGGGAGGAAAATTATAACCATTATGTTCTATTAGTATGTTGTACATAATCTGAAAATTAAATAAATGTTTATTTTATATTACGGACTGAGGGGCTATTTAAAACAATCTTAAATATGGTGAACGAAAATAATTGATAGAAATCTTATAGAACGTTGTATTAATAAAATTACATGAATCGACCGTTAAACTAATGTAAATTAAAATTCAAAACAAATGATTTATATAACCAATTTAATTAAACACTTTGAGATCAAATATAGCTCTAAAAGAGCTCATTGCAGGCATGAAGGTAACACATACTAAAGCAACACAAAAATTTATTGAAAAAATATACATAAAGTTGTTATAGACCTCTATATTTTGGACAAATCTGAATAGGAAAGGGTTTAGGGTTCGATCAGCAATTAACGGCCACTGTTGGATCACCTAGGTTGATCCTGTGCATCGAACAATAACCAAGGTCGAGCCCATGTGAATTGTAGGTGCTCTAAGTTACGTGGCAGAGAACGAATGGATTCAAAATTCAACCAAATGCTTTTAGGGTGGCGGTGAAGAGTATATTTATAAACGATGGGACAGATAGATAATAAATCATGTGTACTAACTAAGAACTATCAATAAAATAATATGAAGTTGCAATGTATAAAAAAAAAAATCACTTGATGTGCAACGTATTTCAGAATAAACACAAAACTGCTATAGGAAGCAATCTTACAGTTGCGTTGTTATAGGCCTTCGTGTAAAAGAAAAAATTTCCTTGAGGTGTCATTCAACCAGGCATTGGGAATTTATATTATTTTGTTAATTAGTTTTATAATCATGTCCCTACTACGTAGGGCGGAGGGGATGTCAGTACGTAGGGGGGAGGGGAATTAAATTGCTGTGAACAGTGTCCTCTCCGTATCTGTCGCCAATAACGAGGCATTCTACAATAAAATGTTAAAAATCTTAACCAATAATATTTCAGAGAAATGTTAATAAAAAAAATTATAATAAATAAAAAAATAAATTATAAAGTTTTGCTTTATAAATTTGACCAAACTAATAGAAGGTCAACTCAAAATCTAATGCGTAATACCTGCATAATAATATCTAAAATATATCCAATTTGTTAAAAATAATATTTAAAATATATCAAGTAAATTATAATATAAACTTTTTTTTAATTTAATATATAATATTATCAACCCTGATTTGATATTTATTTTATGGTCATTCCGAAAATCATATCCACGTTCCCAAGATTCTCTCACGCTAAAAACTTCTACAACATATGTTGTAAGTTTTTTTTAGATCAGTTGAATTTTTAGTTTAATATTTAAATTTAATTTTTACATTTTTTACACTGAAGTGGAAATCGAATTTTTAATTTATAAAATAAATTTAAATAATATAAAGATATATTAAGGACTTATTATTTATTTCTAAATGAAAGTGAAAATGAAATTTCTTTCATATTTAAAAATAACAATAAAATTAAATAATATAAAAAATGATAATAGAGATATATTTAAATAAGTGATGAATGATTAGTGTTTTAAATTTAATGTAAAATGTTTTTAGTAAATTTTCAAATTATCTCAAATATTATTCTAATAAAATTTTATTGTGACAAAAATTAGAAGAAATTTCAATTTAAAAGTGTCCATGAAATTTCCATGTAATTTTCCTGTAAATATTTTGGAGGGAAAAGAAGGAAAACTTAATTTTTAATTGTACTTTTGATTTATCTCCTTATAGGTTTGCTCAAACTTCAAGTTTAGATACATTAGATGTGGAATTAAATTCCACATCCAACGAGTACCCATTATGCATACTTTTGAGAAGGTCCACCTTGATAAAAATTGCAGATTTATTAAAAAAACGTTTTTCAATACGTTATTTTTTTAATGTATCTTCAATTTTTATCAAGGTGGGTCATCTCAAAAGTATGCATAATGGATATTCATTGGATGTGAAATTTAATTTCGCATCTAATGAGTGTCTAAACTTGAAGTTTGAGTAAACCTAGAAGGAGATAAACCAAAAATACAATTAAAAGAAAGTGTTTTCTTGTTTTCCCTCCAAAATTCATAACTCTTATTTTATTATTTTAACTATTATTTTATTATTTTTCCTTTAGAGGCCACTTTTAAGCTGAAATTTCCTCTAATGCCATTTAGAGAAAAATAAGTTCATAATGTAGAAAACGAGAATCAAAACAAGAATTAGAAAATGGATAAACCCCAAGTTTCTATCTAGTCCAATATGAAGAGACCCTTATTTTGGTATATGCATTCCATTAATTGTGCAAGAAATAGAATGGAAATTTGTAATGTAGGAACTGCTAGCAAGGAATGATTGGAAAACGCATTTTCCAGTGATGGCTGCTATAGTATTTGAAACCAGGACCTGGATCCCTTAGAACAATGTGTCTAAGTCCTAAATCTAAGAGATGGCTCCAAAGAAATCCTTCTAAGGTGGTTAAACAGATCTACCACACTTAGATGTCCTCAAGGAGTACCCGATGAAGGGGCTACAACAATGTAAGCACAAGAGATGGAAAGACAACGTTATTTTACAACCATGAGCATATGAAGATCTGAATTGCCATCAAATAATGTTATAGCAGTAAAAGAGTACAAGTTCTTTAGGAAACATCTACTCAAGAAAGGCAATGCAAGCCTCAATAAGACATGTACATGAAAGTAGAATAACACTGCTATTTCTGCATAAACCCAGGCTATGAGGACGCAATTTATAAGAGGTACTGCTCCATATTACATAATAGCTGAAAGATATGACAAGATATGGCTCAAATACAATAGGGGAGCAAAGCTCTAACCCTTAGAAGCAATAATACATCAATCCTCCAAGGGATTGGCTGAAATATACAAAATGGAAAAAATGCTGGAGTTGCTGGGCAACAGCTGCAACTAAGAAACTAGAAATACATAGAGAAGGCTGAATATGATGAATGATATGAAGTAAACCTTCTCCAATGGATCTCAAAAGTGGAAGGCCGATCCTTGCACTTGAGATCTCACCCTCCAATCAATCTGCAAACCCTCACTGCAGATACTTCATGAAAATAACGCAGTCACTAAGAGGGACTGTGCAGTAGGTGGAATAGAATACTATGGGCAAGTGCCAAGATCTGCAAATTAGCTCCAAATCTTCCAATTTGATCTCCCAAAGGAAAGAAAGACTCTCCCTCTGAAAAACAAGAGATGGAAGAGGTGTTGGGGGGTCTCCACTGCAACACCCTCCAACATAGAATTATGCTGTTGCAGCAATAACATTGTCCTGGAGGAGGATTCTTTGGCCTTGAGCCAAGGAGTGTGGAGAATGAAGAACAACCCTTCAAGATGCCTCTCAAGAAGGTGAAGAAATCCTAAACAGGAATTCCCCGGCAATTCTTGCTAAGCAGCAAAGAATGCTCAATTGTCTGCATAGACAATGAAATCAATAATTCATAGCATGTCCAACAATGGTTGCCTTACCCTCCTTTTATACAAAGTGAGCTCCCTCTCTATGGGCCCCACTCTATTAGGGTTTCTTCCATAAAGGAATATTCCCTCCTCTATCTTTGCGCTGTCCCATGTAGTGCTTTCCACCTCATACCCTGCACTGTTTGACTTGGTCAAACTTAACCAAGCCTCTTTGCAAATGTCTCCTTTCACACATGAGGGTGTGAAATCTAGTTCCAAGGCTGATCCCCTTTCATACTAGAGGGATTTTATCCATGTTTTTATTGTCTTTGGGTCTCCTTACCCAATTATTCAACTTATAAGTGAAATTGTCAAAATCTAATGTTCCAATTTATTGAAGGAAAAAGCAAAAACATTACAGTCCTCCCCTCCCAAATGTTGCTTGTCCTCAAGAAACTGTAAGGATAGAACTGAGAAGTTGTCTCCCAAGGCATGGAGACTGAAAAGCATTGGGAAAACATCTTCCCCAAGCAATCATCCAGATAAAATGAGCTACCTCCCAACAAGGAAACTCTTGAAAATCTCCCTCCACCTCAAGCTCCTGGAATGAAGGTGGGCTGAAAATCTGAACATGGTAAGCATCATAGCCTACCCCAAGCTGTCCTTCTCTCCACTTATGATAAGTGTAGAGTATGTGCTGATCCTGGGCTGCAAAAGTATTTCCCTCAAATGGCAAAGTGAAGAACAATCCTCCAAAGAGCCTTCCTCCAACATTGAAGAACAAGCTGGCCCAAAACAATCCATCCATGATGAATATGACAAGGTCATCATAGAGTATCCCAATGAGAATTTTGCTGCAAGTTATACATGATGATACATGATACAAACAATGTCTCATAAGGATACAACGCAGTTTTATCCACTGCAATCTCAGGAGGGAACATGGCAAGTGACATACAAAATCCATCACATCTACTAAGGAATAGTAAATGGCTGGATGTAACAACAATACAAGATCAAAAACTTGCTCATGGTTGTACACTGGATGATTATCAAGTCCATGGTCCACCTCAAAAGAGAACACATATGTAACTGTGATGGCCATATCTCCTCCCATGCTCCCCTTAGAACATGTAGTGCAGAAAATGTGGGAGTTTTCTCCCCTCAAGGACACATCCAACTCATGTGTCTTTCTCATAATCATGCTTCTCATACAAATCTGATCCATATTAGCAAATGAAGTCATGATCAGCAACAAAATGAGGAAAATGCTGAAGGTTTCATGTGGTGCAAGAAGGTACCAACAGTTTCCCCAATAGTGACAACGTAGTTTTACAAGCTGTTGCTTGAGAAAAGTACAAGGAAATTTTTTTATTTGTACATGGTTAATCATGCATGTCTTCATATGGTACATGTTTGAGTGCAACAACTGAACATACATGTGATGATAAAATATTTGCCCAAGGCCACATAAGGGATGGCTGCCTCCATCATATAGATTGGCCCAATAATGATCATGGAGCAATGTGACAAGCTTGTCCTCTTGTGAAGCAATGCACTGCATAATAATGGTAAGAGTGTGAAAATCAATGAATGTATAAACAAACTTCTCACCATATGCCGGAAGTAAGATGGTACATGGATTCATAAGTGAGTCCTCCATAGTGTTGTGGCATGCTATGAAGAAGAATGAACCATGTGTTGCAAGAATATAATCCTCCTCATGCTTGGTAATCCAAGTCAAGAAGAATATGCCATAGTGATAGATGCCTCTATCCACCACTCTATCATCATTACCTCCTCCTTGTTCACCAAGTGCATCCAAAATGAAGTGATCCTGGGGACAATCCATCCATAAATCTCTGCTCCAAAGTGACAATGCTGTGAGCTCATGCAAATAAGCTCCTGTCAGTAAAAAACTCTATTCTTTGACATGCTCCTTGTCAAAGACATCGCCCATAATGCTGCAATGCATGAGAAGTTCCTCCCAAAGTGGAAGTACCTCTCCTTCATCAAAATCCAAGGAGATAATGACATCTCCTCCTCCTGCAACATCATGCAAAGTGTGAGAGCAAATCTGCTCTTGCTCTCCCAAGAACAAGCAAAGCAACAAAAGATTTTGCTGCATCCCCATACTCCCATCATACAACTCCTGTGATGAGGACATAATGAATGATATGAGTATCACATCAACACCATGCATCCATACTCTATGCTGCAAGTATCCTGCCATCTCTCCTCTATCCTCCTACTATTAGGAAGAGTGTTTGCCAAGTGATGGCCAAACTCTTTCAAGAGTAACCAGCGCAACCAAGCCTCCTGTTGCCCAGTATCATAAATTTGCAAGTAGCCTCCCAACTCCTTGCTCATCAACCACATCCACTCAATCACATGTGGATGATTTCTCCTTCTCTTCATTTTGGTACTCCTCCCATGAGGGCCACCATCCTTCCAAACCTAATCTCTTTTCTTGCATTTCATGGAAGATTGAAATGCAGCTCCTTAGAGACCTCCTAGAGAAGATCTCTCACCCATGACTATGTTGAATCCATAAGGATCCAAATGTGATGAAGGTAGCATCTCCTCTCCATCATAGTTTGACAACACTATTAATCCCTCTAAATATGCAATGGTTGTCTCATACTCCAGCTTAAGGATAGTTTCATGAGTTTTCAAAAGAGTGTCATGGTTTGTTTCATTCTCCCAAATTAGATTCCTGTCTTTGCACTTCATGGGATTTTGAAATGCAATCTTCTCAAGGATCAATGAGACCCTATCAAGACCCAAATAGGTGGTAGGCAAAAAGCTCCCATCATGATGTGTATGGCTCAAGGAGTGTCCAACACGAGCATGAGAGATGTTATCCATCCGAAGATGTCCTCCATCTTCTATCTGTTACTGTGAGAAAGGATGGAAATCATTGCACTCCATGGTGTGTTGAAGTGCACCTATAATGAGATCTCTCCTTGAGACCTCCTTCTCAACAATAGTCTTCCAAAACCAATGAGGTCTTGGATCTACTGAAAGTAGAAGTTCCTCTTTGAGCTGAGAGGAGCTCATTGAGAAAGTGTCATCTTGAAAGGAGAAAGGGTTTCTCACTCCAAGATGTCTACTATCACCCATCAAGTCTTCAAACCCCAACCTCAAGTGTGACATGCAATCCAGCAAAGGCTCATGAGGGTGATGATTTGTTTCTCCCTTGAATGTTTCCATGTTGCATAGTGCAGTGCAACCAAGTTGCTCTATAGTAGCAATTGGATTTGACCCTTGGTCATGCAAAAGTAAATCTCCACATCTATCAAAAGAATTTGCTACAACAATAGAATGTGGAAATCTTTTCATACCTTGATGATATTTTGGAACTTCTTGTAGGGCTACAAGAGTTCCTTCCTCCAAAGTGTTGGCTGCCCCAACTATTGATGCATGTGGCTGCTCCTCCATGAGTGGGACAACATTAGGACAAAGCTCCTCAAGTGATGGTGAGGGCTTTTCCTCCTTTGTTCTTTCTCCATCAAAGGTTTGGATCAACCTTTGAGTGAACCTTGCAAAATTTTTCACCCTTGCATTGCTCAAGTGGCTGGACCACCAATCATAGGGTTCACCCTTCATGTGCAGTGCTAAGATTTCAACGGCTTCTTCCTCTACTATAGGATGTAGCAGGAAAAAGGCTTCTAGCTTTCTCACCCAAGTCCTTGCTGTAGATGACCCATCAAAGGTAGACAACATAAATCTATTGCCTCTGATTTCTCTTTTGCTGCAGGGTCTCTTCTCTTCCTTCAGCTGGATGAAATGAGGGAAATCTAGAGTCTCCTTGAAGGCTCTAGGTTGAGATCTGTACTCAACAAGGTACTTACTTAGAATCAAATGATCCAAGTATATTCCATGCTCATTGTCTTCTTCTTGATGAGAATAGGAAGTGCATGGTCCTTCCTCTTCTTCTTCTTCAATCTTCTTGACCTCCTTGGAGAGGTCCTCTCTGGATCTGAATACTGATGAGAGCAATCTCATCTTCTTCAACATTCTGATCTTCTTGGGCTTAGACTCACAGGCTGAGCCAAGAAAGCTGCTATGATACCAGTGTAATTTTCTATTGTACGGTACAACAACCCTCCCCAGTTCAAAATTTTAAGAATAAATTTCATTTAGAAATAGGTCCCCTTTCTTTTTAAAAATAGGAATAAAAGACATAAAGGAAATCCGATCATTTTGAATAAAACAATAAAAAGTTCATTGATTAGGAAAGCATATATCACATATCGCAAAACACAAGAGCATATAAACAAATGCAACATTGAAAATCTTCGATCCGATGAGATATAAAGTCTTTTATCGCATCAACATAATATATAAAAGTATTCATATTGAATAAGTCCGATGTGATAAAGTGATCGCAATCGAAAATCGGCGATTTCTTAAAATTTCACATTTGTTTTACAAAACTTCGATGCGATAAAGTAATCACAATCGCACATCGGAAGGACCTTAAAGTTTCACATTCTGTTTCATAAACTCCGATGCGATGCGATTTATCGCAAATCGCATTTCGAAGGAGCGATATCACATGTACTTGTTTTATAAACTCTAATGCGATGTAACCCATCGCAAATCGCAAATTGCAAAATGAAAAGAAAACCCCTCATTCAGTCAATTACAAAACTCTGATGCGATGCAATTTATCACAATCACATTTCAGAGGAACAAACATCATATTCACTCATTCTATCTCCCGATACGGTGGACCCCACCATGATCACAATCGCAAATCGGCGGATATCATTTACAACTTATTTCCTTTGGAAAGAGCTGATGCGATATACCATCATCGCAATCACAAATCGGTGGAGATCATGAAATGTTATTTTTTGTCCCTTTTGAAAAACCCTGATGCGATTGATATTTAGTCTTTATTTTTATTTTTACTACGCATATGTTATTTATTCATCGCAATCACAAAATTCAAAAAAGAAAGTTTTATATTCTCATTTCAAAATCACCGATTTCTGATTGTACATTTATTATTAAATAGAAAATCAAATGAATGATGGTGATTGATTCTATTTTGAATGCGTGAGTGTGACTCTCACAGAGGGCATTTAAGTTTAACCACGGAGTTAATAAATTGAAATCAACGAATAAATCTTTTCATATAACTGTTCTCCTTACTTCATTCTTTTTACCGCGTCTGAAAATTTTCTCATTTGCAGAACCATAGAATACCCAATCCTTTCGTTCACCGAGCAAGTGAAACATTACCATACGACAAAATGTCTAAAATATCTAAGAAAGCAAAGGCCGCTGTTGCTGCAAAGACCCTTGCTATTACCATGGTAATAAAAGAAAAACCACCCAAAATTAAGCTGGTTACAGACACATCATGCCAGGGTCTTGGAAAAATCTCTTGGGAAGATGTATATAACTTGATTGAAAGAGAAAACCCTAAGGTCACTGAAGTGAAGGTGACAATACCAAATGAAGAAGACTCATATTCTGATTCTGATACTCTTAAAGCACTTGCAAATTCATTCCTTCACAGAATTGCAGCTCGGGCAAACATTTTCCCCTATTATGATATAATTCGGTGGGTGATTGACAATGTCACCATAAAAAACAGGACATTTGTTTCAGTTGCGGGAACAATATTTGGGTCTTTCAAAGCAGAGGATATAAAGGCAATGTACCATCTTCCAGACCCTCTGAAAATCTACAACAAAGCATTCATTAAGGATTTTGCTGCAAGCAATGAGACTTAGTCGGAACCAATTAGGGAATGGAGAAGAGCTCCAGAGAAACACAAAAATGAAGCATCAGGTATGTACTCTGTGGAGTCTCTTTCACCCCCATATTGTTATGCTGCTGCAATGATGTGTAGGCTTTTCGGAAATGATAACTCTGCTAGATTTTCAATCAAAATGGTACCTTTGATTTATTCTATTGTGAATTCTGAAATCATGGACTGGTCAGTTATGCTTTCAGACAAGATAGCCAATAGAATCCCAAAGTATAGAGAGGATAAAGATACAGGAAATAAGACCATGTTTTACTTCTGTGCCTACATTTTAGATGCCCTATGTTTCAATTCAGAATTTCCCATTCTAGGTTGGAAATAGACCCCCCAAGATCCTGTTCCTATACATATTTACCATAAGCTCTTGTGGAAGGTCCATTTTAAAAATCATGTATATAGAATTTATCACGGTTTTCTGATTCCCGTCTATCAAACCATTTTTAACCAATTTCCTCCCCAGCTCTTTAAAAAGGCAAAGACTGATATATCCCAGATTGGTGACTAGTTTGGAGAAGATAAATTTACCTATGTCAGAGTTTTTGGAAGCATTGTGGAGCCCCATATTTTAACCCTATATGTTCCTGACAAACTGTTAGCACAAGAAATTTCTTATCAGTTAACAGTGGAAGGTATGTTAAGGTGTCTAAAGAATAATAAGAAACTGATGTGGCCTACTTTTCCCTTTCACTGTGGGAATTATACTCTTAATGTCTTCAAACATGCTAAGAAGGAAGTCATAAAAATAAGGGATATTAAGCTCTCAACAGTCCCAGGCAGGCAGTATGACCCGAAAAAAGTAGCATTTGATTTCACAACTTCAGTTTCAATCGCTCGGTTTGAACATGAGCCAGATGTGTTTGATGATTTATTTGTTTCTGTTGATAAATTTTCCCAAGTTTAAAACTTGGCTAAATCCAAGTTTCAGACAGAAGGCATGAATAAATTCATGTTGTTTAGAAGTCAAAGACTACTAAAAGCTCCTCTTGACCAATTAAGAATCCCTTTGCAAGAATATGAAAATATAGAAACACAGCAGAAGGAAAAAGAAGATGCAGCTAATAAAGAAGGAAAAGAACCATCTACCAGCAAGGGTAATGTACAAACTGAAAAGTTAAGCACAAGTATCAAGTCTAATGTGCAAAAAGAGAATATTGGTAGCAAATAAGATGAACCTATTGAGAAAGAAACTACATTTCAGACAGAAAAGGAAAGCACAGGTATTAAGACCAATGTGCATACTGAGAAAGAAAACACAGGCAGTGAGGCTAATGTTCAGACAGAAAAAGAAGATATTGGTAATTAGCCAAATAATCAACTTGAAAGAGAAAATACCACTGAGAAAGTGGTGGATTCTGTTGAAGTTATTGTTTCTTCCCATTTGCTAAGTCAATATGAGCAATTCGCTCAGTAAATAGGATCACAAAATAATCCTCAAGTTGAAATTCTGAAAGATCAAGATATGAAGATTATTCCTCAGCACCCTACAGAAGAAATTGTGTTGAAAGTAGATGAAATTCCTCCTCTAGATATATTTTATATTCCTAAGCATAGGGCTATTGTCAGGAAGCATAGGAAGAGAAGAAGAACAGATCAGGAATCACTTTCAACCTCACAAGTTGAATTTATGAACATTGTTTGGAAAAATACTGAGGTGAATCCTTCAGAGGATCTCACCAAATTGTCACAATATGCAGGCGCCTATAGTGCAGCCACTATAGACAAAGCTTCTGAAGTCACCCAAATGATGAAACAAAAGGACTTACAGATAGCTATGCTGGAGGAACAAGCAACAGAAAATCAACAAAAGATTATGCAGTTGGAACAACAGCTGCAAGATGAAGAGCTCAAATCTAAAGAGTTGGCAGATCAACTTGGCATTGAAATGAAAAATATTGATCAACAAGCTTTAAATAAGCAAAAACAGTTAAGTCGAGAGGTGGAAAAGTTACAAACCCTACTGCAAAATGAAAAAACTGCTAAGGTTGAACAAGAAAAAATATTCCAAGAAAGATTGGAAAAATTTAGGGATTATCCTAAATTGGATCAATTTAAAACTGAAGCTCTTGAAATAAATAAACTACTGTCTCAGCAGTTGAATGAACTCTGTCAAAAGATGGCACAAGCCGAGCCCTTGTGTGAAATAACATCATGTTTAATAGATGAAGCAGTCAGCCTCAAGCTCGAATTTGATGATGCAGATGAGAAAATTTCTAAATTTCTTTCATGGCAAGACTCAGAGCAAGGAAGGAATGCAAACCTTCCCAAGATTGAGGAAAGGCACAAAGAAATTATGTTTGTTGAATGGGAAAATCAGTTGATAAAAGGAGAAAGAGCCACATCAAGAGCCAGAACTATGATGAATAATATAACACAGTTGGTTAATGATAGCTTATATGCCACTAATTTAATTTCAGACTGTATCCCAGGTAAATTACCAAAGGTAAAAGAAATTGATTCTAAGTAGAAGCAAGAATTAGTTAATACGAATCAGCAAATCAACAAACTTCAAGGAATTTCATGGGATATCACGTGGACATATCTAATCAAGCCACACAGTCAACAAATGGCAATCAAGTTCCTTTCCAATGCCATTAATTGCATCATTCTAGAGTTTTCTGATGCCACGTATACTGGTCAGTTACATTCGAGGCTAAGTCATCGAGCAGAGGTCAAAGATATGCTCAAAATTTGCTTCCTTGGCACATTAAATGCAGGAGAAAATCAATGAATCTGTTTTATTTTAATATCGCAAGTCTATTTCTAGATTTCCGATGATAGATTGTAGAAATAGTTTTAGTTATTTTGTTTTATTAATTTCCTATTTAAACCCCTTCCATGCATTGGAGAAGGGGTCCTGAGTTTGTAATATTTTGGCTTGGATGTTACATTTTTGTACTCCATCGACTACTTTATTTTTATAAAGGATCACATCCTGTGGTTTATGGAAAATTATCTCTAAGAATTGCATTTCTGTACCTTGGAGTTTATTTTACATTGAAGCACTAGATCTGAATATTGAATTGGATCAGGAAAAGTATCAAGATGAATCTGGTATTTCTATCAATTTACTATTATTTTTCTTATGTTATGAAATATTCTCTTTGAATTTGCTATCATTTATATATACTTGCTTTACAAATATTTCTTTATACATATCATTTCTGAGTGTATAGAAATATTTATCTCTCACAGTATGTGCAAATGATATATAAAATGATGAATGAAATGTGTTATTATAAATCCGTTTAATTTTTTAAACAGAGTTATCATTATTTGATACTACATATTTCAATTAAATTATAATACATTTTCATGGTTATTGGTTTGATTGAAACAATCTTAAAGTTGTATTCATATTTGACACCTGGGTTAGTTTTAGAATTATTTATAAGTTATAGATTAAATTAGATAGATTATTTCAGTAATTTTATCCACTCATACAATCATTCCATCACCAACCCATTAGTTATTAGGAAACTGGTCCTATAAATCCAGTCAGAACCACCACACCAAACGGAAAAGGAGCTGTCCTAAGGTCCCGATCGGGTGATTTTCCCCCAATGTTTGAAGCAACGATTTTCGAGGCTTCAACATTCTTGGCGCTAGAATGAGGGCCTAAGTTGTGAATGGCAAGTAAATCCAAATCCACAGGCCATTCTAAGAGCAATTCACCCTCATCACCTTCTTCAATTTTTTATACATCTCAAATCACTAGGGAAGAAATTGATAGAAATATTCAAACACCCACTACTAAAGTCTCAAATCAATCAGATAACCAACCTCCCGAGTCCCCTGAAATACAAGCTTTAGTTCATAAACTCTAAGGGTTCTCATTATCATTATAAGAGTCTAAAATATCTGAAGGTTGTGTTACTTCACAAATTGTTCCTTCCAGACATCTCACTAGGTCAAAAAGTGAAAAACTTGGTATTCCTCCAAAGGAATTTCCTTTACCAAGTCGAGTTAAGACCAGAAAAACATCCTCGGAATCAGATAGTGATATCATTTCTTCATCACAAACCCACTCATCTACTTCCCAGTCTAAAACCCAGAAAAGCATAGTTATTCCAACAACCTCTACTCAAACCTTAGTTGTTTCTTCAAATCTGTCAATTGTTATCCCGACAATGGCACAAGCAGCACAAAGACCACGGGCTAGACCGGGAGATGTTAATATGCCTGCACCTTTACATGATTTACTAGATCATGCTAAAAAATGGCTACCAAAATTCAGTCCTAACCTGAATATACAAGCTGAAGAACACATCAATAATTTTATGCTTGCTGTAAATTTAAATGGAGTTGAACATGAAGATGTTGTAGTCAGGTTATTCCCCTATACTTTGCAAGGGGTAGTAGGATCCTGGTATTTTTCATTACCTTCAGGATCTATTACAAGTTGGGATATTTTCTCAGATCATTTCTTGACCAAATTTGGAGATGATAGATCAATAACTACTCTAATCAATGATCTCTCCAATCTGAGGATAGAACCCAAGGAACCCATTAAAGATTTTAACTCTCGATTCAACAAAATTTTGAATAAAATCCCTATAGATTCAAAGCCTAGTGAGCAGGTTAGAAGTGAATGGTATATAAATGCTTTGCCCTCAAACATAGCAATTTTTGTAGATAGAGCCGCGAAACCTACTTTAGCTGAGAATATGAAAGAAGCTATTGTAGTTGAAAAACGTATTATTGCTCTAGATAAGAAAAATGCTATTTAGGAAAGAAAATCCAAGAAAGTCAGCTTTAAATATGATTCAAAGAAGAAAACACCTAGAGACCCATATGACATAGAAGGTTTACAGAAAGTTCTCAAAACCATGTCTAATGAGATGGCTGAGATTAAAAAGCAAGTGGCAGAGAATTCTACCAAAAGACCATTCAGGAGCTTCAAAAGAAATCAAGCTAAATCTAAACCTCACAATTGAATCTCCAATGCAGAATCAAAAGAGGAAAAGAAGAAGATACTCCTCCAGTATCAGATGAAGAAGAAGAAAGAGAGGAAATAGCTGAATTACATGGGATGTGGGATTTCATTCTCCCTAACTCGGACAGTGAAAAAGAAGCAATGCCTGTAGCTACAAGGAGTAAATCTATAGCGGAACCAGCTCAATCTGTTCCTAAGAAGAAAAGTACAACTCCAATCACCAAAGACAAATCCCCTGTAAAGAAAACTTCTCCCTTACCCACTCATAATCAGCCATCATCTTCTAATCCTCCTACATCAACATCTGAGACTCTAGTGGTATTAGATCCTATGGATTATAACATTGTTGAAGACATGAAGAAGACTAGAACGAACATTTCTTTACATGAACTCAACAAAATTAAACATCAACAGAAGCTGCTATTGAAAGAATTAAATGCAACACCTATTGCTCCTCTACCAAGTGGTGTAGTTGCCAAAGAAGCTAAAGGAACAAGTAAGCCACCAAATAAAGTAGATGCCACTAATATTGTCCTTATTGGAGAAAGATCAAATTATTAGACACCTCCTTTTCTTTTGACTTATGAAATCTACAACAAGAATTTGCATAATTGTTTAATAGATTCAGGAGAATCCTCTAATATAATGCCTACTTCAGTCTGTGCAAAATTGAATATTGAACCATGAAAGTCTGCAGTTCACATTGTTCAATTGGATCGCTCTAAAGTTCAAGTTGTGGGAGAAATCAATTCAGTTACTATTAGATTAGCTTCTGATCCTAGAATTTTCCAAAGAATTGATATTCTGATTGCAAATATTCCTGAATTCTATGGACTAGTCTTGAGCAGGGATTGGTATGCAAAGCTTAATGGTTATATCGCAACTGATTATTCACATTTGTGGCTTCCCTACAAAGGGAAGCCAAATAAAATCAAAGTTGAGCAAGAAAAACACATGATGCATACTGTAACAGAATTTGAACAAGAAAATGAACCCGTAGCTTTTAATAACAATATCCTTGGAGGTTATTCTGCTGAATCATTCCTTGGGAATTTCATAGCATCAAAATCACCCTTTTCTGTAAATAATTTTATTTTGCAAATTGAAAATTTTTCACAATCTGATTCTTCTAGAATTGTTAATGTTTCTGATACATCTATAGATAAACCTGTAGATAAGTCTTTATTTTTGTCATTATATTTCAATGGATCAAAATCTAGTGATGGAGCAGGAGCAGGATGCATCTTAATTAATCCAGAAGGAGAGAAAACTATGCTATCATGTAGACTAGAATTTGAGTGCACAAATAATACTGCAGAATATGAAGCCTTGATCCAAGGGCTTTATAAAGCAATAGGGTTAAATGTCAAATACTTGAAAGTATATGGTGATTCTGAAATTTTCATAAGACAAGTAAGGAATACTATCCATTGTCTTTCAGGGCATCTCAAACATTATCAAACCCTTGTGCACGACCTTACCACTCAATTTTTAGCATTTAACATCTTTTCTATCCCTAGAACTCAAAATACATCAACTGATTTGTTAGCTAATGTTGCATCCAAACTCCTCCCTGCTGAAGATTACAGTCCTGATAGATTTTCAGTCGAATTAATCTTTCGACCAGCTGTTCCTGATAATATCACAAACTGGAGAGTATTCTATCATGATGAAGATATATTGAATTTATTGACTTTAGAGAAATCCTATGATGAACAAATTATTGATGAAAATGATCATGATCTTAAAAATACCTCAAAAAGTAATAAAAATCCTATTCCTAAATCTGTTGTTAAATTTGAGGACCTATATGATATAAAAGACAGATTCAAGAAAGTTACTAATGCTAAACTTCAAAGTTCCACTTTGAAGTTTGAATTAGTAAATATTGGCTCTGAGTCTAAACCTCAAAATGTTAATTTAGGACTCGATTTAACTTCAGAAGAAAGAACTACTTTCATCAAACTTTTGAGTAAGTATAAAGATATTTTTGCTTGGAATTATGAAGACTTATGATACTTCTGTTATTCAACATGCAATTCCAATGCTTTTTGATGTCAAACCTGTTCAACAGAAGTTAAGAAAAATTCATCCAAATCTTGAAAGTCAAATCAAGGCAAAACTCATTAAACTTTTAAAGGCCAAAATCATTTTTCCTGTAACGCATTCTAATTGGGTTTCCAACATGGTACCTGTCAGGAAGAAGAATGGAGATATTAGAATCTGCATTGATTTTAGAAATTTAAACAAGGCATGTCAAAAAGATAACTTCCCATTGCCAACGATGGAACAAATACTTCCAAAAGTAGCTGGTTCTGAACTCATGTCCTTTCTTGATGGTTTTTCAGGCTATAACCAAATATTGGTACATCCAGATGATAGGCTGAAAACTACTTTTAGAACCAAATGGGGAGCCTATGCTTACCAGAAAATGCCTTTTGGTTTAATAAATGCAGGAACTACTTTCCAGAGAGCCATGGATATAGCATTTAATGGTCTGATTAATAGATCAATTGTTATTTATCTTGATGACATAACAATATTTTAAAAGAAAAGAACCAATCATCTGCATGATCTGAAATAGATATTTGAAAAATGCAGAAGATTTGGTATTTCTTTAAATCCAAAGAAATCCTTCTTTTCTCTCAATGAAGGAAAACTATTAGGGTTTGTTGTGTCAAAAGATGGTATATATATTGACCCTGACGGAGTGAAAGAAATTTCTGATATTTCTTTACCTCATAACAAAAAATCCATGCAATCATTTCTAGGGAAAATCAATTTCGTAAAAAGATTCATTCCTGATTTTTCTCAAATTGTTTTACCTATGTAGAATATGATTAAGAAAAATTCAGTATTCAAATGGGGGTATAAATAGAAGGAAGCCTTTGATACAATCAAACAGGCAATCATTAATGCACCTGCATTGAATACTCCTGATTTTTCTAAAGATTTGATTCTGTATACCTTGGCTACTAAAACATCCTATGCTACTGTTTTAACACAACTCAATGATCAACAAATTGAAGCACCAATTTCTTTCTTTAGCTCAAATCTGCAAGGAGCTGAGTTTAATTATTCCGATGTAGAAAAACAAGTCTTCGTTGTGTTTAAATCAATTAAACATTTTACACCTTTTCTCCTAAAGACACACAAGAAAATTATTGTCCCATTCTTTGTAGTGAGACAATTGTTAATTCAAAAAGAAGTAGGAGAAAATAGAGCTAATTGGGTAACAAATTTGCAAGAGTATGACATTGATATTAAACCAGCCAAGATTGTTAGAGGACAAGGTTTTTGCAGATTGTTAGCAGGAGCTCACAACATACCAGAACATCAAGATCAAGCTAATATCGTCCAAGAAAATCAGAAAAGTGTTATAGATTCTGAATCTCAATATGTTGATCTGATATTTTACTTGAAGAATGGGTATGCTCCTTCTAACCTCAACAATAAGAACAAACGTACTCTAAGATTAAAAGCTAAACATTATGAAATCATTGATGATGTGTTATTCAAAAGAAATTATGATTCAATTCTATTAAGATGTTTTGAAAAGACTGAAGCAAAAAAGGTATTGCACGAATTACATGATGGACCACCAGGTGGACATTTTGGAGGTGATACCACAGCTCACAAAATAATCCATGCTGGATATTATTGGCCTACCCTTTTCAAAGATACACATGATTATGTAAGGAAGTGCGAAATTTGTCAAACTGCTAATGGAAGACAAAGGAAGCCAGCTTTTCCTTTGCAACCAGTAAGAATTGAGCAACCATTTAAGTAATGGGGGCTTGATATTATTGGTGAAATAGTACCTCATTCTTTCAAACAACATAGATACATCCTTACAGCAACAAATTACTTCACAAAGTGGGTAGAAGCAATTCCTTTAAAGGTAGCCAATTCTAACGCAATTATTGATTTCATCGATCAATTCATCATTACCAGGTTTGGTGTACCTAACGCTCTTGTTTTTTACAATGCATCTTATTTTTCTGGAAATAGTATAATGGAATTTGCAATCAAAAGAGGTTTTAAATTGAAATATTTAACAAATTATTATCCACAAGGTAATGGTTTAGCTAAATCTACTAATAAAAATCTCATCAAAATCATTAAAAAGACCATTGATCAAAATCAAAAGAATTGGCACAAGTCTTTAATCTTTGCATTATGGGCTGATCGTATTACTCATAAAGCTTCAATAGGAACTTCACCTTTCAATCTAGTTTATGGAAAAGAAGCTGTGATACCATCAAATCTAGCTCTCCCATCATTAGCTCTAGTGCAATTTATTGAAGAGAATCCTTCATCATCTATTCAGTTAAGATTTGATCAAATTCTTAAATTAGAAGAAAATAGAGAGAAAGCAAAAAGTATTCATGAAAAACATCAACAACTTGTAAAATCTTCCTTTGATTCAAGTTCCACCGGATCCAAAACTTTGCAAATTGGTGATGTTATTCTGAAATGGGATAAAGCACATGAAGATAAAGGTAAGCATACCAAATTTCAAAGGATGTGGATTTCAGATTGCTGAAAAAATAGGCTCATATACATTCATTCTGCAAGATTTAATAGGAAAGAGAGAATCTCTTCTTGTAAATGGGCTTATTTTAAATAAATTCTTTTCTTAAAAAGGTAACCCCTTCTTACCTATACATATTCCTTTCTGCAATTTTTTATTTTGTAAATAAGGTTGTTAAGAAGTCTTTAATTGACTTTTACTATTTGAAAATATTTTCTGAAAAATACTATAAATACTTATTTTATGTAAATAAGAATTTTTATAGAAATGATTACAGTTTTGGATAGTTTAAAATAAAATGTTAAAATTTTAAAATTTGTTCAAAACATTTGCATGATCTTTTGAAAACCTTGAGAAAAATTTAAATCATTATAAGTTTATTAAGAAGAGAAAGGTTATCGATAAAAAGTAAAGCCTTTTCCAAGCTTTGGCATTCAAAAAACTCTGAAAATTGTCATCCATTGATTCTTAAGGATAAAATCATTTCACCCCATCCATTAAGGTTGTGATTTTTTAGAATGTAATTCTAAAGAAATTATATGTCAAAATTAAGAGATAAGAGGTCTCATCACGAGCCTACTTACCATGATCATAAGAAGTAATAAAACTGATATTACCAACACTGCATACCAAAACAGGGTAATGGCTTATAATTATAAGACAAGGGGTCTCATCATGAGCCAGCTTGTTCAGTTTGATTACAACTAGTAAATGGCATTGTTATCAACTGGCTACCAAATCAAAACAATGACTTTTAAATGAAAATAAAAAGAAGAAAAACATAAGATACAATGTCTTATGAATTTATCTTTTAAAGAATTATGATCTTAGTTGGATGGGACAATGAATGGTTAATGGTTAAAAGGTAACCCTGTCGAGACTATGAATGTTTGCAGGCAGCAGAGGCAATGCATATGACAATAGAGTAAAACACAAAAGCTAAAATTGGAGGATCCCCCTACGTTATTATTATCAACCAATCAAGGCTTAAGAAAACCCAAAAATGTTTTTATTTTTGAGGAATTAGAAAGAAATTGTAAGTGATTTTTATTCTTTTTCGGAGTTAGATTTTATTTAAAATTTCTCTAAGATAGTTTTCATTATCTTTAAAAACTTTTTACTCACTAGAAATATAGTATTCATTTTATTTTTCCGAGATAACTGTTTCTTCCAGTGAATCACCAATTGTTGTACGGTACAACAACCCTCCCCATTTCAAAATTTTAAGAACAAATTTCATTTAGAAATAGGTCCCCTTTCTTTTTAAAAATAGGAATAAAAGACTTAGAGGAAATCTGATCATTTTGAATAAAACAATAAAAATTTCATTGATTAGGAAAGCATATATCGCATATCGCAAAACACAAGAGCATATAAACAAATGCAACATTGAAAATCTCTGATCCGATGAGATATAAAGTCTTTTATCGCATCAACATAATACATAAAAGTATTCATATTGAATAAGTCCGATGTGATAAAGTGATCGCAATCGCAAATCAGCGGTTTCTTAAACTTTCACATTTGTTTTACAAAAATCGATGCGATAAAGTAATCGCAATCGCAAATTGGAAGGACCTTAAAGTTTCACATTCTATTTCATAAACTCCGATGCGATGCGATTTATCGCAAATCGCATTTCAAAGGAGCGATATCACATGTACTTATTTTATAAACTCCGATGCGATGTAACCCATCGCAAATCGCAAATCGCAAAACGAAAAGACAACCTCTCATTCAGTCAATTACAAAACTCCGATGCGATGCGATTTATCGCAATTGAATTTCGGAGGAACAAACATCATATTCAATCATTCTATCTCTCGATACGGTGGACCCCACCATGCTCACAATCACAAATCGACAGATATCATTTGCAACTTATTTCCTTTGGAAAGAGCCGATGCGATATACCATCATCGCAATCACAAATCGGCGGAGATCATGAAATGTTATTTTTTGTCCCTTTTGAAAAACCCTGATGCGATTGATATTTAGTCTTTATTTTTATTTTTACTGCGCATATGTTATTTATTCATTGTGATCACAAAATTCAAAAAGGAAAGTTTTATATTCTCATTTCAAAATCACCGATCTCCGATTGTACGTTTATTATTAAATAGAAAATCAAATGAATGATGGTGATTGATTCTATTTTGAATGCGTGAGTGTGACTCTCACAGAGGGCATTTAAGTTTAACCACAGAGTTAATAAATTGAAATCAACGAATAAATCTTTTCATATAATTGTTCTCCTTACTTCATTTTTTTTAAGGCGTCTGAAAATTTTCTCATTTGCAGAACTATAAAATACCCAATCCTTTCATTCGTCGAGCAAGTGAAACATTACCAGACGACAAAATGTCTAAAATATCTAAGAAAGAAAAAGCCGATGTTGCTGCAAAGACCCCTGCTATTACCATGGTACCAAAAGAAAAACCACCCAAAATTAAGCTGGTTACAAACACATCATGCCAGGGTCTTGGAAAAATCTCTTGGGAAGATGTATATAACTTGACTGAAAGAGAAAAACCTAAGGTCACTGAAGTGAAGGGGACAGTACCAGACGAAGAAGACTCAGATTCTGATTTTGAGACTCCTCTTAAAGCGCTTGCAAATTCATTCCTTCACAGAATTGCAACTCGGGCAAACATTTTCCCCTATTATGATATAATTCGGTGGTGATTGACAATGTCACAATAAAAAACAGGACATTTGTTTCAGCTGCGGGAACAATATTTGGGTCTTTCAAAGCAGAGGATATAAAGGCAATGTACCATCTTCCAGACCCTCAGAAAATCTACAACAAAGAAATCATTAAGGATTTCGCTACAAGCAATGAGACTCAGTCGGAACCAATTAGGGAATGGAGAAGAGCTCCAGAAAAAAACAAAAATGAAGCATTAGGTATGTACTCTGTGGAGTCTCTTTCACCCCCATATTGTTATGCTACCGCAATGATGTATAGGATTTTCAGAAATGATAACTCTGCCAAATTTTCAATCCAAATGGTACCTTTGATTCATTCTGCTATGAATTCTAAAATCATGGACTGGTCAGTTATCCTTTCAGACAAGATAGCCAATAGAATCCTAGAGTATAGAAAGGATAAAGATACAGGAAATATGACCCCGTTTTACTTCTGTGCCTACATTTTAGATGCCCTATGTTTCAATTCAGAATTTCCCATTCTAGGTTGGAAATGGACCCCCTAAGATCCTGTTCCTATACATATTTACCATAAGCTCTTGTGGAAGGTCCATTTTAAAAATCATGTATATAGAATTTGTCACGGTTTTTTGATTCCTGTCTATCAAACCATTTTTAACCAATTTCCTCCCCAACTCTCTAAAAAGGCAAAGACTGATATATCCCAGATTGGTGACTAGTTTGGAGAAGATAAATTTACCTATGTCAGAGTTTTTGGAAGCATTGTGGAGCCCCATATTTTACCCCTATATGTTCCTGAAAAACTATTAGCACAAGAAATTTCTTTTCAGTTAACAGTGGAAGGTATGTCAAGGTGTCTAAAGAATAATAAGAAACTAATGTGGCCTACTTTTCCCTTTCACAGTGGGAATTATACTCTTAATGACTTCAAACATGCTGAGAAGGAAGTCATTAAAATAAGGGATCTTAAGCTCTCAACAGTCCTAGGCAGGCAGTATGACCCGAAAAAAGTAGCATTTGATTTCACAACTTCAGTTTCAATCGCTCAGTTTGAACATGAGCCTGATGTATTTGATGATTTATTTGTTTCTGTTGATAAATTTTCCCAAGTTTATAACTTGGCTAAATCCATGTTTCAGACAGAAGACATGAATAAATTCATGCTGTTTTGAAGTCAGAGAATACTAAAAGCTCCTCTTAACCAATTAAGAATCCCTTTGCAAGAATTTGAAAATATAGAAACACAGCAGAAGGAAAAAGAAGATGCAGCTAATAAAGAAGGAAACGAACCATCTACCAGCAAGGGTAATGCACAGACTGAAAAGGTAAGCACAAGTATCAAGTCTAATCTGCAAAAGGATAATATTGGCAGCAAAATAGATGAACCTATTGAGAAAGAAACTACATTTCAGACAGAAAAGGAAAGCACAGGTATTAAGACCAATGTGCATACTAAGAAAGAAAACACAAGCAGTGAGGCTAATGTTCAGATAGAAAAAGAAGATATTGGTAATTAGCCAAATAATCAACTTGAAAGAGAAAAGACCACTGAGAAAGTGGTGGATTCTGCTGAAGTTATTGTTTCTTCCCATTTTCTAAGTCAATATGAGCAATTCGCTCAGCAAATAGGATCACAAAATAATCCTCAAGTTGAAATTATGAAAGATCATGATATGGAGATTATTCCTGAGCATCCTATAGAAGAAATTGTGTTGAAAGTTGAAGAAATTCCTCCTCTAGATATATTTTATAGTCCTAAGCATAGGGCTCTTGTCAGGAAGCAGAGGAAGAGAAGAAGAACAGATCAGGAATCACTTTCAACCTCACAAGTTGAATTTATGAACATTGTCTGGAAAAATATTGAGGTGAATCCTTTATAGGATCTCACCAAATTGTCCCAATATGTAGGCGCCTATAGTGCTGCCACTATAGACAAAGCTACTAAAGTCACCTAAATGATGAAACAAAAGGACTTACAGATAGCTATGCTGGAGGAACAAGCAACATAAAATCAACAAAATATTATGCAGTTGGAACAACAGCTGCAAGATGAAGAACTCAGATCTAAACAGTTGGCAGAGCAACTTGGCATTGAAAGAAAAATATTGATCAACAAGCTTTGAATAAGAAACAACAGTTAAGTCAAGAGGTGGAAAAGTTACAAACCCTACTACAAAATGAAAAAACTGCTAAGGTTGTACAAGAAAAAATATTCCAAGCAAGATTGGACAAATTTAGGGATTATCCTAAATTGGATCAATTTAAAACTGAAGCTCTTGAAATAAATAAACTATTGTCTCAGTAGTTGAATGAACTCTTTCAAAAGATGGCACAAGTCGAGCCCTTGTGTGAAATAACATCATCTTTAATAGATGAAGCAGTCAGCCTCAGGCTCGAATTTGATGATGTAGATGAGAAATTTTTTGAATTTCTTTCATGGCAAGACTCAGAGCAAGGAAGGAATGCAAACCTTCCCAGGATTGAGGAAAGGCACAAATAAATTCTGTTTGCTGAATGGGAAAATCAGTTGATAAAAGGAGAAAGAGCCACATCAAGAGCTAGAACTATGATGAATAATATAACACAGTTGGTTAATGATAGCTTATATGCCACTAATTTAATTTCAGATTGTATCACAGGTAAATTACCAAAGGTAAAAGAAACTGATTCTAAGTGGAAGCAAGAATTAGTCAATAAGAATCAGCAAATCAACAAACTTCAAGGAATTTCATGGGATATCATGTGGACATATCTAATCAAGCCACACAGTCAACAAATGGCAATCAAGTTCCTTTCCAATGCCATTAATTGCATCATTCTGGAGTTTTCTGATGCCACGTATACTGGTCAATTACATTCGAGGCTAAGTCATTGAGCAAAGGTCAAAGATATGCTCAAAATTTGCCACCTTGGCACATTGAATGCAAGAGAAAATCAATGAATCTGTTTCATTTTAATATCGCAAGTCTATTTCTAGATTTCCGATGATAGATTGTAGCAATAGTTTTAGTTATTTTGTTTTATTAATTTCCTATTTAAACCCCTTCCATGCATTGGAGAAGGGGTCTTGAGTTTGTAATATTTTGGCTTGGATGTTACATTTTTGTACTCCATCGACTACTTTGTTTTTATAAAGGATGACATCCTGTGGTTTATGGAAAATTATCTCTAAGAATTGCATTTCTGTACCTTGGAGTTTGTTTTACATTGAAGCACTGGATCTGAATATTGAATTGCATCAGGAAAAGTATCAAGACAAATCTGGTATTTCTATCAATTTACTGTTATTTTTCCTATGTTATGAGATATTCTCTTTGAATTAGCTATCATTTATATATACTTGCTTTACAAATATTTCTTTATACATATCATTTCTGAGTGTATAGAAATATCTATCTCTCATAGTATGTGCAAATGATATATAAAATGATGAATGCAATGTGTTATTATAACTACGTTTAATTTTTTAAATAGAGTTATCATTATTTGATACTGCATATTTCAATTAAATTATAATACATTTTCATGGTTATTGGTTTGATTGAAACAATCTTAAATTTGTATTCATATTTGACACCCGAGTTAGTTTTAGAATTATTTATAAGTTATAGATTAAATTAGATAGATTATTTCAATTATTTTATCTACTCATACAATCATTCCATCACCAACCCATTAGTTATTAGGAAACTGGTCCTATAAATCCAGTCGGAGCCACCACACCAAACGGAAAAGGAGCTATCCTAAGGTCCCGACCAGGTGGTTTTCCCCCAATGTTTGAAGCAGCGATTTTCAAGGCTTCAACATGTTCCCAACTAGGAACTGCTAGCAAGGTATGACTGGAAAACGCATTTCCAGTGATGGCTGCTACAGGATTTGAAACTAGGACCTAGATTCCTTAGAACAATGTGTCTAAGTCCTAAATCCAAGATATGGCTCCAAAGAAATCCTTCTAAGGTGGTTAAATAGATCTACCACAATTAGATGTCCTCAAGGAGTACCCGATGAAGGGGCTGCAACAATGTAAGCACAAGAGCTAGAAAGACAGCGTAATTTTACAACCATGAGCATATGAAGATTTGAATTTCCATCAAATAATTTTATAGCAGTAAAAGAGTACAAGTTCTTGAGGAAACATCTACTCAAGAAGGGTAATGCAAGCCTCAACAAGACAGTGATGGCTGCTACAGGATTTGAAACCAGGACCTAGATTCCTTAGAACAATGTGTCTAAGTCCTAAATCCAAGAGATGGCTCCAAAGAAATCCTTCTAAGGTGGTTAAACAGATCTACCACACTTAGATGTCCTCAAGGAGTACCCGATGAAGGGGTTGCAACAATGTAAGCACAAGAGCTGGAAAGACAACGTAATTTTACAACCATGAGCATATGAAGATCTAAATTTCCATCAAATAATTTTATAGTAGTAAAAGAGTACAAGTTCTTGAGGAAACATCTACTCAAGAAAGGCAATGCAAGCCTCAACAAGACATGTACATGAAAGTACAAGAACACTGCTATTTCTGCATAAACCCAGGCTATGAGGATGCAGTTTATAAGAGGTACTGCTCCATATTACATAATAACTGAAATATATGACAAGATATGGCTCAAATACAATAGGGGAGAAAATCTCTAACCCTTAGAAGCAATAATACATCAATCCTCCAAGGGATTGGCTAAAATATACAAAATGGAAAAAATGTCGAAGTTGCTGGGCAGCATCTGCAACTCAGAAACTAGAAATACATAGAGAAGGTTGAATATGATGAATGATCTGAAGTAAACCTTCTCTAATAGATCTCAAAAGTTGAAGGCTGATCCTTGCACTTGAGATCTCACCCTCCAATCAATCTGCAAACCCTCACTGCAGATACTTCATGAAAATAATGCAGTCACTAAGAGGGACTGTGCAGTAGGTGGAATAGAGTACAATGGCCAAGTGCGAAGATCTGAAAATTAGCTCCAAATCTTCCAATCTGATCTCCCAAAGGAAAGAAAGACTCTCCCTCTGAAAAACAAGAGATGGAAGAGGTGTTGGGGAGTCTCCACTGCAACACCCTGCAACACAGAATTATGTTGTTACAGCAATAACGCTGCCCTGGAGGAGGATGCTTTAGCCTTGAGCCAAGGAGTGTGGAGAATGAAGAACAACCCTTCAATATGCCTCTCAAGAAGGTTAAGAAATCCTAAACAGGAATTCCCCATAAATTCTTTCTAAGCAGCAAAGAATGCTCAATTGTCTGCATAGACAATGAAATCAATAATTCATAGCATGTCCAACAATGGTTGCCTTGCCCTCCTTTTATACAATGTGAGCTCCCTCTCCATGGGCCCCACTCTATTAGGGTTTCTTCCATAAAGGAATGTTCCCTCCTCTATCTCTGTGTTGTCCCATGTAGTGCTTTCACCTCATACCCTGTGCTGTTTGACTTGGTCAAACTTAACCAAGCCTCTTTGCAAATGTCTCCTTTCACACATGAGGGTGTGAAATCTAGTTCCAAGGCTGATCCCATTTCATACTAGAGGGATTTTATCCATGTTTTTGTTGTCTTTGGGTCTCCTTACCCAATTATTCAACTTATAAGTGAAATTGTCAAAATATAATGTTCCAATTTATTGAACGAAAAAGCAGGAACATTACAAAATTCAAGATTGATGTTGTTAGTGTCCTGTGATTTAGTAGATTGGTAGACCAAATGCACAAGGTAACATCATACCAGTCTTTGGAGTCCTAGGACCTAGCCTTCCTGGACTCAAAGATGGCTCTCTCTATGTTGTGCGAAGGATGTAAACTTGTTCACTTTAGATGGTTGATTTTAGGCTAGCTGTTAAGCGTAGGGTTTGTTTGTTTGTTTGGTTGGATAAGATGATCAAGTAGGATAGGTGGAATGAGAGGTTATCAAACACTGGGCTATGGAGTCTATGAATTCATTGATATCTCAATAGTGAATCGGGGTACATCATAGGGAAAATCTAGTGTAGTCAATGGATCTTTAAAGTTTATGTGTGAGGTAAAATGGACATTAAGTTTGGGGAAACAAGGTAGGGAAAAGGGTAGTTAAGAATCCATTGTCAAATACCTATGAACAAGAAGGTCTTAAATACTGATAAGCAAAAGATACTAATCATGAGATAGGGCACACCATTTACTCAATGACAATACTTTGAACAAATAAACATTCAAGATGAACAATCCAGTGGAACAAAGGAAACAAGAAAACTTATCTAACTTCAATGATTCTACTTTCAAGATTTGAAAAAATATAAGAAGACAAATAGCTTTAATAAATGAAGAGGGAACTTCTAGACATCATCTATCAAACTATAAAGAACTTTGAGGCAAACTGATAAGCATGTACAAAGGGCAAGATCAAAACAAGACCTCTTTGGCTTAACCTAACAATCAATACATCAAAGAGAGATTTCAAGACAGAGTTTAGATAGCATCAAACAAGCAGGGCTTACCATGAATCATATTTTTAAACTAGCATATTGATCCAATAATGAAATAGACAAGCTTAGGTGAGCCTAAGGAGCAATTAAGAATTCCTTAAGCTAACCCGGCAGAGGAAAATATAGAGACAATAGCAAACAGGAGGACTGAGGTGCCTCAAACAACATTTCTCAACTTATACTTTTCTGAGCTATTGCAATATAGAAGATGGACATAATGATAAACAAGGAAACATGAAAAAATTTAGAGATACATCACCATTAACTAAACTTAAGGATCCTCCAAGCAAGCCTTCAAGATCATCAGTCAAGGCAAATCATCCACAAGCTCCACAACACCAAATTTCTCTTCAACCTCAAAAAACCATGTATTGCTCTCAAAACTCATCAAATGCCAACTATTACAATGAATCATCATGCTATATATAACAAGCAAGGAGGGGGAAAGCCTAATAGATTATCTAGAAGTCTATTGGCTAATCAAAAGTATCTCTATTGTCCTTGAGGCCTTGCAAGGCCCAAGGCACAAAAATATCTTAAATAAATATCTTTTGGGCCATTTTTAGCAACTAAATTGACCTTTAGGCTCTAAAAAGCTTCCTAAAACTTTCCAAACACACATTTTTACTTGTCAACCACAGGAGTGTAGCATTGTGTTTTTTTAAAATGAAATTTAAGCCAGGAGCGTAGCACAGGAACAAAAAAAATGGGTCTTCTTACAACAGTGTTTTGAAGGCCTTTCCGATGTCGGAAAATGCTCCATGATGGCTCTTTGGAAATTCCTTGAAGTCTAATTTCCATATATATCCTTGGTTTTCTGATCTAACCTCTGCAACCTGTTCAAAAACTTAAAATTCCGAGACTGGTAGGAGCACATCACATGTCGTGAAAAGCAGCAAGAATGGTGAAAAATTGGGTGCTTTTGACCCTTTTCGAGGACCAAAACAGCTCCAATTGATCTGAAAATTTGTGAGCGTACTGTATGAATGATGAAGAACCCGAAAATGAAAGCCTTTCCTCTTGAAGATGCTCTGAAAAAGAGCGTAGCACCAGGTGTGCTGCGCTCCTAGCCTCAAAATTTGCAAAAAAAAAAAAAAGCTTGTCAAAATTCTCCCAAATTTGGTGGATAAGTCCTTCATAGGGTTTGGGAGACCTGTAGAAAATATTGAGGGAATATTCCAAGGTTTAAGTGGTATTTTCTTATTTTTAGTGTTTTGAATTTGAATGAGGGCCTCTTTGATATGCCAATGAAAAAAGGTGTGATGGTAGTCTTGTTGGTGTCTTTATCATGGCTGTGGTCTTCATTTTCATTATCATCCTTCCCACTTTCTTTACTGTCACTATGAATGCTCTTTGTGTTGCCTTTACTTTGCTTGTCATTATTGTCACTTGTGGGGGTCACTGCCTTTACTATTTTTATGACTGTCATGAATGTTTTCTTTTTCACTTATGCTTGCTTCATTATCTTTTTGCATTTTTGTCACTTGCTTCATCTGTATTCATGATGCCTTTTGTTTTTTGCATTATTCACCTTTTTCATCTTCATCCTTTTCAAACCCACTGCGCTTTTATTCATTATCTATCTCTGTTTCCTCTTCAATATCTGCCTTTGTTTCTTCTTCAATATCTGCCTTTGTTTCTTCTTCTAATTCTGCCTTTTCATCATCATCTGCCCCTGTCTCTTGATTTTCATCATCATCCTCTTCCTCATCATTTTCTTCCTAGCAGAAGAAAAAGTACATGCACACAGCACTAGGCCAGTCGGGTGGCTGAACACACAACGCCGTGCATGGCTGCACGTGTAGTCGGCAAGGTTTCATGCAGAGCCGGTAAGGCCACACGCACAGTCGGCAAGGCTGAAACGCATTTGCTGGGTTGAACTTGCAACACCGGGTCAGTCGGGCTACTCTACACGTCCCTGTGTGCAGCGCCGGGTCAGTCGGACTTCTCTGCACATCCTTGTGCACAACGACGGGTAAGTTGGGCTGCTCTTCATGTCCCTGTACGTAGCGCATTGCTACAAGAGCACAGCGCCCTGTGGAAATTTGCAAAGGCGACACACATAGGCGCGTAATGTGCGCTTTCAGGAGCGTAGCGCAGGGCTTCTTCTACCCAAAACTTTGCCAAAAACCCTGAATTTCTCCTTGAAAACCTCTTACTCCTTTTTGCAAGTAAAAAATGGTGTTGAGTGATGAATGATGATGCTTTTATATCTTTGGAAAAATAAATTAAATCTAGAAAACCACCTTTGCTAATGTTTTTTTTTGGTCTTTTCATCTCTTTGTTGATATTTCCTTTTCTTTTGCAGGTGGTGACTTTAAACAAAAACAAGATCTTTTCTCATCTCAAATTTTCCTCTTTGCTGTTCTTAGGTAACTGATATGATGTATTTTATCTCCTTTGACCTGTTGGATGTTTTGACACTCTGTTCCTACCCATTCTATCATATCCAAACCTTAAAACTTGCCCTCTCTATCATCATGAAGGTTTCATTTCTAGTGTTTAATAAACCTTCAATTCATGTTCAGTGGTGCTGATGTACCTCCATCTTTGTGGTTTCTGCATTGGCTTCTTGGTTGACAATACTGTTTTTTTGAATCAGGCTTAGACACCTTGATATCTCCTTTAGACACAATGCTCCCTGCTTTCTTGACCTATGCCATCATCATTACTGCTATATGTTTCATCACTACTTGCCTCACTGCACTCAATGCTTTTATGACTGGCATCATCATTTCCTACATCATCACTGACCTTTGCATTGAATTTCTCTACCTCACTGACATCCTTCTTACTGTCACCATTTCTTTTTTCCTTGTTGCTTTTTGATATTTTGAAAAACTCTGTTTTAGGCAACCTTAGCATTGATGTGCAATGAGGTGGAGGGAAGGTAAATGAAATGGTAGCTTTTGCAAGTGAAAGGAAGGAATGAATGAAAGGAATAGATGTTGTAATAGGATCAGATGAATGACAAATTTTCAATTAGTTCAATGACTCATGTTTGACTGATACTCTGTCTAGGGAGATGAGGTAAGCATATAGGTAGCAATTTCAAGTCCAAGCCTAGGGTTTCTTCTTATGGTATCAACTTATTTCCACTAAATGATGACAAAATGATTAAAAATGTGTTTAGGGAATTAAATTACCTCTATCAAAGATTTAGAAAACCTTGGAGGAAACTTGAAAGGACTTTGAAGTGGTCTGAGGGGTTAATTTGCTTTGGAAGCCCTCCTGGCCAAGGGTGCAACACTACTTTCTTGGCGCATAGCGCCATTTTGCAGAGGGAATTGAGAGGCCTTCCTAGTGTCAGAATGAGCTCTGAGATAGCTCGTTGGAAATATTGTTGAGTGTAATTTTTAAAACTTCTTTTGGTTTTCCATTTGGTGTCGATTTACCTATCCAAAAACTGATTCTCCTAACACTGGTCAAAAAGTGTTGAATGATGGTGCAGAAATGCAGAGTGCTAGTGCAGGCCAATTTTGGATGCCTTCGTCGATTCCAAATTGAGATCTTTATAGCTCATTTCAAATCTCTTCAATTCTGTTTTTCATTTGACTCATCAAGCAAGTCATTTGGACACTCTAGCTGTGAGAAAACCTGATTTTCCCAAGGTCACTCCAGTAGTGCAGAAATTCTCCCGTGACACCTGTATTTTTGACATTGCTCCCAAACCATGATACCTGTGTAAAAGATAAAGGTGGTGTTTATTCTTGGACCTATGATGGACAAAATCCTCTCTCACTTTTACCAAATTCATCTCTTTTTGGTCAGAAACATATTTTTAAGCAAAACTGGCCCTAGGTATGGCAAATGACTAGGCCCTTGGAATGAATTCTTGGAAAATGATGGAGGCATGATGTTTATGAGTTGTTCTGGCTTCATGATTTCTGATATGACCATAATATGGATCTTCTACTCTTATTCCTCTTTTCCATAGCAAAACCTAGCTTAGTTGGAAGAGGAAATTAGGGTTTGGTGTAGGGGATTTAGGACTGCCTTGTAGAGGGATGGGAATGAAGGGGTTAAGGGTTGTCTAAATTATTGGGGAAATTTTTGGGGATAGGTATATATGTTAGGGAGTATGGGAAAGTGTAATTTCAAGGATTGAGTGAGGGAAAGGGGTCCAAAAGGGAAAAACATAGGCCAAGTCTAGAAAAGCGTCAAATTGTGGCAATAGACTAGGTTGTGTAGAAAAATGATGATTTTGAGGGATAGGAGTGATGAGAAGTGTTTATGAAGGTATATTAAAGATAGGAGGAGGTTTAAGAGCATTAGTATACAAGCCTTGTTGATTATTTAACCATGGAGGTCATGAAACCAAGAAAAATACCCTTAAAAACCCTAGATGGACAATGGAGGAGTTAGGCAAAAGAAAATAGAGGGCTGAGGAAAAATGTGGAAAAACATAGTGATAATGAGTGGAATGAGCCCATGATGGGTCCTTTGGGAGTGATATACTGGCCATACCTTGGTAGAGTAGTAGAACAATGAAAAATTTATCCTAAGGATAATGAAGGCAATGAGATTTTTAGAACTCACAAGATTCTTGAATTTTGTTTCTAAAAATCTAGGATGAACATTTAGTTATCTACAAAAGCAAAAAAAGGAATTACTGATGACTAAAAAATTCCATGCAAAAAAATAATAACCACGGTTTATGGGACACCTATTCCAAGTTGAATGTTGGGAAAAACATGCTAGTGGGTGTTCATTTCGGTTATTATGGCTAAAGGAAATTGGAAAAGGAAAAGGCATTAAAGAAGAAAAAATCATTTATTGGCATTTATTTATGAAAATAATGGAAAATAGGAGAAAATGAAGGTGAAAGGTCATAGGTTGCATGTGAGGAGGAAAATGAAGAAAATAGAGGCCTCATTGATAAAAAGGCTTTCGAGGATCAGTTGGAAATATTTTGGTTCGTGAATTTTTGTAGCTCTCTCATTATTATTTCTCTATCTCTCTCACTCTTAGACACTTACATTTTCTTGGAGAACATTGGCATTGGATCAAGAAAGGAAAGCAAGAAGGAACAAGGAGGAGGCAAGCAAGGAGAAGCAGGAATCAAGCAACTACAATAGGATTATTGGCAGGTATCAATTTTCATGTATGTTTTCCTTGATAGATATGGCATGCATGGTATTGCATGTGGTTATTTTCTATATTGGTATGGTTTTTTTCCAGGTGTGACAGTGTTTTCAGCCTAGTCTTTCCATTTCCAGATAGAGATGGTGTTGGGGAGTTCTCATGTTTAGGTTTAGCTGGACTATTGGATGGATTCAAAGATAATTGGGGTGGATCTACGAATTGATATAACACATGGCCTAGTAACACCTGAACTAGATGGTGGGTTGTGGTAAAGCCAAATAGTGTGTTTCCTTGGTGTACCTATGAATCCTCAACCGATGAATGGTGGGATATACAATAAATCCTAGAGGTGGTTTACCTCGGTTTAGTGCCTAGTGATCTGGGTTTGGATTGAGGTAAATCCAGATAGGTGGGTGCTCTTCGTTGGGCCTAGTAGTCATAGGATGGGATGTATAGTAAATACTGGAGAGTATGTCTCAGTTTAGGGCCTAGTGACCCTGATTCGGACTGTGGGTTGTGGTAAATCCTGAGAGACTAGGAGATGGGAAAATTCCTCACCGTGTAGGTGGAGAGAATCTGGTGATATCCATGCTCTTGTTGGCCTAGTGATCAGGTGTAGATCAAAATAAAGCCGGTTATGACATCTTTCTTTTGTTTTCCTAGTGATCCGAGATGGATCATGGTAAATCCTAATTTTTATTGATGAGGGTGAGGTGGTTTAGCCTCAAGATGCCCTGGTTAGTTCTTTCGGTTTGATTCGCACATTCATTCTTGGAATTTGGCACGGAAGTGATTGGCTGAAGAGATATTTGGCTCAGCAAATCTATGGTCAGGTGGAACATGGAAATCCCATATCCAGTTGGTTTTTATATCCATAAATGAGAAGATCATTCCTTTGGTATTTGGAATGCAAATATACTTGTTATTATGTGGATTATATTGTTGTTGTATCCACTGTATTTATGTTGTTATTATGTTGGTTATAAACATGTATTTTTACAATGATGATATATGTCTCTCTCCATGTTTTTACTTGTAAATGAATGCACAATGTATCTATGGTCAAATATATTGTATGGAAGCTAATGATGTAGGGTAGCAATGATTCTTAGCGATTCTCAGATAAGTATGAGACCTCTTTGCTATGTTTTGTTGTTTATACATGTAGTTTTCATGTTTGTGACATGTTTGAAAAAATTTCTATCATGTTTAGGAGGGGTCCAACTAATTTTCAATGATGTGATTGCTTTCGTATCATTGTCTTGTTTTTATTTATCATCTCTAAACTTTTCATGAAATTTTGGGTAGAGCACTGGGTTTTGGGCCTGAAAAGGTGGCTCAAATCCCGGGGATGCAGGCACAAAACTGAGTTTTTAGGGCCCTAACTACTGGCATGTAGTGTTATGCATTAGGATATAGCCTCCTAGCCATTGGTATGTAGTGTTATGCCTACATCTATGGCTCAAAGAGGTCAAAATGTTAGTGTGACCTAGGGTTAAGAGGCCTGAATATCACAGATTTTTTATAATCATATTTGGTTAAGATAGACTCGAAGTGAAATATGATGGCAAGGATGACCCTTGATTGCATATTTTTCATTGGACTATGATGTGGGGTGAAGATCTAGCACCATAATGGGTACATAAATTTATTCACACATTAAATGTGGTGCCTATGAATTGGTATCTTGAAACCAAACTGTGACATGGAACAGCGAATTGGGAAGATATGGTTGAAGGATTTTTAATGACTTTCAGTTTTGAAGATGATTGTTAGTACATAGATGTAGACCTTCAAGCAGTCAGAGTAAATTTTTTCAAGACTACAACTAGGATTTTTATAGCATCATTTTTCACCCTCATGTGATTCATGATTGTCTCTTTGGCCTGGGCACCCATTCCCACAGAATTGAATAAATTTCATAAAAAACAGTGTTTAAAATCCCATACGCGGGTATGCCCAGAATTTTCCGCGTATGGGATTTTAAACATTGTTTTTTGAGATTTCTTACCTTCGGTTTCTGACTTGATTTGGGAAGGGAATTTTCATTGGTTTCTTTCTCTTATTTCGAGCATATTTTGGTGTCTTTATACTGAGAGTTTCTGATTTGGGAACTAGCTTTGTGGACAACCGAAAAAGTGATAGAACTGGGGGATTCTTGGGAATTTCTCTTTGCTTTGTTAGATTTTTCATCTTAGAATTGGCATGCTCTTAGTAATTTGCATTAGGTGAACTTGAACATTTGTAGTCTTTTTCTTTTTGCGAGTGTGAGGTTTGATATCTGAAAAGAAAAAAAAAATAGTCTCGTAGAACCCGTGTAGAAATTTATTTTCATCGAAAGGCAATTACTGCATCTGCATGTAGTTTGGTTTTCATTAATTTATTTTCTGCATCATAAAACATCACGAGTTTCATTTCCATATTCCCTTGACTTAATATAACAGCCAACTAAAATAAGCGCAATAATTTAAAAACAACTAGCAATTTTTTTATTAAGTGTCATACATCAACTAGCTAGGTTGTAGGGCCTTGGATTTGGTGAGTGGAGAGTTAACTCTCCAAGGCTGCTCAAACTAAAAAATACAAGTTTATTAAATGAGCGAAATCCAACTCCGTTAGGTGGACCGAGAAAGCTCTCCTCCAGAGAGTCAAGTGCGAGGGGAAGTGAAGGTTGAGACGAGAGATACCCCCTTTCCAATTTACTGGATCTTGCCTTAAGACCGTTTCGCCCGGCTGCTGACACGGATTGGTGCCCTTAGTTTCAATTCCTAGGTTCCACACAAGTGACTGTGGGGGGGAATACCCGTGGTACCTGAGGCAGACGTCGTATTACTTCCAACAGTACTTCTGGAGGGTGCCCCGACAAAGCTTGGGTACTTGCATCGGAAAAGGTTGTTTTTAGGAGGTCGGTGTAACTGTTTATGTTACCTTCGCTAGTAGGCCTAGGCCGTAATTATCCCAGACTACTTTCAAGAGGTCCTATTTTTCGCTTTCTCGTATCTTGGTGTCTGGTCCTAATCACCCGGAGCGGAAATACCTGAAGGCTGCTTGCTTGGTTGTATCTCATGGATTTTTGTAGTGAGTGCTCTTTGCTCCTAGCTTGCTTAGCTTTATACTTTTTGAGTCTAATTAAATTTGTTAAAGTGGCTGATCAAGTGCCTCGTCGATCGAGGAGAGTTCAGGGGTTATCTGCTGAAAGTGTTGAGCCTTCTTCAAGAAGGCGTAGGAGTAATATAGCAAGTGAATATCACCCAGCGGTATCTGACACAGTGGAGAGAGATCCTCTGCAAGGGCTTGAAGGTTTTGTAGTTGGTTCCGAGAGGAGAGCTCCGCTCACCTCAAGAGTCTTATTTCCGCGAGAAGAAGAAGTACAAATAGAGGAAGTATCTCATCTTTCTGAATCACTTCCATCTCCTCTTCCTCCTAATTATCCGTTTGTTGTTGAGTACATTAGACCTGAGTCAGAAAGACCAGAAAGTCCTTATCCATCCTATTCATACCTTTCGATGGCCATGACTGGGAACACGGCTTCAGCCGTGAGTGTTGTAGGCATTCAGACTCCTGCTTCAGTAGAAGGAGGAGGCACAATTGCTATATCTTCGATTGCTTCTAGTACTGCTGTGTTTGGCTCTGGTTTCACCCAAGCACAAGCTTCTCAATCTGGTCCCTTTTGTTTTGGAATGCCCACTAGTGGAATTCCTTCGTTTTCCTTTTCCGCTGTTGCAACTGCATCTGCACCCATGTCTTCCATGGCTAGTGGGTCAGCTTCTTTTCAAGGGTTCCCCTTCGGAAGTGGGCATATTCCTAGTTCGAATCCTTCCTTAGGGTCTTTTCCTTTTACTTCTCAGACTCAGAGTTTTAACCCTTGGTCTGGAGGTCAGAGTTCGACTACCTTTATAGGTTGGAACCCTGTATTTACAGCAGTGGGGGTAGGGAATCAGTTTTTCACTGGTCAACAAGGGAATGCTTCTTTCCCTTCGTCGAGTGCTTATCAGGCTTTTTCCCCTCTTTCTAATGCTTGGAACCCCTATGAGGGGGTTTCCTCTTTATTCACTACTTCAGGGGGGGGGAACTGGTCCGGTCTATGGTAACTCTACGTTGGGAGGGGGTCCTTCTCCAAATGCTGGGTCCTATGGCCCAACATTTTCTACGAGTTCTTTCTGGCAACCTGGTGCCTCATCAAATCCAGGTTATTCTTTTCAGAATGTTGGGAATTCATCCCACCAAGGATGGAATCCTCAGGCTCCTCCTCGTTTAACTTTTCTGGCAACGTTGAACTTGCCAGATTTGTCGAAATTGACGAATGATCCGATCCGATATAGTCCGGGGTGGCCTCCGGTTCCTACCAAACTACCTTCAGACATTCCAAAGTTTGAAGGCAAGAATGGAGAGGACTCGGCTGATCATATCACCACTTTCCATTTATGGTGTTCATCTAACTCCCTGATCGAGGATTCGATTAGGTTGAGGTTGTTTCAACGCACCTTGACTGGAAACGCTGCCAAGTGGTATATTGAGTTAACTGGGGGCAGTTTTGCTACTTTTGGAGATCTGGCTACTATATTTCTAAATCATTTCCAATTGCCTGTCCGTTATGACGTCGGGACTGAACTCCTAGCTAATTTTAAGCAGGACGATGTAACCCACATTTCTGATCATATTCAGGACTGGCGGAGAAGGAAGAGGCTCATTAAAGCTTATATTCTGGGAGAATTTATTTTGGAATGGTTTTTGAAAACTCTACAGGAAGATATTTCTAAGGATGTATCCCTCTCAGGGGTATTTTCTGAGGAGCAGGCTATTTTTAGGGCCCAATAGCTTGAATTGATATATTCTCAGTCTGGTGTCCTTCATAAATATTTGCCTAATGCTCCTCGCTCCAAATTAGACATATCCAAGACTAAACCCGGTCCTCATGGTGACGGACTTATTGGGTCGATCAATAGTGGTGCAGCTAACCTGCTTAGTCAATTGTAGTAGTTGTCTATACAATCTTCTTCTTATGGTCAGGTTGTGCCTGCTGAGTCATCGCCTTCTCAATATTTGTCAGTAAATTCCGTAAATATTTGTCAGTAAATTCCGTAAATATTTGTCAGTAAATATTTGGATGGAATAATAATAAGAAAAAGGGCAAAAATGGGAAGGGTAATGCAAATAAATCCAACGAGCATGTTGGTGAGGGTCCAAAGCATAAAAATAAAGTGAAGTTTCCATGCAAGTTATGTGATGGAGACCATCTTACTCACCTTTGCCCTAAAATTCAGGATGCGCAGTGCTTGTTAGCTCAGCAGGGTTCTTCTAATTCCTAGGCTATGTTGACAAACCCTTTTCCCCAAGGGCAACAACTAGTTGTTGGCGCAAATCAAAATATTGGGGCTTCCTCTAGGGGCACCCAGGAAGGGGAAATCCGTCAAACATATACATGATGAGTGCTCATGCAGATATCACCACGAGATCCTGTGATTATGGCGAAGATGAGTCTTCGAAAGCCAAGGGTGCTCCCGATGGTACTGAGCCGTTTCATATTACGAGGCCTACTGTTGAGCCTGTACCTCAGATGCCAAAAGAATCTACCAAGCGTACGATGATTAATCCGAATTCCAGGGCTACCCATAACTACTCTATTGTGGAAGATCTAGCGCAGAGTCCTTGTGCCATGTCGGCTCTTGAGGTGCTCCAGTCTTGTCCAGCTCAACGCAGTGCTCTGCTCACTGCTATTGGGGATGTCGATCCAAAGAACTCTCTTGTGATTACATTCGATATGTCTAATTTTAAAAAGAGACTCCCCCATCATATGGCTTTTCATATCAAATCGTCGTTTCAGAAATTCAATATCTTTCGAACGTTCGTTGATGAGGGTGCTTCTACATGTGTGATGTCTCTCGCATGCTGGAAGGGAATTGGATCTCTCGCAGCTGTTCCATCTGCTACTCTTATGACTGCGTTTGATGGTCATTCTCACAGACCGCATGGTATTGTCCCAGCTTTTCCCATCTGTGTTGGGGGAAAAACTGTAAATATAGAGGTTGAGATAGTTGATGCAAGCTTGGACTACAACCTTCTGTTGGGGAAAAACTAGATTTATGAGATGGATGCCATTACATCCTCATTATTTTGGGTTATTTGTTTCCCTCATGAAGGGAGGATTGTTACAGTGGATCAATTGGACTGTTCTCCTATAGACCTGAATGCATCTACTGACTCAACTATTCCAAAGGTGGATAATACCAAGCCGCCTGTCGAGAATTTAGGGGTTGGAATGTATTCTTCTTTAATGGGTACTTTTGATATTCCACCTCCTACCATTCATATAAATGCGATTTCATCCTCCAGGGCTCCTATTCGAAGAGAGTTCTTCATAACTCATCATTTTTCGGACCCTTGGACCTTACCTTCCCCTACCTCCACATTAGCGGAAGGTCAAGTGGGTGGAATGGCATTTCCAATGTCTACAGCTAAGATTTCTTATCAATCTATTGTTGACTCTACAGAGTCCATTCCAGCTCCTCTTTCTCCAGAGGAGTTGGATGGCGATGTGGCTCCGGCTTGGACACTTAGTTCTTCTTCTGCCCAGGATTGCCTTGATACCACTCTTCCATCTGAAGAGGCCATCCTAGAAGCTATGACTGGTATAGATAGACCATGGGATTATTTTCATCATCAGTCTTACTTTTTACCTGATTTGAGCGAAGTTGAATCAATTTTTCCAAGTCCTTTGTCTCTTGGTCCTGTTCACCCAGTCCTGAACCCTTTAGCACCAACACAGGTATATGTTGAAGGGAACATGGCTGTGATTTCTCCAACTATCCTGGTGAACATTTCTAGGGATCCCAATGTTATAGAGAATGTCTTCATCGGAGCTGAATGTTCCCCTGAAGAGATTCAGATTTATACCGATCTCTTTAAAGAGTTTAGGGATGTGTTCGCTTGGTCTTATGAGGAAATGCCTGGTATAGATCCATCTATTGTCCAGCATGAGATCAAGACTTACAAAAATGCTAAGCCTGTGAGGCAAAAACTTCATCCGGTCAATCCTAGGAAGGCTGCAGCTATCAAAGCCGAGGTGGAGAAGCTGCTCAAGGCGGGATTTATTTTCCCTGTTCCTTTGACAGAGTGGGTTTCGAATCCTGTTCCCATGGATAAAAAACAAGGAACAATTCGAGTTTGCATTGATTTCAGAGACCTTAATAAAGCATGTCCGAAAGATAATTACCCCACACCATTTATAGATCAGATTATCGATGAGTGTGCCGGTAATGAGATTTTCTCCTTCATGGACGATTTCTCTGGATACAATCAGATTACTATCCGTCCTGAAGATCAGCATAAGACTACCTTTATTTGTCCCTGGGGTACTTTTTCTTACAAGAAGATGCCTTTTGGTCTTAAAAATGTTGGGGCTACATTTCAGCGGGCCATGTCATATGCCTTCCATGACATCAAACATATTATCGAGGCGTATTTGGATGATTTAGCTGCTCGTTCTCGAAAGAGAATTGATCATCCTGCTCACCTCCGTCAAGTATTTGAACGATGTCATTTCTACAAGATTAGGTTGAATCCGAACAAGTGTGTTTTCGCGGTCACATCCGGTCGGTTATTGGGATTCATTGTGTCTAGGGAAGGGATTAGGGTAGATCCCTTCAAGGTTGAGGCAATACTTCGATTGCCTCCCCCGTCATCTATTCGTCAACTTCAAAGTCTACAAGGAAAAGCTAATTTTCTTCGGAGATTTATCGTAAATTATGTTGAAGTTACCAAAGGATTTATGATATTGTTGAAGAAGGGAGTTCCATTCTTTTGGGATGACTTCGCTCAACGCTCATTCGATGCTTTGAAAAAAGCATTGACCTCTGCTCCTATATTGAGTCCACCTGATTATAGCAGGGATTTCCTTTTGTATCTTGCAGCAACAGAATCTACCATTGATATGGTTCTGGTTCAGGAGGACGATGCTCTGGTAGAGCATGTTATATACTATCTTAGTCGAGGCTTGGTAGGACCTAAACTCTGGTATACTCTGATAGAGAAGCTGGCTTTAGCAGCTGTTCATGCTGTATAGCGACTCAGACATTATATTCGTCTACAAAAAACTTATGTTTTGGTAACAGCCAATCCATTTCAGTTTGTTCTCAGTAGGTGAGTGATTGGGGGCAAATACAATATATGGATTGTGATTTTGTAGGAATTTGATCTTGATTTTATGTCTGCCAAGTCCAAGAAATCATTAGTTTTCACGAAATTAATCTCTGAGTTGCCCTGTGGAGAAGAGATAGTCTATGATGAATCCTTCCCGGATGAACATTTGTTTCTCATCTCTCCACAGGATCCTTGGTATGGAGATATCATTTTGTATCTTCAGACTGCGAAGTTTCCCTCTACTTTTTCGAAAGATGAGCGTCATGAGTTGCGTCACTTGGCTAAAAATTACTTGATTATTGGTGATGCTTTATACTGTCGAGGGGTTGATTCAATCCTGAGATGTTGCTTAACTCTCGAAGAAGTTGAGGCTGTGCTGAATGATTACCACAGTGGTGTTGAGATTGCAACAAGATGATGAGCTTAGTGGAAAGAAGTCGCCTTCACTAAGTGGGCCCGTAGGCTATTTTTGGTGCAAAGTCTATTTTTAGACTATGTCTATTTTTAGACATATGAATCATGTTCTATGAGTTGCAAGATGCTATTTGTGGATGGTTGGTCAAGTCAGAAAAAATAGATGGACTTCTATTTTTAGACATATTGGGCGGAATCTATTTTTAGATTGCCAGTCTAAAAATAGATATGTCGAATATTATTAGCTCTTAATAATATTTAGACTCTAAACCTTATCTTATTCTCTTGGAGCACTTCAGTTAAGTGCACAGATGTGGCACAGGAGCTGACAGAAGTAATTACACTATTCCTAAGGGTTAAGTGGAGCTATTTCATGGATACTTCAGTTATAACTCATGTGACAAAGTTTGGTGGAGTTGATCGAGGAAGTTAGTGGAGTTGTATTCAGTTTAACTAATCTAAACATAGTTGAGCTATTTGTATTTAGTTTAACTAATTGATACAATTAGTGAAAGTGGTGTGAATTAATTATTAATTAATTCACTAATTATAAACTCATTAATCAAAAAAAGAATGCATCAGTTAACTTCAGTGCATGGACAGTTTTAGTGGAGACCAGTGCAGAAATAGGTGAAAGAGCAGGTTATCTATCAGTTGTGACTATACTGTTGCTATTTGCAACACACAGATAGGTGGAGAAGCCCATGAGGATTGCGCAGTTCAAGCCAGATGGTTTATCTATTTAATGAAGCCATCCCATAGCATTAATTACACAATATAGGCTGGCTATCAAGTGGAAAAAGATTGGAGCATGTGTTTTGCTAGATCTAGCTTGATAGTGTGTAGCAATTGAGGGTGTGCCTGAGAGCTTGTGAAGAGATTTTGTACTATGATCGTTACATGATCTCCATGACATATAATATATAGATAGTTGGGGTTTTCAGCTTTAAGCTTTCCCATTAAATATTGTGTTCATATGTGTGATTGTTTGTGGTTTTAATGTATGCATGCAATTGATTTTATTTTCGCATATGATGATCAATGGTAGAAGAGATTCTGTATTATGCATGAAGCTAAAATAATGTATGATCAAGAGAATCTCGGTGAATAATATCTCAGTTATTCAAATTTCTACAAGTGGAGCTTCTGGTGGTCATTTATCTGGGCTTGCCACTGCCCAAAAAATCTTGCGTGCTGGATACTTTTGGCCTTCAATTTTCAAATATTGTATGGAGTCGGTCAAAAAGTGTCATCCGTGTCAAGTCTATACTCAAAAAATGCACACTCATCCAGCTCCGCTTTTTCCAGTCATTACTGTCGGTCCCTTTACAAAGTGGGGTATTGATTATACTACTTGTAACCCGCCTTCGGCTAAAGGTCACAAGTAAATTATTGTAGCAGTAGACTACTTTACGAAGTGGGTCGAGGCTATGCCTACTTTAGGGAATGATGGTGAGACAGCAGCTCTTTTTCTTTTCAACCAGGTTATTTATCGTTTTGGTATTCCTAGAGAGATTGTCACTGATCATGGCAGTCATTTTCAGAATAGCATGATGGCTGAGTTGGCTCTAAAATTAGGTTTCCGGCAGGAGCATTCATCTCCGTATTATCCTCAGGCCAATGGGCAAGTGGAAGCGGTGAACAAATCCTTGAAGACCATTCTTCAAAGAACAATTAATAAAGCTCAATCCAACTATCATATCATGCTGTATCCTACACTTTGGGCATACAGGACGTCAGTAAAAACTGCAACTGGCTTTACTCCGTTTCAACTAGTTTACGCGCTGGAATCCATATTTCCCATTGAATGTGAGATTCCTTCTCTTAAGTTAGCTTTTGAGCTTCTTCCTAACACTTCTAGTCTTGAATAACATCTCCTTCATTTGGAACATCTTGACGAGTAGTGTCGCGATGCCGCCACGATGAATGAGGCACATAAGAAATGAGTCAAAGTTCAGTACGATAAGGCGTTCAAACCTAGGGTTTTCTTGGAAGGCGACCTTGTTTTGGTCTATGCCCAAGAGAAGGATGCCTTGGGCACAGGAAATTTTAAGTATATGTGGTATGACCCCTTTATCGTTAAAAAATTCCTTAAAAAAGGAGCATATACCTTGGTTGATTTTGAAGGAAATGAGTTGTCAGAGTCCAGAAATGGGCTCTATTTGAAAAGGTATTATGCCTAGGCTTCGACCTGGCATTTTGCTTTTGTATATAGTAGTCTTGTTTTGTACATATCTGGTTTTTGGTCTTTGATGTGATGGTGATGTTTTTGATCTTCTTTGGTAGGTTGTGTCGAAATACATGAGTCATTATGGTTTCATCGATGGTGCTAGTAGACACACCCGAAACTTGGCTTCCACGGCTTGGGTACTTCATCATCCATCCGGTCAGCTGTTAGTATCAAGAGGAGTCTGCATTGGTCCTGCTTCCAATAATATATCAGAGTACACTGCAGTTATTTATCTACTCTCGGAGGCAATATCTTTGGGTGTTGATTCATTGGTAATTTTCTTGGACTCTCAGTTGGTGGTGTCGCAGTTGAACAATACTTATCGAGTTCGAGATCCATTTTTACTCCGGTTGTTTTTGAGGGTACGTTTGTTACAAAGATCATTTCAATTTTTAACATTCATTCATATTCCTCAAGCAAACAATTGGATGGTAGACTCATTAGCTAATCAAGCAATTGATTGGCATATTAATCATTCCATACATTAAAATTTAATTATAAAAAACATCATGCAGTTTTTATACATTTTTCACATCACATCATAAATCGATGTATATATATATATATATATATCATCAGAGTGTTAAAAAACTATACAAAATTTGGATCCATAAGTCATACAAAATTAGGTCTTATGCCCGATCATGTTCAGAATCAAAAAATATATAGTCAACCAGTAATCATATCTATCTACTCCTGTGGTCCCTGCCCAAAATTCATGTTCCTATAAAACACGATCGCAATGGCGACTCGGCGGAATAATCGCACCCAGTCACGTGGTACTCCCACTACCCGTCTCTGGATGGCCTCAGGTAGATCTTCCACTGCAGCCATAGCCACTTGGCGAGTTAAACCCTCCAAGTTCCTTTGTACAACATGGAGGGTTCTGTCTAGGTCTACAGTATCTGCCTCGCCTCTGTAGCGCTATTGTGTAACCAGCTCCAAAAATAGAAGAAAAGAGATATCAATGCCTTAGAAATAAGCCACTTCGAGGGGGAAACCTCCAATACATTACATAAATGAACAATTCTTGGATGATCCAATTTACAAAACCTCCTTTCTATATATAGGAGTCCATGGAGCCATAATGTAATCCTAGTGGGCCACAATGTAATCCTAGCCGACCTAACATTAATAATTTAAGAGCACAATAATAATAAAATGGGGGTTACAAGGGTACAATAATAACAATAAGGGGGTTACACTAACAACAATAAGGGACTATACTAGTAATATAGGGACCTAACATGCCCCTCTCCTTCAAAAAAGTGTTGTCCTCAATGCTTGAGTAGCTCTGGGTGCTTTCGTATAAAATTCTCATCCTCCCATGTAGAATCTTCAGTGGGTAAGTTCTTCCACTTGATGAGATACTCTGAAATTGATCGATTCCGTAGCTGTCGAGTTCTTGTTTCCATGACCACTTCAAGTTCCAATATTATTTTTCCTTCCTCATCAAGTTCTGGCAATATTGTTTGAACTGGAAGATTTTCACCTATAACCTTCTTTAAGCATGAAACATGGAAAACTGGATGTACTCGCGAAGAAGCAGGAAGCTCCAATTTGAATGCCATAGCACCAATCTTTTGCAACACCTTGTAAGGACCATAGTACTTTGGCGATAATTTATTATCCTTCTTTGCTTGCTTGAGGGACATTTTTTTGTATGGTTGTAGCCGTAAAAATACCCAATCTCCTACATCAAAACTTCTCTCGCCGCGATGTTGATCTTCCTGTTGTTTCATTCGATTTTGTGCCAAATTCAGGTTATCCTTTAAGAGTTGGAGAACTTCTTGCTGATGCTCGATGTGATCTTCCACTGCTTGAACCTTCGAATTTTCTCTTAAATATGATATGATGGATGGTGGATGATATCCATAAAGTGCCATAAATGGGGTCATTTTTGCTGCAGTATGGAAGGAAGTGTTATACCACCATTCAACGAGAGGTAACCACTTGACCCATTGTGTTTGTTTATCAGATACAAACAACGAAGATATCCTTCCAAACATTTATTTACTATCTCAGTTTGACCATCAGATTGAGGATGATAAGATGAGCTATGAGCTAATTGAGTACCCAAACAAGAAAATAACTCCGTCCAAAAATTTCCAGTAAAAATGGGATCTCTGTCGCTCACAATAACCCTTGGGCTTCCATGAAGCTTTTGAATTCTGTCCATAAATGTAGTAGCAACTGTACTTGCTTTAAATGGATGAGATAATGCACAAAAGTGTGCATACTTGGTAAGTCTATCAACTACCACCGTGATGACACTCTTTCCTTCGGACTTAGGTAAACCTGTGATAAAATCCATTGAAATATCCTCCCAACGTTGACTTGGAATGGATAAAGGTTGTAGAAGTCCCGAGGTCTTAATTGTTTCCACTTTATTCTGCTGGCAAACCAAACATTCCGCCACAAACTTTTGAATATCAGATTTAAGGCCATCCCAAAAAAAATCTTTCTTCACCCTGTGGTAAGTTTTTAAAAATCCTTAGTGTCCTCCTAAAGGAGAAGTGTGCAATTCCAGAAGAATCTTTTGTTTTAGTTGGGAATTCTTACAAAGATATAAGAGATCTTTGTACCATAAGGAATCATTTTTCCAACTAAATGTATCAGATGTACTAGGATCTTGCTGCAACTTTTGAATGAGTGTCCATACATCTTTTTCCTTCTTTCATTCATCTCTTGCTTCGGTTATCCAATCTGGTTGGATAATAGAAATGGCACAAAGCAATGCTTCCACCTCTTCATTCTTTCTTGAGAGTGCATCCGCAACAACATTAAGCTTTCCTTTTTTGTAGATTATTTCAAAGTCATAACCCAACATCTTTGTGACCCATTTTTGCTGCTCTTCTGAAGATAGTCTTTGTTCCAAAAAAATTTTAAGACTATCATGATCATTTTTTACCTTGAAGTGTCTTCCCATTAGGTAAGTTCGCCATTTCTTTAGTGCATGCAGTATTGCTAACATTTCCTTCTCATAAATAGGTTTTTGTAAATACTTTCCTTTGATTAGATGACTTTCAAAAGCAATGGGTCTTCCTTCCTGCATTAAAACTGCACCAATTCCATTTCCTGAGGCATCACATTCCACAATAAAGGTTTTTGTGAAGTCTGGCGTAGCTAAGACCGGTGCTAGGTACATTGCCTCTTTAAGATGTTCAAAGGCCTTAGTTGCTTCAGGAGTCCATGAAAATGCATCTTTCTTCAATAATGTTGTTAGAGGTGCTGCTATTCTCCCATAATTCTTAACAAACTTGCGATAATACCCTGTTAACTCGAGAAATCCTCGCAACTGCTTTATGGTTGTGGGGAATTTCCATTTCTTAATGGCTTTAATTTTTTTAGGGTCTACTTTAACACCCTCGTGAGATACAATATGACCCAGATATTCCACCTCTTGTACTCCAAAGAAACATTTGGATGTTTTTGCATATAATTTTTTCTCCCGCAATAGTTTGAGCACCCTGTCAACATGTTCAACATGATCCTTCCAAGACCTGCTATAGATTAGTATATCATCAAAAAATACTAGCACAAATTTTCTAAGGAAGGGTTTGAAAATGGAATTCATCAACCCTTGAAATGTAGAAGGTGCATTGGTAAGGCCAAAAGGCATGACCAAAAATTCATAATGACCTTCATGAGTTCGAAATGCTGTTTTTGGAATATCTTCAGTCTTCATTCTAATTTGATGATATCCCGAACGAAGATCCAACTTGGTAAAATAAATTGCTCCATGTAATTCATCCAATAATTCATCAATCACAGGAATGGGAAATTTGTCTTTAATGGTGAGCTTATTGAGCTCCCTATAATCCGGACACATTCGCCATGATCCATCCTTCTTGTGTACCAATACTACAGGAGCAGAGAAAGAACTTTGACTAGGTTGAATTATACCGCCTCTAACATTTCTGCAATCATACGTTCAATTTCGCTCTTTTGGAAGTAAGGATATCTATAAGGCCTGATGTTTGGAGGAACACTTCCTGGAATCAAATGAATAGCATGATCATGATCACGAATAGGTGGGAGTCCTTTGGGAGTTTCAAACACCTTAGAATCATTGTCCAAGACTTGTTGGAGATCTGCAGAAATAGATGATTTTGATGTCAAAACTTCTAGTGAGCATAATTGTGCAATTACGCCTCGTTGTTCTTTCTTTAGAAGCTTTGTCATGACATTAGAGCTTATTATCCTTCCCAAATTCCCTTCAATACCCCGTAATTCGACTTCCTTTCCTTCTGAAAAAAAATTCAAGAAAATTTCTTGAAAATTAAAAGCTACTGTCCCAAAAGATTGTAACCATTGTACTCCTAGTACAACATCAGCACCTCCCATAGGAATGGAAAGCATTGGAATATTCAATACATATTCCCCCATGGTTAGCTTGATATTATGGCATTTTCCAGAGAAATTTATAGTCCCTCCATTTGCAACCATCACTTGACATTCTGGTGTTGGGTATAGGAAACAATTCAATTCCTTGGCTACCTTACAATGAATAAAATTATGGGTGCTACCCGAATCAATCAACACTATTACCTTTTTCTTCTTGATATGTCCTTCTATCTTGAGAGTTTGAGGAGTGGTAATTCCTGCCAGTGCATTACACGATATGGTCAGATTCATTTCTTCCCCTTCTATGGCTGGTTCCTGGTGTATATCCTCTTCTTGTTCATTTTCTTCTTCCTCTTCACAATCTATGTAAAACAATTTCTTCTCAGCACACTTATGACCTTTAGTGTATTTGCTATCACAACTGTAGCAAAGCCCTTTTGCTCTTTTTTCTTCCAATTGTTGTGGTGTCAACCTCGTAGGTTGTGGAAATCTAGGCGTAGCAACACTTCCTTCTTTATAGAATTGAGTGGTAGGCTTCCTTGTCGCCATAATTTTACATTCAACTTTTCTTGCCAACCTGAATGCCTTCTCCAATGAATCAGGTTCCAAAACACGAACTTCATGTTTGATGTTATCCTTTAGAGTGCCTATGAAGAGATCAATCCTGTGTTCCTCTGGAATATCAGTTACCCTTATATTCAATTTTTGGAAGTCCTCAATGTGCTGCCCCACTAAACCCTATTGTTTGAGATTTATCAATTGGCTAAAGAAGGTGTTGCTCTTTGTATCCTCATAATGTGCTATCATTTCCTCCGTAAAAATTGACCAAGTGACAATTTTTTTACGGGAGTAAAGCCATCGATACCATACAAATGTATTTTGTTCTAAATGTAAAGTTGCAATGCGTACCTTTTGTGTGTTTTGCACATTATGGAGATCAAAATATTGCTCCATCTGTAATATCCATGTTACAGGATCCTTCCCATCAAACTTCCTCATATCCATTTTTGGAATATGGTGGTTCTTCCCGCCAACATTAGAGTTTATGAAATTGAGATTAACATTTATTTTTTTCTCATCATGAGGTTCTTCTACTATATTTTCACCATTAGGAAACATTTCTTGTATCAACTTGGTCAAACCTTCGATGTCTGCTTTTAGATCATTCTTCATGTTTTTCATGTTGTTTTCCATGTTGTCTTTCATGTCATCCATCTTAGCTTCCATACCAGCTTCCATGCCATCCATCTTAGCTTCCACTCCTTTCTTCAAACCATCCATCTTCTCTTCCATGCCTTTCTTGAAAACTTCCATTTCATTTTTTGTTTCTCTTTGCGAGAGTGAAATTTGTTGCACTTGCTCTTGTAATTTTGATATATCATGTTGCAATTCTTCATCTTCATGAGTCATAGTAAACCCTTCTGAAGGCTTAATTGGTGTTGAATTATTTTTACGGGGCATATTTTAGAACCCAATACTGATATATATTCTACAATATGCCCTTGTAATCAATTCAAATTGATTCTTCAAACAAGACTTATGCAATTTGGAAAAAAAAATACACACCTTTTTCTTGCTTTTGAGGAGCTCGATATTGAAATTGATTATCTCCAGGACATGTGACTTCTATATCTTAATTTCGTACTCAAAGTAGCCCTTTGAATTACTCTTCTGTTAAGAGACCGACTCCGATTTCTTTTCTTAAGACAAAGTTGTGTCCAATCTCCCACAATGACCTAATTATGGACTGGTTCAGTAGAGCGAACTTGTACGACTTGCCACGTGTCACTGTTTTGTCCTTTGTCTCTGAAATTTATAGCTAAGAAACTAAAGTTCGTGTAATTGCGACCAATTTTTACGGCACTCTAATCTGATGCCCAGAGAGAGAGTTATTGAACTTTTTCCACGATCACCTCTTTGAGATGAAATTCAGGAGCTTGAAAAAGCACTACCTTCCACATATCATATCTCCAAAAATATTGTGAACCAAGCTCTAAAATTTTTTGACGAATTTCCTCAAGGTTTTAGCGTCTCACCATACAAATTTCAGATTCTGAACCTTCGTATAAAAAACGTTATAGCGCAAATGCCACGATGACCTATTTAGGAGCCTAAAAAAATACCTAACTTCCACAGATCATATCTCCGAAAATATTGCAAACCAAGTTCTGAAATTTTTTGGCAATCTTCCTCAGGATTTTGGCTTTGCACCCTAAAAATTTTAGCTTCTGAAACTTCGTAGAAAAAACGTTATAGCGAAAATTCCACGATGACCTGTTTGGAGCAACGAAACCCTAGAATCCAAAGCCTCTGATACCAAATGTTGTGTAACTAGCTCCAAAAATAGAAGAAAAGAGATATCAATGCCTTAGAAATAAGCCACTTCAAGGGGGAAACCTCCAATACATTACATAAATGAACAATTCTTGGATGATCCAATTTACAAAACCTCCTTTCTCTATATAGGAGTCCAAGGGGCCATAATGTAATCCTGGTGCGCCACAATGTAATCCTAGCCGACCTAACATTAATAATTTAAGGGCACAATAATAATAAAATGGGGGTTACAAGGGTACAATAATAATAATAAGGGGGTTACACTAACAACAATAAGGGACTATACTAGTAATATAGGGACCTAACAGGCGCTTATGTCGTGGGTAGCCCTCAGGACGGACTGGTCCAATATCTGTATCATGATCATCATAATATTGTAATTCATTTTGAATCCAATCAAAAACATGTTTTGTTTTCACATTTTTTTTTTTAATATATATTGAAAAAATCCAAAAAAAATCACATAATTAAAAATTGCAATCTTACCGATTGTGCCCCATGCCGCGCCAGGTCGAAGGACGAGGTATGGATCACCACGGAAATCCATCCCGGCATAGGGGTAGTCCTCCACGGCGATGACTTGTTCTCCCCACCATTGGAAGAACTCGTCTTCCCAAGTGGTTCGGGGAACTTCACTTCCCCCCAGTATCTTTATCAGATCTGCCCATCGGGCAATTCTTGGGTCTCTTGGGCTGTTGATGGGAGAGATCACTTTGGGTCGAAGCCCAGGAATCTTCTCAAAGAATAATGTCATCAAGATGGTCCCATACCCGAAATGTTTTGTTTTTTCTTTCCGGATGGATGCTAGTTGTTGCTTCATGTTCATTAGTAGAGTTGTACACCAGTCATACAGGTGAGCTAGGCATTCTACAATTATGCTCATCTGTGTCCTGGATGCCTGATGCAAGGAAGAAGATCCTGCTACCCTGCCAATGGTGAATAGGAGAATCTTCATGTGTAGATCTGTCAAATATTTTATAGCAATCTGAGTCCCTACTTTCTTGGACCCCTCTACACAGTAGACATGGACATAGTCATCCACAGTAAGCCCGCTCAAAGGCTTGCTGTGCAAATCTACTGGGTCTCCCCTCCGTGAGAGTCTAGTAATGAAATAGATGTCTTCTACCTCTATGTGTATGGGCATTTGATCTACCATGAAGCAATCTTCCTCCGGTTCCCAATAATTTACTAGCATTTCAAGTAATCGGACATTACTCTTCATATTTGGAATTTTCAAAAATTTGAGCAAGCCACAATTTCGGAGGATATTGAGTGATAATTGATCTTGCATTACTTCATTATTGATTGCACTATGCTCACGTTCCCTCCAGGTGATATTCATCCTGAAAAAATTCATTCATTTGTCCATTAGAAACGCTTTTTTATATTTCAGGTTGCGCATATGCGACTTACCCTGTACACAGTCGCATATATACGCGGCTTGGTCCATACTAACTCGTGTATGTGCAGAGCCCTAAATTAAAACAAATATTTCTACGGTGAAAATTCCGAATTTTAACTCTATTAATGGACAAATTTGATAATAATGATGGATTAGGAACTTACCTGACTGATTCGGCGAAGTTTGATCACTGATTGCTCTTGTTTTGACGAAAGAGGGTTTTTCTCCAGAGCTCTTTTTTCTAAATCAGCAAGTAACAATGAACCAAATGTGAGGTAACATGTGTATTTATGCCCAGAATTTGAAATTTTTTGCAAAAAATTTTTATGCTTATTTTTTCAATCTATCTTAAGCTGCATAACCCAGATGCTTGTAAGTGCCCAGATTGGTATATTTTCAGGTACATTTTGATGAAGTTGAGATTTTTCCGGTTTTTTATCCATGACTGCTAACCTATCATGGTAGGTATATGATATTCACTGGAATATAGGTTAGGAAATCCACTTTTCATTGCATTTTGCATACTAGCCTCCATTCTGATCACTTGCCATAGGGTCGATCCCATCAGGTCATGAGTATTTCACCCATTTCACTCGCCGATTTTTTAATCATGACTTGGTGGTATAGCCTTCCTTTACATGGGCTTCCTAGTTAATTCCTCGCTAGCACTTGTTTCCCATGCTGTGTTTTATGTAGGCTCGGGAGTCCTCTTTAGTCCCGCCATGACTCATGTGTTGAAGCTTCATTCTTCTTCTTCTTGACTATCATTTTTCTGGCTATTACCCTAGAGGCTCCCTGGTGTCGTTGAATTGTATTACTGCATTGCATATTGGCTACTTGTTTATCTTGGCCTTTAGCCGGCTTCATTTGGACTCGATGTTTAAGCCATATTTTGACCTTGACTGTCTATAAAAGTTAACCATTGCATGCACTTAGCTATCGCGACTTGACACCCTTTTTACCCATGGATGGAACATTCCTTTGAGTATCGCTTACCAGTTTCCGCCACCTTGCATTGAGCACAGGATCGTTCCTATCCCAAGAACTAGTGCATCTGTTTCTTGATACTCATTCTATCCATTGTACCATAGCATTCTTTTATTCTTTTTCAGGCTTATTATATGAAAAAGACAAAAAAATCAAATATAACAAAAAGAGCGGGAACGGGATGTTACTTCGTAATTTGATGGCAGTACACTATCAGTTTGTCGCCCTTGAACAAAGCACATACACTTATATATTTCCTTCATTTGGGATGGTTTTAGTTTTGACCTAGGTTCAACTTTTGCCTTGTTTCACTGGTTAGTTCTCCCCCGGTTGGTTATCTCTTCCAATCATATGGAGAGTTTGTTTTTGCCTCCTGCATAACTGACTCATACAGTGTCATTTTTTACTACCATGGTCATCATGAGTCGTGCTTTTGTTCAAGGGAAGTTTAACCAGAGTCGGCCATTCTACGGTGTCTCTTGACTCATTATTCAGTCGGCCCTCTCAGTCTTGTCAGTATCTTTTTCTATCACATCAGATGTTTTGGTCTTCTGCTCGTGCTGGTTTGAGAAGGTCTCCATTGATTTCTTGTTGGCAGTTTTGTCTCTCATTGAATATGACATATTGCTCTGAGAGTAAACCTAGAGCCGCACCCTAGCCCTATTTCCATCATTGATAGGTGACCTTGTGCTCAGCATTTGATCATCATTATGGGTCTTTGACTGAGTGGTTTTCCTTATGTTCGACGTCAGCATACATTATCACACTTGGGATTCGTGCAGTACCTTGATTTCCATTTGACCCTATCGGTGGATATCTCGCATCTGTGTCAGCGTTTATTATTGGTTGGTTCAGAGGGTTTCTTCTATGTGCTAGCTTCATCTTGTGCATGTCGGAAATGTACTTCGGTTTGGTTTCGTCACTCTGCTTCGTCCGATTCCTTCCAAATCTTGGCCTGCGGGTTACACTCGCACTGGACTGATATGGGATGCCTTAATGCCTTCCTTCCAGCAGATCTTTTCCCATCGACTCCGACTCATTGCTTTGGGAATAAGGTCTAGAGTCTTTTTTCAGTACCTTAGGGTTTGCAATCATCAGTGGCAGACTCTTCGCTATCGACAGTGGGGATTCATCATTGCCTCCTGATTGGTAGATTCTTCCAAGTGTTCAACTTCAACTCATTCATTCGCACTTGTTAGATTGTACTGGGGCACCTTGACACTCATTTTCATTATCGGTGGGTTGTCTCGCGTTTGTTAATGATATACATTATTGACCGGTAATCAAATGATTTCTCACATGGTCGACTTCAGCTCATTTATTCCCATTGTGTAGAATTGTGCTATCGAGATCGGTGAAGACCTCGGGTTGCATCAACATCTTTCGGTTCACTTTTTTACAGTCCATTCAGTTTCTACCAGTGATGTCATCCACCTTTATATGCCGCAATGTCAGTACAACAACATCCTATATGTTGGCTCCCAAGTTTCGTGATTGTACCATGTGTTCCACCCCTTATGATTTGGTCCCTGGAGATTCAGTTACTTTTGTGATCAGACATCCATTTTCAGCACTATTGATCAGTTTGATATATGTGATACTTGGACATTGATTCCGACTTGTACTTCCGGGCCGTGCTCAGTTGATTCATTATGTACTTTCAGTTCAGCTATACTTGTATACATTCTAGATCTATTATGTACTTTCTATGTGGATATATTTTTGACTGAGCATGGGTATGCCCGCCTCAGACATCAGCTAACTCTTTTTTTTCTTTCATTGGTTTTTGGCAGGCTGAAATCTGGTGAATTCCTCTCTTGTCCTCGTGAAGTTCTTTCTATGCACATAATACATTTCGGCCATCATGTACCCCTTCTGACCTCATATATTAGGGGGCATCTGTTATAGCATCATTTTTCACCCTCATGTGATTCATGATTGTCTCTTTGGCCTGGGCACCCATTCCCACGTACTTGAATAAAGTTCATAAAAAATAGTTTTTAAAATCCCATACGCGGGTATGCCCAGACTTTTCCGCGTGTATACGCGAGTCCATAGATACTTTTCCATGTATGCCATTAAAATCATTAAAATATATATATAAATCCCTATTTTCGAGGTTGGATTGATGGTTATTCCTGTAATTCAACCACCCCAGCCCATGGCCAACTGTTTCCAATAGATTGAAACTACTTTGAGGGAGTATAAAAGCCCCTCATATGCATGGCCTAAGGGAGAGAGAAAATTATAGAAATTATACTCTGTTGGATCCCAATTCAAGTCTGATTTCCCGTGCCTCCTGCAGTTCCCAGATTTTTACAGGAAACCCTTGTTTCCTGGAGATGTTCATCAGCTTATATGTCATCTTGTGTGCACAAGTCTTGAAAGAATCCTAGTGAGGCAAGGGCGGGATGGATCCGGAAGATGGTCTGTTCGAAGATCGTGGAAGGATTCAGGTGATCTCTCCACCTTTATATTATTGTACATGCTGTTCGTAATGAAGAAGAACCATCTTGTTCCCGAATTCACGTGTTAATATCTTCTTGCATATGTGAAAATATTGTTAATTAAGCATTTATTATTGTTTATATGATGTTTCACATGGATTACACTGACATTTAGGAAAGATATATGTTTTAAAAATAGATTTCCATGCATGTTCCTTCTTTATTTCCAGGTTGAAGAGGAAGAAGGGTTGCTGGGGGTTTGGACCTCGCGGCATCTACATCAAACGTAGGATCTACGGGTGAGTTCTACAATCTATAATATCTAGTTTTTAGCATACAAGTGTGGTTGTGTGAGTCCTTCTTGAATAGCATGCCCTGATCTGTTGAGGTTTTTGACCCAACGACCTCTAGGGAGTTATTTCCCGAAACAAGGATAAGCTGGACACTGCCTGATTGGAATGTGCAGTTGGGGCAGGTAGTAGAATGCTATAATGTAACAACAGAAAAGGATGAGGAAGATCCAAGAAATATTAATATTCCATAGTAAAAAAGGACAACATGAGGTTTTTGGACCAAAAACTAAGATCCTTGACATAACGCAGTCGGTGAATATGCAGAAGGTGAATATAGGGACAAAATAGGAGCCAAAATTCAAGTTGATCAGGGATTATTGGGATGAGGATATAGTCAGAAAGGTTGTAGAGATGTTGCATGAATATTAAGAGCTCTTTGTTAGGTCCCTATATTACTAGTATAGTCCCTTATTGTTGTTAGTGTAACCCCCTTATTGTTATTATTGTACCCTTGTAACCCCCATATTGTTAGGTCGGCTAGGATTACATTGTGGCCCCATGGACTCCTATATATAGAAAGGCGGTTTTGTAATTTGAATCATCCAAGAATTTTTCATTCATGTAATGTATTGGAGGTTTCCCCCTCGAAGTGGCTTATTTCTAAGGCGTTGATCTCTCTTTTCTTCTCTTTTTGGAGCTGGCTTCACAACATTTGGTATCAGAGCTTTGATATTCTAGGGTTTCACTGCTCCAAACAGGTCATCGTGGCATTTTTGCTATAAATTTTTTCCTAAGAAGGTTAATAATCTGAAATTTTTAGAGTGCAAAGCCAAAATCCTAAGGAACATCATCACAAGATTTCATATATTGGTTCGCAATATTTTCAGAGATATGATCTGTGGAAGTTAGGGCTTTTTGAGGCTTCTAAATTTCAACTCAAAGAGGTGATCGTGGGAAAATATTCATAGCTCTCCCTCTGAGCATCAGATTGGAATGTTGTAAAAAGTGGCCACAAGTACACGGACTGTAGTTTTTGTTCTATAAATTTCAGAGCCAAAGGAGGAAACAGTGACACGTGGCAAGTCATACAAGTTTGCTCTACTGAACTAGTCCAAAATTGGGTCATTGTGGGAGATTGGATATAAATTTGCCTTGAAGAATCCAAATCAGATCAGACCTGTGGCCTTTGAAAGAAGCTTCAGAGGGCTACTACAGGGCTGAATTTTAGATATTGAGGATCCACAATTATAGAGATAATTCAATTTCAATATCAAGCTCCTAAAAAGCAAGTAAAAGGTGTGTATTTTTTTTTCCAAATTGCATAAGTCTTGTTTGAAGAATCAAGTTGAATTGATTCCAAGGGCATATTTTAGAATAGATATCAGTATTGGATTCTAAAATGGCCCCTAAAAATAATTCAACACCCATTAAGCCATTATAAAGCTCTAATATGACTCATGAAGACGAAGAATGGCAACATGACATATCAAAATTACAAGAGCAAGTGCAACAAATTTCGCTCTCACAAAGAGCAACAAAAAAATGACATGGAAGTTTTGAAGAAAGGTGTGGAAACTAAGATGGATGGTTTGAAGAAAGGCGTGGAATCTAAGATGGATGGTTTAAAGAATGGCATGGAATCTAAGATAGATGGCTTGGAAGCTAGCATGGAATCTAAGATGGATGACATGGAAGCTAAGATCAATGAGAAAATGGAAAACATGAAGAATGATCTAAAAGTAGACATGGAAGGTTTGAAAAATTCGATACAAGAAATGTTTCCTAATGGTGAAAAGATAGTATAGGAAACTCATGATGAGAACAAAATATATGTTAATCATGATTTCATAAAATCTAATGTTGGCGGGAAGAACCACCATATTCCAAAAATGGATAGGAGGAAGTTTGATGGAAAGGATCCTATAACATGGATACTACAGATGGAGCAATATTTTGATCTCCATAATGTACAAAACACAAAAAAGGTACACATTGCAACTTTACATTTAGAACAAAATACATTTGTATGGTATCGATGGCTTTGCTCCCGTAAAAAAATTGTCACTTGGTCAATTTTTACGGAGGAAATGATAGCACATTATGAGGATACAAAGAGAAACACCTTATTTAGCCAATTGATAAATCTCAAACAAAAGGGTAACATTGAGGACTTCCAAAAATTAAATATAAGGGTAACTGATATTCCAGAGGAACACGGGATTGATCTCTTCATAGGTACTTTAAAGGATAACATCCAACATGAAGTTCACATTTTGGAACACGATTTCACAATCACACGTAGCATTCGGGTTAATAAGAAACCTGAATATGTAAGATTATGGCGACAAGGAATCCTACCACTCACTTTCTATAAAGAGGAAGTGTTTCACTCCTAGACTTCCACAACCTACAAGGTTGACACCACAATAATTGGAAGAAAAAATAGGAAAAGGGCTTTGCTACAGTTGTGATAGAAAATAAACTAAAGGTCTTAAGTGTGCTGAGAAGAAATTATTTTACATAGATTTTGAAGAGGAGAAAGAAAATGAACAAGAAAATTCAAAAGAAGAGGATATACACGAGGAACCAACCCTAAAGAAAGAAGAATGGGTTCGACCATATCCTATAATGTGGCAGGAATTACCACTCCTCAAAATCTCAAGATAGAAGGACATATCAAGAAGAAAAAGGTAATAGTGTTGATTAATTCAGGTAGCACCCATAATTTTATTCATTGTAAGGTAGCCAAGGAATTGAATTTTTTCCTATACCCAGCACCAGAATGTCAAGTGTTGGTTGCAAATGGAGGAACTATAAATTGCTCTATAAAATGCCATAATATCAAGCTAACCATGGGGGAATATGTATTGAATAATCCAATGCTTTCCATTCCTATGGGAGGTGCTGATGTTGTACTAGGAGTACAATGGTTACAATCTTTGGGTACGGTAGCTTTTAATTTTCAAGAACTTTTCTTGAATTTTTTTTTATAAGGAGAGGAAGTCGAATTACGGGGTATTTCAGGGAAGCCAGGAAAGATAATAAGCTCTAATGCCATGACAAATCTTCTAAAGAAAGAACAACGAGGCGTAATTGCACAATTATACTCACTAGAAGTTCCAACATCAAAATCATCTATTTTTGTAGATCTCAAACACGTCTTGGACAATCATTCCAAGGTGTTTGAAATTCCCAAAGGACTCCCACCTATTCGTGATCATGATCATGCTATTCATTTGATTCTAGGAAGTGTTCTTCCAAACATCAGGCCTTATAGATATCCTTATGTTCAAAAGAGAGAAATTGATGATATGATTGAAATGTTAAATTGGGTATAATTCAACCTAGTAAAGTTATTTCTACTCCTATAGTATTGGTACAAAGATGGATGGATCATGGTGCATGTGTGTTAGTGATATGGAGCTCGGTAAGCTCACCATTAAAGATAAATTTCCCATTCCTGTGATTGATGAATTATTGGATGAATTACATGGAGAAATTTATTTTACCAAGTTGGATCCTCGTTCAGGATATCATCAAATTAGAATGAAGATTGAAGATATTCCAAAAGCAACATTTCGAACTCATGAGGGTCGTTATGAATTTTTGTCATGCCTTTTGGCCTTATCGATGCACCTTCTACATTTCAAAGGTTGATGAATTCCATTTTCAAACCCTTCCTTAGAAACGTTGTGTTAGTATTTTTTGATGATATACTGATCTACAGTAGGTCTTGGAAGGATCATTTTCAACATGTTGACAGGGTGCTCAAAATATTGGAGGAGAAATAATTATATGCAAAAACCTCCAAATGTTTCTTTTGAGTACAATAAATCGAATATCTAGGTCATATTTTATCTCACAAGGGTGTTAAGGTAGACCCTAACAAAGTTAAATCCATTAAGTAATGGAAATTCCCCACAAGCATAAAGAAGTTGCGAGGATTTCTCAGGTTAACATGGTATTATTGCAAGTTTTTTAATAATTATGGGAGAATAGCAAAACCTATAACAACATTATTTATGAAATATGAATTTTCATGGACTCATGAAGCAACTAAGGCCTTCCAGACATCTTAAGAGTGAAATGTTCCTTTTGGTCTTAGCTATGCTAGGCACATTGCAACCTTTATTGTGGAATGTGATGCCTCGAAATGGAATTGGTGTTGTTTTAATGTAAGAAGGAAGACCCATTTCTTTGAAAGTCGTCTAATAAAATGTTTATAGAAACCTATTTATGAGAAGAAATGTTAGCAATATTGCATACTAAAGAAATGGAGAACTTACCTAATGGGAAGACACTTCAAGGTAAGTGATCATGATAGTCCTAAACGCTTTTTGGAACAAATAATATCTTCAAAAAGAGCGACAAAAATGGGTCACAAAGATGTTGGGTTATGACTTTGAAATAATATACAAAAAAGGGAAGCTAAATCTTGACTACAGATGCACTCTCAAGAAAGAATGAAGAGGTGGAAGCATTGCTTTGTGCCATTTCTTTTATCCAACTGGATTGGATAACCAAAGAAAGGGATGAATTGAAGGACAAAGAAGTGTGCACACTCATTCAAAAGTTGCAGCAAGATCCTAGTACATATGATACATTTAGTTGGAAAATGATTCCTTATGGTACAAAGATCTCTTATATCTTTATAAGAAATCCCAAATAAAACAAATATTATTTTGGAATTGCACACTTCTCCTTTAGGAGGACACTCGGGATCTTTAAAAAATTACCACAGGGTGAAGAAATAATTTTTTTGGGAGGGCCTTAAATCTAATATTCAAAAGTTTATGGCAGAATGATTAGTTTTCACACAAAATAAAGTTGAGACAATTAAGACCTCGGGTTTTCTACAGCCTTTATCCATTCTAAGTCAATGTTGGGAGGATATTTCAATGGATTTTATCACAATTTTACCTAAGTCTGAAGGAAAGAGTGTCATCATGGTGGTAGTTGATATACTTACCAAGTATGCACACTTTTGTGCATTATCTCATCCATTTAAAGAAAGTACAGTTTCTATTACATTTATGGACACAAATCAAAAGTTACATGGAAACCCAAAGGTTATTGTGAGTGACAGAGATCCCATTTTTACTGGAAATTTTTGAATGGAGTTATTTTCTTGTTTGGGTACTCAATTAACTCATAGCTCATATTATCACCCTCAATTTGATGATCAAAATGAGATAGTGAATAAATGTTTGGAATGATATCTTCGTTGTTTTGTATCTGATAAACAAACATAATGGGTCAAGAGGTTACCTCTCGCTGAATGGTGATATAACACTTCCTTCCATACTGCAGCAAAAATGACCCCATTTATGGCACTTTATGGATATCATACGTTAGACTCAGTCTGTCGTCCCTTGTCATAAACAAATTCTCAGAAGTTCATTCCTTGTTATTTACGATCACTTGTGATGTTACGAATCGAGGAAAGAGTCATTTTAATTCTTGAACTACGAGTTTGTCTTGAAGTATTTCAATAACATGTAAACCGGAAAGAAGGTTGATGTGAGTTTATATTTCAAGACGGTTATCAATGTGAGATTGATTCTTCTTCAAAACCCTGTTTTGAAGAAGAAATCATCAGATGTGTCTTTGTAATAAATAGGTAAGTTGTCAAAATATTTCAAGTTTTACAGTTCTTCAATGGCACCAGCTTCAGAAACCCTGCAACAGATAAACAAGAGTTATCAGTCCAACTTGGAAAATCAGTTAAAAGACAAAGACAGTGTCTAAAGGCAAAAAGTGGCATAAAATTAGAGGTATCACACATGCTGCTGGTTCGACAGAAGATCCTTGATAAAAGGTCTATTTCTTTGTATGATCAACTTCAAATGTCAATGATGTAATAAATTGTTTTCGAATGGGCATCCACCTCTCCTTCTTTTGTGGACCCACTGCCATGAAAACTGAAACGCAAAGCCGAGTTGAAATGTTAGAGTTAAGTTTGGAGTGTTTTAGAGCAGTGGAATCAGAGGGTGGAAGTGCGCTACAGAAGGAGAAGGGCTACCCATATAGGGCGCGCTACGCCTTATAACGTCAACAGCCGAGTGTTAAATGACAGGGGCGCTACGCACTTGCGATGCGCTACGCATTAAGGTGGGCGCACTACCCATACGATCTCGAGCTAAAAATTTCCTTACTTCAATTTCATGCCAAAGCTCCTCAAAACGGTTTTCAAAGAACTCATTATGAAGTGTGAAGGAATTCGTAGCAGGAGAGAAGGCTGGAACCGATAAGCAAGTTTTAGCAATCTCCTTCAAAGAGAAACAGTGCGCAGGCCCACGTCCGTCCACGAATGCAAGTTGAGGCATCATCTTACCCACCTTTGATGTTTTCAACGAGTACAGCAATGATGCCACTTCAGATAGAATATATTGCAGGAGCTGGTGGCCATACTTATGGAGTTTCTTTTCAACAGAAGATACGAGCACGACCAAAAAGTAAATCCAATCAGAGATCTTTACCACCGGTTTATCCTGTTGCAGAAAGGCCTTCTGATGATGGTTTTAATTGGCGCAAGTATGGGCAGAAGCAGGTTAAGGGTAGTGAGTACCCTCGTAGCTATTATAAATGTACTCATCCTAAATGTCCTGTAAAGAAAAAGGTTGAATGATCGCATGATGGGCATGTGACTGAAATTGTTTACAAAGGCGATCACAATCATGATCCAAAACCCCAATCTAGTAGACGTATATCTGTAATGTTTAATGACTATCTCAGTCGGATGGGAGATATGCAACCGATGGGTGCGATGATATGAATGAAAATATGGATGTGTGCATGATGGATCTATTCAGCTTTTTTCTGAAGATCCAAGGGAAAAGTGGAATAAATAGAATATTGGATCCCTCAGCATCGCAGGAAATATGATTTTGGATAAGGAGTGTTGAACGAGTCATACGGTTCAAGTGATGATGGTGAAAATGATGATCGAAGTAGGGGAGCGGATAATGCAAATGAGTGATAGTACGAGTAGAGGTATATAGTCGATGCTACAAGGCACTATATTCAAGGAATCCGAGAGTATGGTAATGTGTCAAAATTAGAAAAGTTGTTGAACAGGTCAACAATGGAAGCCATTTTTATTAAAAGGTTGTTCTTCATTCAAAAGGTAAATGTAACGTGGCAGTCATTGCAAATACTCTGGCATTCGATTCATCTTTAGATTTAAAAATATATGTGGTGGATTTGATTCTTAAAATATCAAGACCTTTTTCTAATTTTGGTAAAATGGCCAACGCATTTCCAGAAATTTGGGGGCAGTTGTAATTTCCAAAATGTGCAAAGTGGCATTCACGTATTCGATTACCTATGTTGGTCTTCAGTTATGAGATCTACGCTATAGGTGTGCTTCTTTGTTGGTCATCAACAGGTTTAGGGGAAGCATTGTTTTGTTTTCAGAACAAATGATTGGCTCTGCAGTTTTGTTTGTTAAATGATAATTAAATCATTCCTTATTTGGGTTGATTTGTTATCCCACCTCTAGGCTTATATATTGTATTAAAAATCATTTGTAAGAAGGGAGAGAGTTCTGAGAGGTGCGTGAAGGAGAACAGAGAGCTTTATTGTACAGTTGTTTGACAGAGATTAATTGAAGAGTACAGCTGTGATTTATAAGATTCCTATGGCTTGAAATTTGGCATATGTTTTTCTCTGTTTCATATGTATCTTGTAATGTTTTTCATTTCATTCATAAATCGTTTTCAATTTGAATGTTTCTGAGTGAGAAGGGTAAAATTCAGTTTACTTCTTTGCCCTGGAGAAGCATTCATGTTTTGTGTTTCTTCCTCTGTCTGAAAGGGATTCATACATTAATGCCCCTTTTAGCTTTCTTAACAGTCCTTCCATTACATATAATTTCAGTTTGGATGCTTAAGCTCTTGCCTACCTTGCCTTATGGAGTAATCTGTGCCTTTGATTAAATCTCTGCTCTTACTGTCTTTGCCCCATGCAGCCCATAAACCCATCATTTATCAAAAACCCCTTTCTTATCTGTTTACTAGCCTAAAATCAACATTCACTATAGGTCATCTCAGCCCCTTTGAAGACTTTTTCCGAGATAGATCCGGAGAGAGCCCTCTCCTGTCCTCGTAGGGCTAGCTACGAGGTTGAGCATGGTTTGATGTAGCCTTGAGTTTTACCTTATTTCGGCTGGCAGGGGCGGTTGAGCACTAACATCATCCACCATCCATCACATCATCTTTAAGAGAAAAATCAAAGGTTGAAGCAGTGTAAGATCACATCGAGCATCAACAAGAAGTTCTCCAACTCTTAAAGGACAACTTAAAATTTGGCACAAAATCTAATGAAACAACAGGCATATCAACATTTCAGCGAGAGAAGTTTTGATGTAGGAGACTAGGTATTTTTACGGCTACAACCATACAAACAAATGTCCCTCAAGCAAGCTAAGAAGGATAATAAATTATCGCCAAAGTACTATGGTCCTTACAAGGTGTTGCAAAAGATTGATACTATGGCATACAAATTGGAGCTTCCTGCTTCTTCGCGAGTACATCCAGTTTTCCATGTTTCATGCTTAAAGAAGGTTATAGGTGAAAATCTTCCAGTTCAAACAATATTGCCAGAACTTGATGAGGAAGGAAAAATCATATTGGAACTGGAAGCGGTCACGAAAACAAGAACTCGACAACTACGGAATCGATCAATTTCAGAGTATCTCATCAAGTGGAAGAACTTACCCACTGAAGATTCTACATGGGAGGATGAGAATTTTATACAAAAGCACCCAGAGCTACTCAAGCATTGAGGATAACACTTTTTTGAAGGAGAGGGGCATGTTAGGTCCCTATATTACTAGTATAGTCCCTTATTATTGTTAGTGTAACCCCCTTATTGTTATTATTGTACCCTTGTAACCCCCATATTGTTATTATTGTGCCCTTAATTTATTATTGTTAGGTCGGCTAGGATTACATTGTGGCCCCATGGAATCCTATATATAGAAAGGAGGTTTTGTAATTTGAATCATCCAAGAATTTTTCATTCATGTAATGTATTGGAGGTTTCCCCCTCGAAGTGACTTATTTCTAAGGTGTTGATCTCTCTTTTCTTCTCTTTTTGGAGCTGGCTTCACAACATTGTTATTAATTGGTTAAGAGGCTTGAATATCACAGATTTTTTATAATCAAATTTGGTTAAGATAGACTCGAAGTGAAATATGATGGCAAGGATGACCCTCAATTGCATATTTCTCCTTGGAATATGATGTGGGGTGAAGATCTAGCACCATAATGGGTACTGTTAGCCACCTATAATATTTGTTATAGCAAGAGGTGGCTAAGACTTTTTGGAGCCTTCAAAGAAAAAATTTTATTACTAAAAAGTTTTGGATCTTGAAGACTCTTGAAGGCCTCATGCCTCTGTCCAAAATCTTCATTGCTATTCCCATTTTATACTCAGAAATTCTGCTGAAATCATGAGAAGAAACTGCTGCAAAATCATCATTTTTCCCCTTCCTCCACTCAAAACTAGCCTTCATTTTCTTCCCTTTTTCTTCATAAAACTCCTTTGTTTTAATGATTTCTCTTCTTCCCTTCATGAGAATCACTTTTACAAAGTTAAAGACTCACTCTTTAACCTTACCGAAACCCCCAAATCCATTGAAAACTTTGAAAAAAATTCATAAAAACAAGTTTTTATTAATAAAGGCTTAAGCCCCCTTGCGCTAAGTCCTAACCACTTCCCCTCCATGTACCTCAGCGTTAGAACCCAGCGCTAACCCTGTTCAGCACTTATCGCATCGGAAAGTTTCAAGTGCGCAAGTCTTTTCCATGTTCCGAAAGTTCCAATGCGATTAAGCCTTTGTATTGTAAAAACCCTGATCATATCATTTTTTATATAAATATCTCATGGGCCCGCCTTCCACGCGTAAAACCTTGTAAAAATCCTTTCTCGGTCACCTTTTAATTTTTGTAAAGTCATAAAACCCATTTATCCAAAGTTTGATCTAAAATGCCAAAGCCACGTGATTAAATGAAAATGGTTGGATTAAAAATACTGATCGTGCAATCGCATCAGAGAAAAATACAATGGGTTGATTGAAAGACCCGCATCAAAAGTTTCGATGCAATTGGGTCATATATATAAACTCCGCCCCTGCCTTGCTACTCCATATAACTTTCACCTGGGACCAAGTGTTAAAGATCCCAGGGGCTTAATCGCATCACAAAAAAATCAATGGGTCGATTGAAAGACGGGGCCTGAAGCTCCGATTGCGATTGGCCCTTGTAATATAAAGCCCCGGGCCCATGATACTCCATACATCCAGAGGCCCCGCAATCGGGCGCCAATCACTTCATATATAAATATTCCGCCCCAATCCATAAAAACCTTGGTTTTATTAAAAATTTATGGGTTTTTTCATAAAGTATAAGGGTTTCCACTGGTGCAAAGTTGAAAAGATATTGACCGTTGATCTAAGGCTGATCAATGACCCGCCCAAAACCGCATCCCAAAGTTTCAATCGCATCACAAAGTTTAAATCGCATACATTTGTTTGTTTCCCCGATCGCCCTTCCTTCTGATTCATTTTCCACCGTTGATCTGATCCTCAGATCAACGGCCCGCACTACATCGCATCGCATCTTTCAATCGTTGTGTTATGTTTCATCCCCCGATCGGCCTTTCCCCCGATATATTCTCCACCATTGATCTAACCTTTAGATCGACGGTCTGCGCTACATCGCATCGCAAGTTTCAATCTGTGTTTTTGCTCGCCACCCCCGATCGCGATCCCCCAATTGGATCCAGGCTGTCCACGTGTCCCAATCGGACGGTCCAAAATCTCTCCGACTTTTTCATTTCCCCTCTCTTATTTAACCTCCTCTTAATAAATCTCCACCGTTGGATGCTTTCATCCAACGGCTATGCTCCTTCCCCGCCTTCTGAAGCAGTTAAACCTACAAACGCAGGATTTTTTAATATTTTGTGTATTTTTGCAGGGATTAAAGGTTTTTCCATTTGTTCAAAAGAAATTTCGAAGGCCGGGAAAGACGTTTCTCGTGCCTTTGAATTATCAATGGATACTATTCACAAAGGTCGGATTCAACGTTTTATCAATGTTTCATGGGCATTGATGCCTTTAAAACCCAGCGTGGCCCTGCACATCGACAAGACACTGTTTTATTAAGAACACAGTTAAAAGAGTATCAGTTTTGAAGAACAGAGCACAGCATAACAGAAGATTGAAGACAGATTTGGGGAATTACAGCTAAGAATGATTATCAAAAGCCTAATTCCCTGAATCAAAACACAATTAAAAGAACATAATAAGTGTTTAACAGACAAAAAGGCCTCCACCGCCGCATTTGAGGTGAATTGATTCCTCCCAGCTACCATAAGTGCCACCTATGCCTCAAATCATTCAAATAGAGGCCGAAGTTATTGATCCAATGAAGATATTTGCCGCAACGCAGCCAAAGATTTAATTATGCCAAAGAATTCAATGCAAGAAATATCTGCAGAGTTACTCCAACATAACGTAGAGCCACAAAGTCAACAAAAGCTCCCACCGAGCTTAATCTTAAATGAAAAATAGTTAATACAGACAGACCACCTTTAAAATTCTCCATCGAGCCCCTTAAAGGCCAAGAAGTCCTGAATCTGTATTAATTGTCCTGAGATATCTTTTATCAGATCTCACCTCCTCATTCTTCTATAAATACCTCTGCAGAAGATGAGCAATTGTTGGTTGTAGAACTTTTAAATATAATTGAGCTTGAGACTTCTATTTGTAAATAGTGTTCACTGGCCCTTGCAGCTCTGTTTGTGTTAGTTTTTTTAGGCTGGATAAGTGAAGATGATTGTTGAACTGAAACATTGGACCTGAGTATTGTAACTAGTTTGACATCAATAAACAAGTTGTTTCTTGGGATCCTGGTCTATATCACTGGTGAAGTGCCCCTTTCTTTGTTATTGTTTTCCTTCTATGTATGTCATTTTGTTCACTATTCTCTGATAAAGAACAAAATTTATAGAGTTAGGACCTACTGTACATCAGTAACCTTCTCTGACTGAAAATCTTTATCTCAATGTTTTCCTCCAATTTGTTTATTTTAGAATGATTTAATACAGTTTAAGCAGTTAGGAATGTTGGAGTTCCCTCGTCCTACTGTTTTCTTTAAACATTGTTCTTGAAAGTTATTTTCCTTATTTGCTTATTAAATTTAGACTATAAAAGTGATGGTTTGCCTTGTTTCTAGCTTCTATTCTCCAAAGGAAAATTCTGAAAGTTTCCCTTGGTGTTAACTGAAAGCAGACTAGGTTTAAAAGTACTTTATCTAATCTTAAGTTTACACTCTGTTTTCTCTTATATGTTTTCATACTTTTTGAAGGTAATTATATGGATTACTGGATTGTTTTTCAATTAAGCTGCTTTAATACAAACCTGCCCAAGAAGTCAATGGTTAGCCCTGCCCTTGGGTGGTTTTAAACAGTTACTTAAGAGGCTTTTCTTGTTTGGACTGACTATAAATCCTTTGGGAAATTATTATTAGTTTCCACCATCTCCAACACTTTATTGTTTCCATTCCATCATTTTAATCTCAATAATCTTGTGATGTAGATGACTTGTCCCTTGGATCACTCTTGATGTTGTTGCCCAATTAAAGCCCTGTTATGACTCCATAGCTCAATGGACTAAAAACCAACGTTATATCTAAATTTTTAGCCTAGCTGTTCTATTCACTTGCAACTTCTCACCTTTGAAACTTTTTTCACTTAGGACTTTCCACCTCAAACAGTATTCATGCTCAACCATCCAAAAACAAAACAAACCCTTGGCCTTCATAACTAGCCTAACATTATTACCCTGAACTTCAAAGACAAATCCATCTTTTCACTTATTGGAGAGATCCCTCTCCGGATCCAGGAGGGCTAGATCCTAGAATCCCAAAGTTTGTTGAAACGATGTTGTTTCTGTGATCGGACTTTGCCAATCTTGTTGATTACAGATTCCTAACATTTCTGGCGACTCTGCTGGCGAACTACTTCGCTTAAAATAAATAAAACTTGTGAGTTAAAAGCAACCATTTCAAGAACTACCAAGAAATGGTAATCACGATGAAACTTGTTTGAATAAGTGACAAACTAGGTAAAACCTAGGATTCTCTTAAGACTTTATCTAACCTTGAAAGATCAGTTGGCTTAGCCATAAGAGTACACTGTCTTTGTCTCATAACCGTAGCTATGTTTTGAAACAGAGTTAGGATATTCTTAAAAACCACACAACTGAAAAATAACTCGAAAAAACCTAAAAATATTTCAGATTGGTATCCAATAAACATGGTGGTGGACCATAAAAACTTTTACCTCCTTACGGGCTAAAAACTTCCACTTGGCGACTCCACAATCCTGAACATACCTTAAGACTCCACTGGGAAGAACCCTTATCATTATAATATCTTTCAAACTCAGTCAGAATACTGTAGGATTAAAATTGTAAAACAGACTAGTTAACCTCTTAAAGATTGTCATATCTGGTTGCACTTTTCCTGTTTTATTTGGGTCTAGAAAACACAGCATAGTGGCTCCTAGAAAGATTCACACTAGAGCCTATCCTAACCCTGATCCACCTGAGTTAGTTGATAGCCCAAAAAGTATCCTTCGGAAGTCTCCTAGGATTAAATTATCAATTGTTTTCAGATCACCCTTGAGAGCTAATTCAATCCCTGAAAATCTTTCAGCTCTACAACAATCACAAAGTGACTTAGTAAAACCCTTTAGAGCTAGGTCTCTTGGTGATTTAGATCAGTTAGTGTCTGAGTCTTCACTTTCATCTCCTGAAAAAAGTGAACATCCTGGTAGAAGAGAAACAACACCTCATGATTTTCATTTCCTTCACAACCTAGGTGTCTCTCATCCAAGATCAACTCAGTATTCTATTCCTGGTCCATCCACTTTTGCTCACCCTACATCCACTATTCAAACCAATACACTTCAGCCCACTTTTCCTGTTTTTAATCCACTCCTTGTGAATCCACCCCCACCACATATCATGGCAGCATGGTATGCTCCGTTAGTCCTTCCTACACCATTAGTCAATCTTCCACAAGACTATCAGTCCAAAATTCCATTATATGATGTTGGCAATGCTACAACTGCATCTCAACATGTGGATAAGATGAATGACTACTTTGACAGAAATGAAATTGATGATGATTCTGTCAAGCTTAGATTATTTGCTCAGAGCTTTGGGGGAGAAGTAAGAAAATGGTTTAAAGGTTTAGCCCCCCATAGTATTAATGATCTCCAAGCCTTCCATCAAACATTATTAAACAAATGGGAAGTAAATAAAAACCCTCTCCAAGTCCTTTCTGACTACAAGAACCTCCATAAAAACACTGGGGAAAGTGTGCAAGCTTATTGCACTAGATTCAATAGTGTGTATAATGCACTTTCCCCAGAACTAAAACCTCCACAGGGCTCAGCTTTAAACAAGTTTCCTGAAGGGTTTGACTCTGACATGGCCTATCAGCTGAGAGAGAGAGATATTTTGCAACTCTTGAAGATATGCAAAAGGGTGCTCTTTCTGTGGAAGTCAACTTAATGGAGAAGAGAGCAAGAATGAAAACTGAAAAGAGAGTATCTTTTAGAGAGGAATCCACACCTTCTACTTCCAACTCAAAGATGGAGAAAATGATGGAGGAGATGATGAAAGAGATGAGCATAATTAAGAGAGCACAAGCAAGCCAAAACCAAACTGCTCCTCAAAGTAGAAATAAAAACCAGAATCAAAATTTTAGAAGAAACCAACCTCCAAACAGGCCTAGGGAAGATGATCAGCTGATCAATCCTCCTGTTCATCAAAACTATGTAAGTGAGGTTGAGGAAACATATGAGATAACAGAGGAAGATATTATCAACATGCTGGGGGTAGATAATGATGACTTTGAGATTCATTATGACAGGAAACAAGGTCTATACACACCTTATGATGACAAAAGAGATGATGATGAAAATTATTATCAAGACATGGAAAATGTCATCATAGAGTCTCAAAGAGAATATGACCTTAGAAGAAAAACCAGTCAGAAAACCCCCAAAACCAAAACCTCTGACAAATATTCACAAAACAACACTACAGCCAAGCCTAAAGTTGTCAAACAAAAAGATAAAACAGTGGCTGTAAATTCTGATAACAGGAAAGAGAAAGGCACTCAAAACAATGAAAAATAGAGTGCAGACATTAGTAGTACTAACACTTCAGCTAGTACTCCTGTGAAAAAAAAATTTCAAGTGTAAATAAAAAAAATCAGCAAGTTGATATTACTGATAGAATGACAGCTAATAAGGCCAAAACCATCACTTTAAAGAGTCAAATTCCTTTCAGCCTGGAGCAGGAAATTTCAAAGATCAAAATCTTTGTTCCCTTGACTGAGTTAGCTGCCCAACATGTATATAGAACCCAAATTTTGAAGGCTTTAAAAATAGAAGAAAATTAGGACACAGTCAATCTTAATGATGACCAGCCTGAGCTGATTTTTGGGCCTAAGATTGAAGGTAGATATCAAGAGGGACCTGTTCCTCCCTTTTATGTGAGTTTAAACGTTCATGAAATTTTTTGCACAACGCTATGCATGATTCTGGGGCTTCTCATAATTTAATGCCAAAAGCTGTAATGGAGAGCCTTGGTCTAGAAATCACCAGACCTTACAAATACCTTTACTCCTTTGAATCCAGCAGGGTGAAATGTTTAGGATTAATCAAAGACCTCTGCGTTAACTTAGCCCAAATTCCAGCCAAATGTTTAGTCATGGATATTGTTGTGGCTAATGTGCCCCCAAAGTATGGAATGTTATTATCAAGATATTGGGGGGCTAAGTTACAAGGGACTATGCAAATGGACATGACCTATGCGACTATCCCTGTTTTAAATCAGAATAGAAGACTTTACAGGGAGTCCCATATGAAATTCACAGTTACAAGTCAAGACAGACCACAAAACTCTCCCCTCTATTCTGTAAATACATGCCTTGATTCTTTTAATATGTTTAATGATGAAACGCTTGGTGAACAAGTCACTTTAACAGGATTAATGGCCGATAGGGAGGAAGAAGAACACAACGCGGAAGTGTCAAAATAGTTTGTTGCATTTAAAGACAGTAGCAAACAAAATGAAGGTCTTAAACTACAAGTCGTGCAATTTTTTCCTTTTGAGAGTCAAGAAATCAGTCCTCAACCCAATAATATATCTGAGGAAATGAAACAAATTCAACTGAGTGCTGATACTCAAGAAAAATCAGAAAGCACAGTAGTTGAAGAGGACATTCACCAAACAGATGAAATTAAAACTAGTCCTCTATGGAGTATGCACTTCGACGGGTCTTGCACTAAGAACAATGCTGGTGTAGGTGTCTGGATTACTAACATTGAAAACAACCACATAGAAAGAATTTCTTACAAACTAAACTTTCAGTGTTCCAATAACATAACAAAATATGAATCCCTTCTCTTAGGCTTACATTTATTGAAAAATTTAGGAGCCACAAGAATCAATGTGTTTGGGGATTCAGAGTTAGTCATTAGAAAGGTCAATGGGGAATATAACGTAAACCATCCCAGACTTAGGGCCTACCGAAACAATGTCATGGACCTTTTAAAAACTTTCGAGGAGTCCAAATTAATTTTTGTCCCAAGAAAAAGAAATATTGGAGCCCACAATTTAGCCTTTGCAGCTAGAACATGCTTAACACCGTATAACACCAAAGACTACAGAACTCAGGTAAAATTTAGACCAGTTGTGCCTGATAATGAGAAGTATTGGTAGGTGTTTGAAAATTACAAACAAATAGAATACTTCATGCAATTCAGAAATGAATTTGAACTAAACAGTTCGGACTCAGACTATGAAACAGACTGCAATGAAGAAAATTTTCTTGATGAAGAAGAATCGTCTCCTGAACTTGCTAATATAAACCTGTTATCTAGAAAACTTGAAAGCGAAATAGAAATGAATGCAGAGTTTGAAACAGAGGACTTAGAAACTCTACACTCTAAAGATGAAAGTTTTCCTAAGGGTCTGGCCCATTTAGGAGAATTGTTCGATTTTAACGATGTAGCGAATGAACCAAAACTGGAACCTGTAGAGACTAAAGTGGAAGAGTGGAATATTAGCAGCGAACTTAAGCCGAAAATGATTAAACTGTCTAAGACTTTACCAGCTCACATTAAACTCAAATACATTGAGTTGTTTAAATATTTTAATGATGTTTTTGCGTGGAGTTACAAAGATCTTAAATCCTATGACACTGAAATTATACAGCACAAAATTCCCCTCAAAGAAAACAAAAAACCATTCAAACAGAAACTGCACAGGATAAACCATGTTTAGTTACCATTAGTTCAGAAGGAAATCATGAAAATATATGATGCTGGTATTATTGTCCCTGTTAGATATTCTGAATGGGTATCGAATCTGATGTCTGTTAGGAAGAAAACTGGAGAAATTAGACTTTGTATAGACTTTAGAGACTTAAACAAAGCTTCATTAAAAGACAACTACCCTTTACCCAAGATGGATCATATTTTACAAAGGGTGGTAGGGTCTAAAAGAATTTCTTTGCTTGATGGCTATTCAGGGTACAATCAGATTTTAGTCCACCCTGCTGATCAATTAAAGACAGCCTTTACTACATCGTGGGGCACTTTCATGTATGTGAAGATGCCTTTTGGTCTAATGATTGCTGGAGAAACTTTTCAAAGAGCCATGGACATAGCATTCTCGGAGGAACTGGGCTTCTTCATCATTATCTATCTTGATGATGTTACTGTGTTTTCAAAAACAGATGAAGAGAACTTAGAACATTTAAGAAAGGTTTTCGAGAAGTGCAAAAATTTTGGGATATCTTTAAACCCTAAGAAGACACTATTTAGTCTCCAAGAAGGTAAACTTCTTGGACACATTATTTCTGAAGAGGATATAAAGATAGATCCAAAGAGGATTGAGGCCATATTACAAATCTCTCATCCTCGAAACATCAAAGAGTTGCAGTCTTTCATTGGAAAGATAAAATTTTTGAGAAGGTTCATCCCCAACTTGGCTGAGCTCCTTAGGAATATCACAAACATGTTAAAAAAGGAGCAAGGGGTAAAATGGACCTTGGAAGCAAAGAAGTCCTTTGAACTGGTGAAACAAGCGTTAACCAAAACACCGGTTCTTATAAGTCCTGATTTTTCAAAAGATTTTTATATTTTTTCATTTGCATCAGAACATACCATAGCTGCTGTCCTTTTGCAGAAAAATCCACAAGGACAAGAGAAACCTATTGCATTCTTTAGTGAGGCATTGAGGGATGCCCCTTTGAAGTATAACATTATGGAGAAGCAAGCTTTTGCTTTGGTTAAAGCTTTGAAAGACTTCAGGGTGTACATCCTTCACTCACACATCATTTCCTTTGTCCCAAACTCAATTGTTAAATACATTTTAACACAAGACCCAGATGATAAGATAAGTAAGTGGATTGTTGTTATCCTTGAATATGATTTAGAGATAAAACCCACTAACTCATCAAAGGCCAAGGTCTAGCTAGATTAATGGCTGAATCAAATTTTGAAGTTCTTGATATTAAAATGATTAATGCTTTGGATAACCAAGAAGAATTCTCAACTCCTATAGTTCAAGATCATTTTATAAATTCTCCTTGGTATGTTGATATTATTTATGTTTTGATTAAATTGAATACACCCCCTGGTTTGACAAAAATGAAGGCAAGGTTCCTAAAGTTAAAAGTTGTAAACTATTGCATTATAGATAGATGTCTTTATTGGAAAAATGAAAGTGGTGTATTGCTTAAATGTTTGCCTGAGTTTGATGCGGAGAAGGTTAAGTACCAGTTCCATGAAGGAGAGTGTGGAGGTCATTTGTACTGGAAGACAACATCCAAAAAAATTTTGAGGGTTGGTTTCTATTGGCCTAATCTTTTCCATGATGTGCACAAGATGATCATAGCCTATCATAAATGTCAACTTTTTGAAGGCAAAATAAAACTGCTACCCCTACCTCTGCATCCAATCACTGTTGAAGCTCCTTTTCAACAGTGGGGACTTGACTTCATAGGAGAAATCCATCCCCCATCATCTGCCCAACATAGATGGATTCTCACTGCCACAGACTATTTCACTAAGTGTATAGAAGCCATAGCTTGTAGGCAGGCCAATGATTCAATTATTATAAAATTCATGGAGACTAGCATTCTCTCCAGATTTGGATGTCCTACCAAGATTATCACGGATAATGAAACAGCATTTGGATCAAAGAATATGGTTGAGTTCTGTCAAAGATATCAGATAACATTGGGGCATTCCACGGCCTATTACCCTCAAGGTAATGGACTGGTAGAATCCTCAAACAAAAGTTTAGTGAACATAATCAAGAAGTTGTTGGAGGACAACAAAAAGTCCTAGCACACAAAGCTAGTTCATGCACTGTGGGCTGATAGATTGACTTTGAAGAAATCTATTGGTATGTCACCTTTTCAGCTGGTGTATGGTACTGATGAAATTTTTCCAAATAGTCTTGGTGTACCAGTAATGAAGTTGATTCAAGAGTTACAAACCGAAGATAATGACATACTCAGAAGAATAAATCAGACAATTCATCTTTAGCAAACCAGAGAGGAAGTTTATAACAAATCATTGCAGAAATAGGATAGCATTAAAAAGCTTTTTGACAGAAGAACAAAGGCCAAAAATTTCAAGATTGGGGACAAAGTTTTAAAATGGGATTCAAGAAGGGAACAAAAGGGCAAGCATGGAAAATTTGACAACTTATGACTTGGCTCTTACTCTATTCATTCAGCTGCTGGTAACAATGCATTTTTCTTGCAGGAGTTGAATGGAGCAGAATTGTTTGGGGGTCTTGTCAATGGTAGGATGCTTAAGCATTAATTCTCTTTATCAATGCTATGTTTTGAAGCCTTTTTATCTTTTTCATTATAAATATCTCATCCACCATTGCATTCAAAGTTATAAAAGTCAAAATTACAAAAACAATAGAAAAGAGAAAAGAGGGCAGATTGTGAAAAACAAGAAAGGTATATCCCCATACCAAAAAAGAGAAACAAATCTGAAAGTGTGCAAGCTTAAATGCCACTCCCACAAGACACACTTCTATTTAGTCAAACAGCCTAATCTTGACTAATTAGCTTTAAATTTTCTGCTGATAGGATAGTGAATTCGATTTGCCAAACTATTTAAACTTGGCTTATCAGTAGATAGTTTAGGATAGAAATTAAAGGTTCAAACACGAACAAAATCTGAACCTAAGGTTTCAAAAAGAAAATGACTCAAATCTGCTTCAAATTATGAGTCAAGAGATGTGAAAATTTGGTTCTAATCAACTCAAAATCTGAACCAGAGAACAAGGAAGAAAAAGCTCAGACAAGAGCCAAAACAAAGTTGTAAGAGGATGAAGGAAGTGCTTTGAATTTTCAGATCTTAAGTCTTCCATTTTGTTTTAAATTTTCTGCAAAATAAATGTCTATGTGTAGCTTGTCTTTTATGCCATGGACCAGCTTCAAGTTAGACTGTTTAATCTTGACTTGAATGCTTTTAAATTTTTTTTGTAGAAGTTAGAGAATAAAATCTGTTAGACTATTTAATCCTAACAGATTGATAGAATAGGTAGAGAATCATATGGGCTCAACTGTTTAATCTGAGTCCATGGAGAAATAAGAAGTAGAAATAGATTATATTTCCTGCTTTCAAAAGAATAAAATGTTGTGAAAAGAGTTTTCCAATCCAAGTGCACTCTAATGAAGAAAAAATGTTAGATCAGTAGGATTGGGTAGGTAGAAAGTTTGTATTGATGAAGGTCCATTATTTTCATAGCTGCTAATATGTTTTCAGAGAAGATCATCCTAGCAAAGGAAGACAAGCCCAATGGATCAGGCACTGGTCAGCCTCCCAGATAATATAATGGATGTGGCACAGGTCAGCCTCCCAGAGAATGCAAGTCTAAAGTTCTTGATGCCTTCAAGAAGGCATCATCCCCAAGTGGAGCCACTATTAGCCACCTATAATAATTTTTATAGCAAGAGGTGGCTAAGAATTTTTGGAGCCTTCAAAGAACAAATTTTATTACTAAAATGTGTTGGCTCTTGAAGACTCTTGAAGGCCTCATGCCTCTGTCCAAAATCTTCATTTTTGTTCCCATTTTATACTCAGAAATTCTGCTGAAATCATGAGAAGAAACTGCTGCAAAATCATCATTTTTCCCCTTTCTACACTCAAAACTAGCTTTCATTATGCTTCCCTTTTTATTCATAAAACTCCTTTGTTTTCATGATTTCTCTTCTTCCCTTCATGAAAATCACTTTTACAAAGTTAAAGACTCACTCTTTAACCTTACCGAAACCCCCAAATCCATTGAAAACTTTGAAAAAAATTCATAAAAACAAATTTTTATTAATAAAGGCTTAAGCCCCCTTGGGCTAAGTCCTAACCACTTCCCCTCCATGTACCTCAGCATTAGAACCCAACGCTAACCCTGTTCGGCACTTATCACATCGGAAAGTTTCAAGTGCACAAGTCTTTGCCATGTTCCGAAAGTTCCGATGTGATTAAGCCTTTGTATTGTAAAAACCCCGATCATATCATTTTTTATATAAATATCCTGTGGGCCCGCCTACCGCACGTAAAACCTTGTAAAAATCCTTTCCCGATCACCTTTTTCTTTTTTTAAAGTCATAAAACCCATTTATCCAAATTTTGATCTAAAATGCCAAAGCCACGTGATTAAATGAAAATGGTTAGATTAAAAAGACTGATCGCGCAATCACATCAGAGAAAAATACAATGGGTTGATTGAAAGACCCGCATCAAAAATTCCAATGCGATTGGGTCATATATATAAACTCCGCCCCCCGCCTTGCTACTCCATATAACTTTCACTCAGGACCAAGTGTTAAAGATCCCTGGGGCTTAATCGCATCGCAAAAAATTCAATGGGTCGATTGAAAGACCAGGCCCAAAGCTCCGATTGCAATTGGCCCTTGTAATATAAAGCCTCAGGCCCATGATACTCCATACATACAGAGGCCCCGCAATCAGGCGCCAGTCACTTCATATATAAATATTCCGCCCCGATCCATAAAAACCTTGGTTTTATTAAAAATTTATGGGTTTTTCATCAAGTATAAGGGTTTCCGCTGGTGCAAAGTTGAAAAGATATTGACTGTTGATCTAAGGCTGATCAACGGCCCGCACAAAACCGCATCCCAAAGTTTAATCGCATCGCAAAGTTTAAATCGCATACATTTGTTTGTTCCCCCGATCGCCCTTCCTTCCGATTCATTTTCCACCGTTAATCTGATTCTCAGATCAACGGCCCACACAACATCGCATCGCATGTTTCAATCGTTGTGTTATGTTTCCTCCCCCAACCGGCCTTTCCCCTGATTTATTCTCCACCGTTGATCTAACCTTTAAATCGACGGTCTACGCTACATCGCATCGCAAGTTTCAATCGGTGTTTTTGCTCGCCACCCCTGTTCGCGATCCCCCGATTGCGATCCTCCGATTGGATTCAGGCCGTCCACGTGTCCAGATCGGACGGTCCAAAATCACTCCAACTTGTTCATTTCCCCTCTCTTCTTTAACCTCCTCTTAATAAATTTCCACCATTGGATGCTTTCATCCAACGGCTACGCTCCTTCCCCGCCTTTTGAAGCAGTTAAACCTAAAAACGCAGGATTTTTTAATATTTTGTGTATTTTTGCATGGATTAAAGGTTTTTCCATTTGTTCAAAAGAAATGATGAAGGCCAGGAAAGATGTTTCTCGTGCCTTTTAATTATCAATGGAGACTATTCACAAAGGTCGGATTCAACGTTTTATCAATGCTTCATGGGCATTGATGCCTTTAAAACCAAGCGTGGCCCTGCACATTGACAAGACACTATTTTATTAAGAACACAGTTAAAAGAGTATCAGTTTTGAATAACAGAGCGCAGCAGAATAGAATATTGAAGACAGATTTGGGGAATTATGGCTAAGAATGATTATCAAAAGCCTAATTCCCTGAATTAAAACACAATTAAAATAACATCATAAGTGTTTAACAGACAGAAAGGCCTCCACCACCGCATTTGAGGCAAATTGATTCCTCCCAGCTACCATAAGTGCCACCTATGCCTCAAACCGTTCAAGCAGAGGCCGAAGTTATTGATCCAACGAAGATATTTTCCTCAGCGCAGCCAAAGATTTAATTCTGCCAGATAATTCAATGCAAGAAATATCTGCAGAGTTACTCCAACATAACGCAGAGCCTCAAAGTCAACAAAAGCTCCCACTGAGCTTAATCTTAAATGAAAAACAGTTAATACAGACATACCACCTTTAAAATTCTCCATCGAGCCCCTCAAAGGCCGAGAAGTCTTGAATTTGTATTAATTGTCCTGAGAGATCTTTTATCAGATCTCACCTCCTCATTCTTCTATAAATACCTCTACAGAAGATGAGCAGTTGTTGGTTGTAGAACTTTGAAATATAATTTATCTTGAGACTTCTATCTGTAAATAGTGTTCACTGGCCCTTGCAGCTCTGTTTGTGTTAGTTTTCTTAGGCTGGATAAGTGAAGATGATTGTTGAACTGAAACATTGGACCTGAGTACTGTAACTGGTTTGACATCAATAAACAAGTTGTTTCTTGGGATCCTGGTCTATATCACTGGTGAAGTGCCCCTTTCTTTGTTATTGTTTTCCTTCTATGTATGTCATATTGTTCACTATTCTCTAATAAAGAACAGCATTTATAGAGTTAGGACCTGTTGTACATCAGCAACCTTCTCTGACTGAAAAGCTTATCTCAATGTTTTCCTCCAAATTGTTTATTTTAGAATGATTTAATACAGTTTAAGAAGTTAGGAATGCTAGAGTTCCCTCGTCCTACTGTTTGTTTTAAACATTGTTCTTGAAATTTATTTTCCTTATTTTCTTATTAAAGTTAGACTAGAAAAGTGATGGTTTGCCCTGTTTCTAGTTTCTATTCTCCAAAGGCAGATTCTGAAAGTTTCCCTTGGTGTTAACTAAAAGAAGACTAGGTTTAAAAGTACTTTATCTGATCTTAAGTTTATACTTTGTCTTCTCTTACATGTTTTCATACTTTCTGAAGGTAATCATGTGGATTACTGGATTGTTTGTCAATTAAGTTGCTTTAATACAAACCTACCCAAGAGGTCAATGGTTAGCCCTGCCCTTTGTTGGTTTTAAACAGTTACTTAAGAGGCTTTTCTTGTTTGGACTGACTATAAATCCCTTGTGAAATTATTATCAGTTTCCACCACTCCAACACTTTATTGTTCCCATTCCATCATTCTAAATCTCAATAATCTTGTGATGTGGATGACTTGCCCCTTGGATCACTCTTGATGTTGTTGCCCAATTAAATTCTTGTTATGAATCCATTTCCCAATGGACTAAAAACCACCATTATATCTATCTATTTAGCCTATTTGTTCTATTTACTTGCAACTTCTCATCTTTGAAACTCTTTTCACTTAGGACTTTCCACCTCAAACAGTATTCATGCTCAACCATCCAAAAACAAACAAAACCCTTGGCCTTCATAACTAGCCTAATATTATTACCCCAAACTTCAAAGACAAATCCATCTTTGCACTTATTGGAGAGATCCCTCTCCGGATTCAAGAGGGCTAGATCCTAGAATCCCAAAGTTGGTTGAAACGATGTTGTTTCTGTGATCGGACTTTGCCAATCTTGCTGATTATGGATTCCTAACAGGTACATGCATTTATTCACACATTAAATGTGGTGCCTATGAATTGGTATCTTGAAACCAAACTGTGATAGGGAACAACGAATTGGGAAGATATGGTTGAAGGATTTTTAATGATTTTCAGTTTTGAAGATGATTGTTAGTACATAGATGTAGACCTTCGCGCTCAGGAAAATTTTTTTCAAGACTACAACCTGGATAACTGACACGCCCCGATTGGAATGCGCAATTGAGCAGCAGTAGAATGCTATAATAACAACAGAAGAGAGGGCCGAGGAAGATCCACACAATATTGATATCCCAAAGTCAGAAGGACAACGTGAGGTTTTTGGACAAGAACCTGAGATCCTTGACATAGTGCAATCAGTAAAGACGCATAAGGTGAATATAGGGTCAGAAGAGGAGCCAAAATTCACGCTAATTGGAGATTATTAGGATATAGATATAGTCAATAAGGTTGCATATTTTTTGCATGAATATCAAGAAATATTTCCCAATAAGTTTTCTAAACTGAAGGGAATAGTAGGAGACCTTGGATTTATGAGGATCATTATGAAACCATATGCGAAGCCTGTAAAACAACAACCCTATAGATTGAACCCGAAGTACAAGGAAAAGGTGAAGGAGGAAGTGGAAAAGATGATTAAAGCTAACACAATTGAACTTGTGGAGGAATCTAAATAGGTAATTCTTATGGTTGTTTAGAAGAAGAAAAAGGGTGAAATCATAATTTGTGTTGATTTAAGGAAGCTTAATTATGCATGTGTGCATGACCCATTCCCTACACCTTTTACAGATGAAGTATTGGATAATGTTGGAGAGCAGGAGATGGGTTTTCAGGTTACCATCATATTATAATTGCATCAAAAGATAGGAGTAATACAACTTTTTCCATTGAATGGGGATCTAATCAGTATAAAATCATGTCTTTTGGATTGAAGAATTCTCCTGCAATATTATATCGAGTAGTAGTCGCAAATTTTAAGGAGTACATACACAAATTATTGGAAGATTATTTTGATGATTAGACAGTCTTTGGACTGTTGAAGAACCATGTTGAGAACTTAATATTGATGTTGGATACATGCAGACAGTATCAAATATAACTAAACTTGAATAAATTCATTTTCTGTGTACCTTTCAGTATACTATTGGGGCATGTGGTTTGCAGACAGGGATTGATGGTATACCCCATGAATATTGTTGTTATTGTGAACTTGGAACCACCTAAGATGACAGTAAATAAATTGCGCACAACATTGGGACATATTGGCTGCTACAGGAAGTTTATCAAGGCATATGCGCAGATAACTACGTTGGTGGAAAATATATTGAAGAAGGATGTTACTTATTTTTGGGATGAATAATGCTAGAAAAGCCTTGACATACTAAAGGAGAATATGGTAACTACACCGATTCTAGTTTTTCTGGACTGGAACAATGAGTTTCACGTTCATGTTAATGCATCTTGCATAGCATTGGGCTCAGTACTGGTACATCCAGGAAATGGAGATATTGATCACCCCATATAATTTGCAAGTAGAAAATTGTCCAAGGTAGAAAAGAATTATTCTACAAAAAAACGTGAAGGATTGGCTATGGTGTATGCACTGTAGAAATATAGGCATTATTGATTAGGAGCACACTTAAAAATGTTCACAGATCACTCTGTGTTGAAGTATTTGGTGAAAAATCATGTTCTAGGAGGGAATATTTGTAGATGGTTGTTGTTTTAGGAGTATGAATTTGAATTTATAGTTAAGCCAAGAAGATTGAATGCAGGACCTTATCATCTGTCTAGGATAGAGAATGGTGATGAACCCATGATAATTGAAGTGAACATTCCCAATGCGCATTTATTTGCAATAAGTGTTGCAGATGATCACTTCGCAGGAATTATTCAGTTTTTTAGTACAAGGATGGCACCTACGGAGTATACCGCGCAGAAAAAAAAGGAGTTGGTAGTAAAGGTAACTGATTTTTCTTTGATTGTAGGACATTTGTATAAAATGGGCCTAGATGAAATATTGTGCAGATATTTCTGAGCATAAAAGGCAGCATTTTGGAAGAATATCATGGTGGAGTTTCTGTACGAAATCATGTAGGAAAATCTAATGTGCAAAATATTTTGAGGGTTGGATTGTGGTGGCCTATAGTGCAAAAGGATTTGAAAAAATATTGTAGATCATGCGATGCTTGTCAAATAAATGGAAGACCATCGAGGAGAGATGAAATTCCCTTAAACTTAGAGGTGACCTTGCAGGAATTTGATAAGTGGGAAATAGTATTTGTTGGACCGATTAATCCACTAGAGAAAAAGAATCGTGCGAGCTATATCATCACTGCCACATATTATTTGACCAGATGGGTCGAAGCTAAGACAGTAATGTAGATACTACTGTGAAGTTCATATTTGAGTACATTCTATCCATATTTGGGTGTCTGAATATTTTTATGAGTGATATAGGATCACATTTCTTAAATAGCACCATTGAGGCATTGACTGGAGAATTCCAATTGTATCATCAGAAGAGCACACCTTATCACCCTCGGGAAAATGGAGCAGTTGGAGTTTTTAATAAGATTTTGGAGAATTATCTAACCAAAATATGCAATGTCAATAGGAATTTTTGGGATTTGATAATTCCAACAGTATTATGGGAATATAGAAAAACCTACATGAAGTGGACAGGATGAAGTTATGCCTATGGAATAGATTGTTCCTATTCTAATAATAGCAACAATAACAAATATGACAGATAGTGATATCATGGAAGAAAGGCTGGAACAATTTCTTTCTCTTAAGGAAGAAAGATTTATTGTAGGATGCCATCAACTAGTACAAAAAGAAAGGGAAAATCCTTGCATGATAGGCATATCAAGAAGAAAATATTCAAGGAAGGAGACCCGGTACTGATGTATGATAGTAATTTTGTGAAGTTCCCTGGAAGTTACAAACACATTGGTCGGGACCATATATAATCAGACACATCTCAGAGGGAGGTGTAGTTAAACTTGCGAAGTTGGATGGTCAAATGATGTCAATACGAGTAAATGGAAGTAGATTTAAGTTATACATGTACAACTCTATCCCTGGAATGTTGCGCTGACTATATGAAATGGAAACATTCTTAGTGCTACAAGCAGTTGTAAGAGAGAACGAGACTATAAACTACTTTTTAATAGAAGGGCCTTGACGAAGTGGAAGTACTGTGTGGTTTTCAAGAAGATGGTGAAGTTCGAAAAAACTAAGACGAGGGAGGAATGACTACAACATGGAGAAAGTTCCATTGAATTCCACTAGAAACATAATCGTTGAAGGTGCGGAAAGTGATTTAACAGGAAATTGTCTGTAAAAAGGAGCGGGAAAAATGAATTTAATGAGCATAGCTAGGAAAATTTTCCACAAAATTTGCATTAATGAATTGAATTTGAAGAGGATCATGGAGTTCAAAATTTGAATTGGTTATAAATATTTCATCCTGCTACGCATTCAAAAAAATTTCTTGCTGAGAAGTAGATTTGTGATTTTTCGCCTAACTGAGAGTCGATGATTCACTGCATGTCTGGCAAGACTTTCGAAGATCTTTAAGAAAAATTTATCAGGAAAGGGCTCAGATATATCATGACTACTACACCATTTTTTATGACAGGCTTGAGTTCTCCCAGGAAACATTTCGCTACAGGATAAGCGCAGACAAGGAAAACGAAGAATCTAGTTGTCAGATAGTCGCCTCGGAAGAAGATCACTAAGGAACAATGGACTATGGAGAGGTTGGATAAGTAGAAGCATCCAATGGAGTTTCAAGACTCTGAAGAAGAATTTATGTTCGGTATCCTAAATGATATTGACACAGAAGATGTGGAACTCATTTCCAAGTTGCCACCAAGGAAGTCGACTGCCAAAGCAACAAAGAACCCAGAAACCGCCAAGTTCAAAATATTTGTACCATTGCTACCATAGGTCATGCCCTTTGAGGGAGAATTGTTGGTGAAGGTGCCACAATTTCACACGGAGAACTGTGATTTTAATGAACGAATAAAGTATCTCCAGTTCATGTCTAGAAAATACTTGTGTGCAGTCTATTATGAAGAAACTAGAGTGACAAGGTTAGAGCCTGTTGAGATTCAACAAGATGATGGTCCTAGTGAAAATTAAGCACCTACACTAGGTGGGGCCCGTAGGCTATTTTTAGGTGTATGTATATTTTTAGAATGTTGAGAAAATTCTATTTATAGCTGGAGTATATTTTTAGAATGGTGAGCTAATTCTATTTATAGATGAGTTTCTATTTTTAGATGCATGGGCGAAGTCTATTTATAGATCACATGTCTAAAAATAGAATGCATGTCGGTTATTATTATCTCTTAATAATAATTGGACAATAAATATTAATCTATTCTCTTGAAGCACTTGATTTCAGTTAACTGATGTGGCAAACCAGTTAACTGAAAGAATTTCGATTTCTGAGGTTGGTTGGTGGGACTTGCAAGTGGAATTAGTTGTAACTAAGTGATTCGAAGTTGTAACAGAGTTGGATGTGTAGTTATGTGAGTTGTAAAGTAGTTTAACTCAGTTAAGTGAGTTAATCTTAGTTGTGCTAGTTGTAACTAGTTGTAACTAAGGATACACTAGTGAGAGATCAGTAAATTAAATATTAAATTAATTCACATGGAGTGATCTCACATGCAACTGAAGATTTACTACTGTTAACTACATGCATGTCAGATCCAGTGGAGGCCCAGTTGAGAGATAGGTGAAAGGGACAGTTTGACTATCTGTTGTGACATTATTGGGTGCACTCATGCAACCACACACACATTGGATATGTAAGGCAAGGAATTATCTCATTCATTCAGGGATTGCGATCAGCAAGGATTGCGTAGTGGAGGTAGGATGTGAGGAGGCAGTAAATTGGCACATGTATTAGCCAAATTTTGTATAAAAGTGTGAGATGATTGTATATTGTACTGAGAGCTCTTGGATTAGAGTTTTGTATGAGATTGTTTCATGATCCATGATATATACATAATATATGATAGTGGGGTTTTTCAGTTTTATGCTTTCCCGGTAAAAGCATTTGTGTCATGTGTGATTGATCTTTCTTCATGTGTTTGCAATTGGAGATTAAATTTCTGTAAATATTTTAGTAGAAGGATTCTATATTTAACAGTGGCATATAATTGTTAAATTTGGAGAATCCAGGAAATACATAATCGTATTAAAATTTCTACATGGTATCGGAAAAAAGAATATTGAAATATTGAAGTAGTAGGTGAGTTTGTTGGTGGAAACAATTCGAATTTGCTGCAAGAATTTCTTGGTGCGACAATTGAGTAAACATAGAAATGGCTTTCAATGGTTTTCGGCTAGAGTATGCACTCGAGGGCAGCTCAAACTACATTTCATGGAAGGACAAGATGGAGGCGGTGCTTGAAGATAATGATTTGAAGGAATTCATTGACAGTGATGTTCCTAAGCCCACTTCGACAGATGCTGCATTACTTGACACCTGGCAAAAGAAAGTAGCGAAGACAAGAAGGATTCTGTTGGAAGGTGTATGAGACCACATTGTCTCAAGCCTTCATGGGAAAGCCACTCCATATGCTATGTGGAAGGCTTTGACAGATATTTTCCAAAGCAACATCGACCATAGGAAATTGGCGTTGAAGGATAAACTCAGAAATATCAAGATGGAGAAGGGCGAAAATATTCCTAAGCATCTCACAAAGTTTGTCCAATGTCAGGATGAACTAGGGAGTGTGGGAATCACAGTTGCTGATGATGATTTGGTGAGCTTGGCTCTCTTGGAACTTCTTAAGAGTTGGTACAGTTGTCAAGACTCTGTCAACGGACAGGAAAAAATGTTGGATTGGGAATGACTGTGGTTGGATCTAGTGTAGGAGGATTTCAGGCAGAACACCAGAGATGGCTCTTCATCAAAGCATGATGATGAAGAGGATTGCGTTTTGGCTACCAAGAAAAGGAAAGGGAAGGGGAATAAATTCCACTCAAAATCCGAGGCTAAAGGAAAGAAGCTGGATTTGTCCAAGGTGAAGTGTTTTCACTGTCACGAACATGGGCATCTCACCACTAACTGCCCACCGAAAAAAAAGAACAAGAAGGTTGTTGGAGATGCAGCTGGTGAGGCCCTTGCCTCGCAATTTGAAATTTATTTCTCTTTGATCACATGCTTGGTTTCAAGCGCAATGGGATCAGTGTGGTATCTTGATAATGGTGATTCGTTCCACATGATGGGAGGTAAGGAGATTTTCAGTGACTTGGAGGAGAAAGATCTCCAAATGCATATAGACATGGGTGACGATGGACGATACAGTGCGACCGGAATTGGTACCATTACCTTTGAGAGGGATTAGGTAAACCATTTCAATTGAAAGATGTTATTCATGTTCCAGGTCTGAGGAAAAACTTAGTCTCTATCACGATGTTGGAGGACAGAGGCTATGACGTTGTTTTCAGCGATGGAAAATATTTCCTGCAACATAAAACAATGGGTCAAGCCAAGAGGATAGGAATTCGAGTCAAGAATCTCTAAAAGCTAGAGGTATAAGGCTGCGCTGCCATGATGGGCAAGGCGGAAAAATTGGTGTGTCGAGATGAGGGTGAATTATGGCACAGGCGATTGGGCCATCTTCATCATGGAGCCTTGAAAGTCATGCAGCAAATATCTACTGGACTTCCAATGGGAACACTTGCTCAGTTAGATCAGTGCAAAGGTTGCACCATGGGGAAGTATGTAAAGTCCACCTTTCATGAAAAGGAGAACTGTGCTTCGTTGATCCTGGAGAGAGTTCACACAAATGTGTGTGGACCATTCTCGATTGCTCAACAACAAAACACAAGTATTATGTTATTTTTGTTGATGAATTTTCTTGTAAATGTTGGATCTTCTTCATGCATAAGAAGGATCAAACGTTCTCAAATTTCTGTGAGTTTAAGGCATTGGTTGATAAAGAGTCAGGGAAGCAAGTGAAGGTTCTATGAAGTGATAATGGTGGAGAATACATCTCGAACAATTCAAATACTTCTGTACCAAAGAAGGATTTCGAAGAGAACTCATAGTGGCTCATAACCCACAGAAAAATGGGGTCGTGGAGAGGAAGAACAGAATGATCGTGGGTGTTGCACGAACGATGCTGCATGATCAGGGCCTACCAATGCATTTGTGGGCAGAAGCATGCAACACTGCAGTTTATGTGAAAAAAAAAAATCCTCATAGAGTACTTTGCATGAGTACACCTGAAGAAGCTTTTACTGGTAAGAAACCGGATGTTTCTCACTTTAAGATTTTTGGCTCATCTGTTTATGTGCATGTGACCAAGAACGCCAGGAAGAAGTTGGAGCCGGCTGCTGAAGTTGGGATATTTGTGGGGTACACAGAAACACCCCATAATTATCATGTGTATTTGCCAAACAGTCAAATGACTGCCATTAGGGGAATTTTGAGGTCTAAAGTGGGCCTCCTAAGGAAAATGTACAATCAAAATTCACTTTATGAGAACCAATCACATTTTAGGGTATGACATCATCCCTAATGGTTGAGGTGGAATTTCTTGAGTTAAAGGTACTTACTTGTCACATTCTCAATGGTGGATAAAAACTCATGGTTAACCATGGTTACAGATATTGTGGTGCAAAAAGTGAATTGCAAATTCATAAATATTATTTTATTGGTTTAGCTATTATTTTATTATTTCCTTAGGAGGCCCATTTTAGATCTCAAAATTCCCCTAATGGGTGTGACAGGATATAAAATTCAATGAGGAGAAAGCCATAAATTTATCGCTTGAGAGGGAGCTAGACTTACATGCAGAGGAGGAAATCTGGGTTCCCAAAGATGAGTCTCTAGATTTGGATCAGCCACAGGATGAGGTTCATGGAGTGGAGGAGTCCACTCTGTAATATACCAAATTGGAAATAACATCAATATAGCTCATAAAAATGTAAAACACAAAAAAATTGAACATGACATGAGATGAATCAATATGCAGCCATCATTTTATTAAGATATCAGCATAAATATACAAAAATATCATGAGGGACAAGCCACTCAAGCAATAGGAACAATCCTCCAATGATTCAAACAATCAGCACATGAGTTGTTGAAACTGTATAGAATGCCGGAGTGTAGTGACAGCGTTGTCTATCTCAGTGTACTTGCTGCTGAATACATATATAAATGAAATGTTCCTGATAGAAACAAAACAAATGCCCAGCAAATAAGATATGGGCTATAATACATGATTTCTAACCAACCCGGAAAAGATTGCTAGAAATATCAACAAAATATACAATGTGACAAATAACCCTAGGGTTGAGATGTCACTGAAAAATGGATCTGAATAGGATGAGGCTATGACAGATCTAAAATTATGATTTCCTCCTCCAATGGTATTTCTAAATAGAAGGTTGATCCCTCTACTCAGAAATAGACCCTCCTGATGAGCTCAATGAACCCTCCTAGCAATTACCTCAAAAAATAACACAGTTTAGAATTGTGACTGCACTGTGAGGGATGGTAGATGGTTTTCCTGATGCCAAATATGTGGAAATATGCCCAAGATCCCTCCTTTCTGATCCTCCAATGGATAGGCTACCTCTCCACTGAAAAACAAGCTCAGAAATAGCTCTATGTGATCCTCCTTTGCTGCACCCTGCAACACAACCCAACTCTAAACAGAAACTGCATTGTAGCTGAAGGAGGTAGCTTGGAAAGAATTCCAGAATGAGGAAATGTATCTCAAAGAACCTCTCCTTCCCTAAGGATGAGGTAGGAACTCCCGATCAGGAACAACCTTGTGCTAAACAACACAACAACCCTACTAAACAATAAAGGAATGCAAGTCTAAATAGAACAATATAAAAATGATAATCTAAAAACATCCATAAAAAATGATGCCATCCTCTCCATATATAGAAAGTGAACCTCCTCACATTGGGTCCCATCCATACTTGCCACCAAGCTCATGCAAGTTTTCGTCCACTAAAATTGTTGTCTCATCATAAAGGCCACTCCTCCATGACAACGCTGTTGATTTGGTCAAAGTTGACTGAATCAACATGATCCAATCCTTGTTCGCACCCAAGGTGCTTAATCCAACTAATTATTCTTCCTCTTTTCACATTAGGAGTGTCATTATTCCTTCTAAAGGGGTTTTATGAGTCTCCCCACCCACTTATTCACCTACCTAGTGATAAAACAAACTATAATATTCCATTTAGATGAAGGCTAAATTTTAGGAATATTACAGTCCTCCCCTCCAAAATGGTTGCTTGTCCTCAAGAAACTGTAAAGGTGGAGAAAAATTCCTTCCTTCTTCCCCTTGTGGCCTTCTCATTAATAGCTTCCACCATAGCTCAACATAATCTGCAATAAATCTACCCTCCAATGGTTCCTCCCAAGTATGCAACCTCAAATGGTTTTCGTGATGAAAAAGTGAAAGGTGTAAGTGGAAACCTTCTTGTTGTCCAATGGCCTCCTCAAGGTAGGAGTGATGATAAAAATAGGAGACTCTTATCCCCAATGAGAGTCTCCCCTACCCATGCTATCATCCAAATGAAATGAGCCATTCTAGGTAGCTCATCAAAGAAATCATCAACCCCCGGTTTATGCAATGTATTGGGGCTGCATGGATAGATTACATTTTTCCACCCAAGTTGTTTCTCTCTCTATTTATGGTAAGTATGGGGCTATTTCTGATCTTGGGCGGAAATGACATGGCCTCCAAGAATGGCCCAAGTTACCCCACCAAACAAATCATCCATGAAGTGCCTCCTCAAAGAACTCAAGTTCTCCAAATGGCTCCTTCCACATAAAGAAAATAGATGTAGTATGGAAATCATGGTTTTCCCATTGTTTCTCCTGAAACATGCAACATGTATAGTAGGGAGAATCATACTCCCAATGGTCACCCTCAACTCATGTGCCACTCTCCCAACAAAGCTTCCCATGAACATAAGAACATCTCCAACATATGGAAGCAAAAACCAATGAAAACAAGTTGCCATATGACAACCAGGAGGTGGATCATAGTTCCACATATGGAACCAGTGCAGTGCATCCCTTTATTTCCTCAAAAAAAATGATAAAAAGTGTCTTTCTAGCCACTTTTTTGCTGCCACAATCATCCTACAAAATAGGATCATGAAATTAAAATGTGGTGCCAATGGTGCACACTAAGAATCATGTGGCTTCCCTCACAAACCACCAATAGGATATCCAACCTCAATGCTGCAATTAGCCTTAATTACATCATAATATAATGTCTAAGAAGGGATAATCCTCCTTGGTACAACATGCTTCTCATATAAAGTAAAGAAGTACAAATCATAATGCAAAATTGTACCTTCTCTAGCATGTACTTTGGTCCTTGAGCTGAAATGGCTCCACTGAAAATTCTCCCTCACTCTTAATGAGTAGGGAAGTGGTTGTGACAACCTCTCCATCACCATCTAGGCTATGCATATCTCCATATGCTGATATATATCCTGCTGGATTCCCTCCCAAGTGAACTCCTCCATCAAAGAATGAAATGCATCAAAGTGCATGGAAAGAAAGTCCACGTGTGCTGCATGTAGTAGCTTCCTCTTGAGCTTAGAAAATCTAGTCAAGAAGACTCTACCATAAGAATAGATGACCTATTCAACCACCATGTATATATCATCTCCCTCCAGGTCATCAAGAATCATGCAAGCACCAAGATTCTTGGAGTACTCTACCAAGAGTTGAGGCCTCCAATATGGATCAATCCTCTTAAGAGACAGCGCTGAAGATTTGAAATGTAAAGCTCCCCATATGCTGTTGTCTTTTCCTTTGACATCCCTCATGCCAAATTAATCCTCCAAAGTGCTACCATGCCCATCATGCAGCTGCTCATTCTCGAATAGAAGTAGTGATCTTTGGAAGTTTGCCTCCCATGAGAAGCTTTCATCCAAAAAGAACCTCCTGATCTTGGCCAATGTAAGCATGAGTGGCCTCCATCTACTCCAATGTATGGAGGATACCTTCCTCAAAGGAAGTACCCTCTGTTTCTCCAAATCCATGGATCAGCTCTCTTGCACCGTGAAGGTGCCATCCTCCATCACTACAACAACTTCTGTCAGCGCAGAATATGTAGTGAGAGTGGGTAATGCTGAAAATGGAAGAATGTCTCCCTCCTCCTTGATTCTATCCCAAACTCTCTGCGTTGTACTAGACTCTTCCAAGGTATTCACCCCTATGTAATCTAAGAGTGGTGAACCAAATGGCAAGATCTCTCTCTCCAACTCTAGATCTGGTGGCCTCCTAGGTGGAATGCCCCCATGTAGTGAGACATCAAAATCTGAAGTGGACTGTATATATGAGTGGACTTATTTGTCCCTCTCTTCACTGCGTAATAAATTCTCCTTATTTTGTGCATAAACCTCCAAAAATAGATAAGGGTGAATTCTCATCATCCCTTGATGTTGATCCTTCTCTTCCTCCATCTCACAATCCACAAAAACTGATGCATGCTGCTCCAGAATTGTGCTTTGGTTCCCACATGTTAGATCATTTGGAACTCCTTGAAAAGACATAAGGTCTCTTCTAATGGAAGCAATGGCTCCCTTCCCATCTCCATGTGGTGATGGATCTCCACCTGATGGTACAACATTGTTAGCTCTTCTTTTCTCATCCTCTTCATCAATATTTGAGAATGCCTCATCATCAATGAGAGACCCTTGATCTTGGTCTTCTCTTGAAGGAGGAACCTCCATGTCTTCATCTATAGAAGAGGGCTCATCAAGAAGTGGGGATCTTGCCCTTGGAAAGGCATCATTCATGTTTTTATCCCCCTTAGCAGAAATATGGAGTGGAGTTGGAAAAATAGATCTCTCCAACTCATGCAAAGGTTTTGAGTTTTTGGGTTCAACAAAATATGTTTTACAATGTTTAACATCAAATATTCTCACTAATTTCTTAGTGAAACCTGCATAAGTGTTTACATTTACATGATAAAATGAAGTAGAATTATAAAACCACCAATCATGGGCCATACCTTTGAGGTGCAGCACTGCTACTCTAATGGCCTCCTATTCTGAAACTTGGTGAAGCTGGAAATAAGAATCTAGCTCCTTCACCCAAGCTTTGGCTGTGCACTTTGTTGATCCATCAAAGTCATATAGAAAGATTCTACCTCTCTTGCTTCTATTATCGTTGTTGTATCTTCTGTCTTCCTTGAGTTGGCAAAACCCTTGGAAGTCCAAGTGCTCTTTGAATCTCCATGATTGAGACTCATACTCTTGACGATAGTCACTCAAGGTCTCCTCCCTTGGTGCATCTTCTTCCTCCATTCTTCTTGCAGTGAATGTGGGCCATAAAATAAATTGTGGATCTGCATGTGTGGTTGAATGTCCACACCCATCATGTGAATATCTATGGCTTGCTTCACTTTCAAAACCCCTTGGAATTTTTCTGCACTTCTCCCTTTTCATCTCCTTGAGATCTTTGATATTTTTCATAGTTTGGAAAAGAAGCTGGGAGATCCTCTCTTCCTTCATTTCTCCAAATAATGGAGTCATGCCTTTGTTTCTTATGTACAAATTCTCTTTTCTGTGAGAAGAAGCTTCTCCTTATAATGGCATAATGTCTTGAATGCACAGGTTGAGCCAAGATTATGCTCTGATACCACTGTAATATCCAAATTGGAAATAGCAGCAATATAGCTCATAAAAATGTAAAACATAGAAAATCTGAACATGACATGAGAGGGATCAATATGCAGCCATAATTTTATTAATATATCAGCAGAAATATACAAAAATATCATGAGGGACAAGCCACTCAAGCAATAGGAACAATCCTCCAATGATCCAAACAATCAACTCATGAGTTGTTGCAACTATATAGAATGTTGGAGAGGAGTGACAGCATTGTCTATCTCAGTGTAGCTGCTACTGAATACATATATAAATGAAATGTGACTGATAGAAAAAAAATAAATTCCCAGCAAAGAAGATGTGGGCTCTAATACATGATTTCTAGCCAACTCGGAAAAAATTGCTAGAAATATCAACAAAATATACAATGTGACAAATAACCCTGGGGTTGAGATGTCACTGCAAACTGGATCTGAATAGGATGAGGCTATGATAGATCTAAAATTATGATGTCCTCCTCCAATGGTATTTCTAAATAGAATTCTGATCCCTCTACTCAGAAATATACTCTCCTGATGAGCTCAATGAACCCTCCCAGTAACTGCCTCCAAAAATAACGCAGTTCAGAATTGTGACTGCATTATGAGGGATGATAGATGGTTGGACTAATGCCAAAGATATGGAAATATTCCCAGGAGCCCTCCTTTCTAATCCTCCAATTGATAAGCTACCTCTCCACTAAAAAACAAGCTCAGAAATAGCTCTATGTGATCCTCCTTTGCTGCACCCTGCAACACAACCCAACTCTAAACAGAAAATGCATTGTAGCTGAAGGAGGTAGCTTGGATAGAATGTTGGAATGAGGAAATTTGGCTCAAAGAACCTCTCCTTCCTTGAGGATTAGGTAGGGATTTCCGATCAGGAACACCCTTGTGCTAAACAACACAGCAACCCTGCTAAACAATAAAGGAATGCAAGTCTAAACAGACCAATATCAAAATGATAATCTAAAAACATCCATAACAAAGGCTTCCATCCTCTCCATATATAGATAGTGAACCTCCTCACATTGGGTCCCATCCATACTTGCCACCAAGCTCATGCAAGTTGTCCTCCACTAAAACTGCGTTGTCTCATCATAAAGGCCACTCCTCCATGACAACGTTGTTGATTTGGTCAAAGTTGACTGAATCAACATGATCCAATCCTTGTTCACACCCAAGGTGCTTAATCCAACTACTTATTCTTCCTCCTTTCACATTATGAGTGTTAGTATTCCTTCTAAAGGGGTTTTATGAGTCTCCCCACCCACTTATTCACCTCCCTAGTGATAAAACAAACTACAATATTCCATTTAGATGAAGGCTAAATTTTTGGAATATTACACACTCATGCAGAGCCAAACATCAGTACGAGTAGAAGGCGTATCACAGATGTAATATTCTTAAATTAGCATGCAACTAATAGGAATATTAATTTTTCTCTTAACACCTAGTTAGATGAATAAATGGGTAAGGAGGCCCATACATATCTTAAATAGGCATAAAATCCCTCTTGATGTGAAAAGGGATCATGATAATAACGGGATCTAGCACCCTCATGTGTGAACAAGGGCTAATGCATGTAGACAAAGTCAAGTTTGACCAAGTCAACAACACTAATATGGGAGGAGTGGATCATCAATAAATACAACTCATTATGAATGAGGATTAGTTTAGATAGCTATATAAAAGCTGGATTGAAGACCCTTAGGTGTAAAAAGGGGCCAGAGCAGGTTGAAGAGGTCAACTTGACCAAATCAAATAGCGTTGTTATGGAGGAGTGGCATTAATGATGGGACAACACGTTTTGGAGGGAGATTGATTGTGTGATGGTGGAAACCCTAATGAGTGGGACCCAAGGTGAGAAGGCTCACATTGTTTATAAGGAAGAGGATGGAAGCCATATGGAGTTAGCTTATGAATATTATTTTGATATGTCTATTTATACTTTTTCTCTCTTCAGCTGTTTAGCTAAGATTGTTGGTGTTGATTAGCACAAGGTTTTCCTGTTTAGGAATTCCATCTCTTTCCTTGAGAGGCCTCTTGGGAGAGTCTTGATCTATCATTCCACATATTTGGAATTATTTCCAAGCTTTATTCTTTAGCTAAAATGCAGTTTCTACAGAATATTGTGTTGTGTTGCAGGGTGTTGCAGTGGAGGGTTGAGAAACCCACTTTCTGAGCTAGTTTTTCATAGGAGGAAGGATTCCTTCTCTTTGGAGATCAGTTTGGAGGGTTATTGAGCACATTTCAGATATTTTGCATTAGGCCAACTTATCCCCATTATTTACAATTCAGTTTCAACTGTAAATTGCGTTATTTTGGAGGGAAGCCTCATTAAGGGATCTTATGTCTCCTTGGGAGTGTTTTCCGGTGGTTAAAGGGTTCAGCTCTTCATTGGAGGAAACCTTTGAGGAGATCTACATAAGATCTACATTATTTCAGCCTTATATCTTCATGAGCTTTAGTTTTTAGTGACTCTTCAGTCCTAGGGCTGTAGATCACCATTTGTAATTGGGTGTATTTCCAGAAACCATTCCCAGGTTCTCTTGGAATGGTGTAAAAGGGACTAGATCTTAGTTTTTGGGCATTATTGATTAATATAATATCAGATCTATTTGTCTCTATAATTTCTGAGTATAAAACCTCATTAGACTGCGATATCACCTGTTGCAGTATTTCTATGTTGGAGTAGTTTTGGGGTTGCAATGTTTTTGGGCTAATCTGGGTGTGGGAGACTTGTTTAACTCATCTATCATGATTTGTTTATGATATCCTTTTGGATTTGGGGCCTATAATGAATAAACCAATGGATCCATGGGCCGTTATGAGTTATTATAGCATAAATTTCTTAAAAATGTGCTTTCTATGCATGTATTTTTGATTTCCCCATTTGGGAATATTACAGTGGTATCAGAGCATACTCTTGGCTTAGCCTGTGAGTCTTCAACCAATATGATATAAGGAGAAGAAGAGAAGGAAAAGAGATCTAAAATGGTGGAAGGAATGAGCTTTGTCACATAACTTTTCAGATTTATGAAGAACCTCTCCAAGGAGGTTAAGAATATGAAAGAGGAAGTATACAATGAGACCTCTAGAGGGTTTCAATAAGAGGAAGTTCCATGTACTTCCTATTATCAAAAGAAAGAACCAGTGTTGCAAAGAGCTCCAAAGAATTACATTATGCCCTTTCCTTTTGAGGAAGAAGACAAGAGGCATTGATATGGAGAGCACTTGGAACATGAGATCCTAAGTGAATACCTGGCAAAATATAAGTCTCAACCTAAAGCTTTCAAGGAGACTCTAACTCTTCCACAATTCATTCATCTTGAAGAAGAAAGGAGACCTTGCAGCAATACGGGAATGAAGGGCAAGAGATTTCTATTTTCTACTTTTGATGGATCATCCACATGTACAGAAAGGGCTTGGGTAATAAAGATAGATGCATTCTTCCTACTACATCTAGTGGTAGAAAGAGAGGTTGTTGAGATTGCAGCGCTGCACCTTGAGGATAAAGAAAACATTTGGTGGTTCAGCCATTGGATTCATGCAAGAGTGACTGCTTTTGTAGATTTTACTCAAAAGGGTGATCAAAATATTTTACAAGAAGAAATCAGAGGAGGAGAAGCCTTCACCACCACTTGAGGAGACTTGTACCAGCGTTGATACAACTATGGAGGAGCATCCATCATCATCAGCAGTTGGGGGAGCCAACACATTGGAGGAAGGAACCCTTGTAGCCATACAAGATGTTCCCAATCCTCACCAAGGTATACATAAGTTTCCACTTTCTGCTATTCCAGCAAATCTTATGGAGGGTTGTGGAAATATGCCTTTGCATGACCAAGGGTAAAATCATATTGCTGATTTGGAGCAGCAGACTTTCACTGCGCTGTGCAGCCTTGAGTTGCTCAAGGAGGGGATAAAAAAATCATCCTTGTGTGTCATTATTGAGTTGCACACAACACTTGGGGTTGGGGTGTGGATTTTTGGAGGATAGGATGAACTTTGTCCTAAACAATCCAATGCAGAACTATATGTTCAACATTGAGCTTGAGCATGAGACAACAAATACACCATTGGGGAGATCAACAATGATGTCATTGAGCAACAGTGATGAGTTGGGGGCCCAATTATTATTAGAGCATTCTGATGACCATTACACTTGTGTGACATTGGATGAGTAGATGATCAATGAGAGACATCTTGTCTTTCATCATTGTGATGGATCTTTTGGGATGCGCATTGTACAGCCCTATGAGGAGGTGTTTCATTCAACATACTTGGATCCTTATGGATTCAACATGGTCATTGGTGTGGGGTATTCCTTGTGAGATCTCCAAGAGATTGCATTTCAACATCCCATGAAGTGAAAAAGTATAAATCTGAATTGGGAGGGTGGTATTCACCATTGGAGGAGTACCAAGATGGAGCATGGTTGGAGACACCCACATTTGGATGAATGAGTGTGGATGGTGAGCAAGAGGTTGGTGATACACTTTCATATATATGACACAGGGCAGCAGGAGGCATGGCTGCGTTGGCTACTCTTGAAAGAGTTTGGTCATCATGTGAAATATTCTTCTTCAAAGGGTATGTTGGTGGATGAAACTTGGTAGGACACTTGCATCATATGGAAGCAAGGAGTTTGGGTGCATTGTGTTTATATGACATTCTTCATGTCAATCATCATATCTTCACGTCATGATTTGTATGATGGAGGTGTGAGGGAGCAGCAAGAGTTATTGTTGCTTTGGCTACTCTTGGGAGAGTATGGGAAGATTTTTTCCCATACTTGGTATGATATTTCAGGAGAAAGGGATGGCACAATCAAAGTGAAAAGAGGCTACCCTTCAACATTGGAGGATAAGGAGGTACTTCCACATAGGAAGGAGATCTCCACACATAGCAGCCTGATGGTGGATGACTTTGGCATATGGCATGTCAAAGAAAGGAGTCATGGAGTGACAAGAGCCTTATCACCAAGGCCAACAATGTTGTCACTTGGGAGTATGTTTCTATTGATGGAGTGTTCCAAGGGGAGTATGCATCCCTTCATTTTGCATACTTTTATGAGGAGATTCTCATGGGAGGACTCATCCATGGACCTCACTTTCAGCCTAATCACTCTACATGGTAAGAAATGTATTTTTGTACTTATTGATAATTTCATAAAGTATTTTCATCTTCTCACCATCTATGTACAGTGCATTGCTCCACAAGAGGGCAAGATTATTTTTGGGTTTCATGGTCATTATAGGACCAACATTTATGATGGAGATAAACCTTCTCTACATGACTTTGGGCAAGTGTGGTATTATTCTTATTATGCTCAGCTGATATATAATTTCATTTACTACCTCATAGTAGATGAGCAAACATGCACATCTAGTAACTTGTTGAAGGAGAACTTTCCACATGATGTTCTAAAACAATAGTTGAAAAGACTGCACTGTATCCACTTGAGAAGCCATTGGTATCAACCAAAATTTCACATAACCTTCAGCATTTTTCTAATTTGGATGCCATATGGTGATGATGTGCCATTCGTTTTGTATGGGATGGTTTGGGCCAACATGATTCATGACTCTAGAGATAGGATCTTTGAAGATCTGGTCTTCTTCATGCCACTTGAGGGCAACATTATTGAAACCCAAGATCAGTAGCTACTCTACAATTATCATAATTGGAGAGAGAGACAATGTGGGGTAGACTCTTTTGTCTACCATGTTCAGTTATGCAGCCCACCTACATTGCAGGAGCCAAACGTGGAGGATATTTTTCATGAGTTACCATTTTGGAGGGTGGCTCATTTTGTATGGATGATAGCTTGGGGATGGGATATTCACATGGGGATGATAGATCCCAACATATATCAGATATCATGCCTCAAGAATGCCTCTAGATAGCACATTATTTCTTCCATGGGTGTTTTACTTCTACATGATGATAGCTATTTGGGATGGTCACCAAAAGCTAACTTGCATACTTGGGAGGGGAAACTTAGAGATGTATTGATGAGACAACATATTGTTACTTGGAGGAATTTATCATATGAGGATGCTACAGGAGGAGGAGAGGAGGCTCTTCAATTCTATCCTTGCAGTTGCTTGAGTACAAGCAACATTTGGGAGGGAAGGACTGTAATATTCCTAAATTATCATGCAGCTAATAGGAATATTAATTTTTCTCTTAGCACCTAGTTAGATGAATAACTGGGTAAGGAGGCCCATACATATCTTAAATAGGCATAAAATCCCTCTTGATGTGAAAATGGATCATGATAAGAAATGGATCTAGCACCCTCATGTGTGAACAAGGGCTAATGTATGTGGACAAAGTCAAGTTTGACCAAGTCAACAACACTAATATGGGAGGAGTGGATCATCAATAAAGACAGCTCAATATGAATGAGGATTAGTTTATATAGCTATATAAAAGCTGGATTGAAGAATCGTAGGTGTAAAAAAGGGCTGGAGTAGGTTGAAGAGGTCAACTTGACCAAATCAAACAACGTTGTTATGGAGGAGTGGCATTAATGATGGGACAACGCATTTTTGGAGAGAGATTGATTGTGTGATGGTGGAAACCCTAATGAGTGGGACCCAAGGTGAGAAGGCTCACATTTTTTATAAGGAAGAGGATGGTAGCGATATGGAGTTAGCTTATGAATATTATTTTGATATTTGTGTTTAGACTTTTTCTCTCTTCAGTTGTTTAGCTAAGATTGTTGGTGCTGTTTAGCACAAGGTTTTCCTATTTAGTAATTCCATCTCTTTCCTTGAGAGGCCTATTGGGAGAGTCATGATCTATCATTCCACATATCTGGCCTCCTGTCCAAGCTTCAGTCTTTAGCTACAGCGTATTTTCTGCTGAATATTGTGTTGTGTTTCAGGGTGTTACAGTGGAGGGTTGAGAAACCCACTTTCTGAGTTAGTTTTTCATAGGAGGAAGGATTCCTTCTCTTGGGAGATTAGTTTGGAGGGTTCTTGAGCACATTTCAGATATTTGGTATCAAGACAACTTATCCCCATCATTTACAACGCATCTTTAGCTGGGAATTGCATTATTTTGGAGGGTAGCTTCAGTAAGGGATCTTATGGCTCCTTGGGAGCGTTTTCTGGTGGTTGAAGGGTTAAAATTTTCATTGGAGGAAAATTTTGAGGAGATATACATCATATCTACATTATTTCAGCCTTCTATCTTCATGGGATTCAGTTTGCAGTGACTCTTTAGTCCTAGGGCTGTAGATCACCATTTTTATTTGGGTGTATTTCTAGAAACCCTTCCCAGGTTCTCTTGGAATGGTGTAAAAGGGACTAGATCTCAGTTTTTGAGAATTATTGATTAATATAATATCAGATCTATTTGTCTCTATAATTTTTGAGTATAAGCCCTCATTAGACTGTGTTATCACTTTTTGTAGTAGTTTTGGGGTTGCATTGTTTTTGGGCTAATATGGGTGTGGGAGACTTGTTTAACTCATCTATCATGATTTTTTTCTGATCTCCTTTTGGATTTGGTGCCTATAATGAATAAACCAATGGAACCATGGGATTTTATGAGTTATTATAGCATAAATTTCTAAAAATTTTGTTTTCTGAGCATGTATTATTGATTTCGCCATTTGGGAATATTATGATAGAAGCTGAGAGGCTGAAGCTTGATGCGATATAGAATGTAGGAGTCCCTACTTCACAGCGCAGACAGAGACAAACTCCTGGCTGATTCACTGGATTCATGGATCTCATGAGAAAATTTATTGTGACTGTGTCATATTCCTTTCAGGAAGCAGTGCAAGAGCCCACATGGGTAGATGCAATGGTGGAGAAGTATGACTCCATTGTAAAAAATAGTGCTTGGGAAATTGTTCCAAGGCAGGTTGAGAAATCAATGGTAGGTTCAAGATGGATCTACAAGGTAAAGAAATCTGTTGATAGGAGTGTTGAGAAATACAAGGCCATATTTGTGGCTCGGGACTTCTCATAGATTGAGGGGATTTATTATGAAGAAACTTTTGCACCTGTCACACAATATTCTTCCATAAGGTCCATCCTTGCTCTCTCAGTGCAGATGGGTTGCACATTCATCAGATGGTTGTGAAGACTGCGTTCCTTAATGGGATCATTGCAGAATAAGTTTACATTGAGCAACCTAAAGAATTTGGGATCTTCAACAACGAGTCACATGTGTGCAGACTCAAAAGAGCATTGTATGGGTTGAAGAAAGTACCCCGTGCTTGGTGCACTCGGATCGACAGCTATTTCACCGAACTTGGCTTCACCAAGAGTGAGGTGGATGCAAACCTATACCAAATGGTGGTGGAGGGTAAGCTTTTAATCATTGTTCTTTATGTTGATGATTTAATACTGATTGGTGATGAGTAGCTAATACACTCATGCAAGGAGAACCTTGCAAAGGAGTTTGAGATGAAGGATATGGGCCTCCTTCATTATTTCCTTTGATTGGAAATATGGCAGTGAGATGGTGAAATATTTGTGTCTCAAGGCAAGTATCCAAGGGAGATACTGGGTAAGTTTCACATGGAGGGCTGCAAACCCATGGATACTCCTCTTATAGGAAACTAGAGGAAAGAGGATGCTACATCTGGAGAGGTAGTGGATGCTACTATCTATCAACAGTTAGTGGGTTCTCTAATGTATTTAGTAAATACAAGACCGGACATATGCTATGCAGTGAACCAGCTTAGTCAAGTGATGGTTAAGCCTACCAAGCACTTTTGGAAGGCAGGAAAGCATGTCATGAGATATCTCAGGGGCACATCTGAGTATGGCTTATGGTACAGACAGACAAATGAGGTGAATTTGCATGGCTTCACGGATGCAGATTGGGCAGGCAGCCCAATGGATAGAAAGAGCATGTTAGCACTCAAATCTACCTCAGGCTTAAATGAAGTAAAACTCAAGGCTACATCAAACCACGCTCAGCCTCGTAGCTAGCCCTACGAGGACAGGAGAGGGCTCTCTCCGTCAATCTCGAGAAAATAAGCAATAGGATGCGAGATGACTTACATTAAGAACTGATTTTAGGCTAGTAAAGAGATAGGTATGTTTGATTTTTGGTTTTTTGGGTTTTCGCTGGAGTAATGGGAAAACAAATTTTGGGTCCGGGGATAAGGTCAGACCTTTGCAGAGTTCAAGCTGGGGCGAGGTAGGTGATGATCTTGATGCTTCAAATTGGATTTATGGATAGATTAGACCGACGAGGAGCTGAAGAGGGAAAAGAAGAACTTGGATCCTTTCCAAACAGCTGAAAACATATAGAACTAACTGAATTCAAAGGCTAAGCACTGTAAACAATGGATTCAACCTTATTTCACTCATTCAATTTAGTTCAGAAGCATAATGAAAGGATGGCAACATTAAACATGAAGAAACTTACAGTAAACAAAGGAGAAACATCATCAAGAGCAGAACACCACAAGGATCCCAACAAGTGCCGCAAAACCCCTGATCTTTCCTTAGCCAAAATATGAAAAGTATGTACAATAGTATCAAAAGTATCCCAAGAGTCCAACCTCTCCAACCCCTGAAAATGATTGAGAAATTACAATATATAGATCACTCTAACACCTTTACCCACCTCTAGGGGTCGAATTCCCTCTTCAGGGATCAGTTTCAACCAATTCTAATCATGGAACTACAATCTAGGCAGCTAACAACTTGCCTCTAAAAGAGTGGAAACTGATCCATTACATGATTTTTTACTCATTTGAGAGTGAATCTTCTAGAAAAGATAAAAACAAGCCAAAGTTACACATCAAACATGAATTTACATCATAAAAACCCAAAAATTCTATCCATAAGCAAAACTGGTCCATAATAGGCGAAATACTGAGCTGGCAGCTGAAAATTCAGAAAAATTTCTAAGTGGGTCGCTCCTGAACTGCGTGGGTCGCTCATGTTCCAGGCTGATTTTGAGGTAGCCCCCGACATCCAAATTGAGCGCATAATAGCTCGTTGGAAAGCCATGGATGTCTACTTTCCAACCCAAGTGGAATTTCTGAATTTGGAGTTGATTTGACCCTCAAAAACCTCATTCTCCCAGAGGTACTTCCTGCTGGTGCAAAAGGTGGCAGCAAGGTGATTTTCATGGTGTTTTTGAGCTGTTTGACCATCCAGATTTTGTTGAAATGCTAAGTTGACTTCAGAGGATGCATAATTAACCATGAAAAATCCAAAAATGTAAAAATCTCCTCCAGAAAGTGTCTCAAAAAAAAACGAGCGCATGAGCGCGCGACCCACGTAGCTGCAAAACCTGTTTTTTAGACCAAAAATTTGAAAATAACAAAACTTTCTCCGAATTTGCCCAAATTCGTAGCGGAGATCCTCCATCATGTGTCCTGCCCAGTCAATGAAGCCTCGGCCAAAATCCGGAGTGGATCAGGCCTTTTCCGCCATTTAGTGCTCTCCTGGTGCATGCAGTTCCTGTGATGAAAACACTGTCTCAGTTGTATGATGTGTTGTTGTCAGTCATGATGTAGCAATGTGTATGTTCAACCTGTTGAAAATGAGAAATGGGACCTTGGTGTCTTTGTCTCCATCATGATCCTGTGAATGTACCTGCGCTGATGAAGAAGGCGAGACCCCTTCCACGCCATGTGGAGATAGTACTCGCGTTGCTGATGAAGTCAACGAGACCCCTTCCACGCCATGTGGAGATAGTACTCGTCGTGATGTTGCAAACAAAGCTTTGTGGCCTCTCTGATATGCTACCACTACTGGCGCACTGCTATGCTCCATCTCAGTACATCAACCTCAATGATTGAGTCACTGTCCGACTCCTGCTCATACTCTGACTCTATCTCTGACATGGCTGCGAACAAGATATGTGCAATATGTATACTGATATAGATGCAGTGAAGGCAAAGTTATAATGTATGTTTCAAACACCCAACAAATATCCCCCATTGTCAAAGCACCATAAGGAAACAAACAATGATAATAGCTCTGTTTTAGGTGGATTGGAAAAGGCACAATCTCTGTGTTTAAATGCAAGTGAACTTTGATCAAAAGGAGCGGGCAACTTTCAAAATTTTGAACAAATTTTATCAAAGGAGAGCATGGCATCAATAGAATGTGTTTGTTTATGAGTAATAACCACAAAGGTCTCAATGGGCAGTTTGAAACAAAGTCATGAGCATATTTTTACATTGGGCAGTGAGACTCATTACAAACACAGTCACCATGGCACAAAGGGTTTAAACATGGTATAATAATAGCAATGGTTGCAGTGGCATAATGGGCATGAGAGAAAATTGATATTATATGTAAAGCTGGATGTATCACTGCCATAAGATAGCAAACAAACTCTTTCAACCATTCATTTTCATCCTAAAACCCTGAAAACAATAATGCTATGACTTTGGGGTTTTAAATCCTCCGTTTGAACATTTGAAACCACCAATGATGCCACAAGTGCGTTCAAAAACATCAAGCAATTGATAGAAACCTGTTTGAAGGCAAGTTGAGTCGATTCCAAGCAAAACTGGGCGCTCAAACTAAATTTCGAAACCCTGTGTCTGCGTGGGTCGCGCTGCTCCTCCGTGGGTCGCTCGGCCCAGGTGGGTCGCGCCCCTTGTAAGTTTACACTGCTGAACTGACCTGCGTGGGTCGCTCTGCCCAGGTGGGTCGCTCGGCCTCCACGTGGGTCGCTCGGCCCAATCAACACTGCCCACGCAACTTAAAACTCTGAAATCGGCCCTCCAATCTTCAAACACGATTTGGGAGCTATGAATTGGTTCAAATGAAACTTGTTTGGCTTTTATACATGTCACAAATATCTTCACAATCAGATTTTATTTCAAATCTAATTTCAAACCCATATTACAAATGTTTTTGTAATTTCACTTTTGGCTTTTCAAATACAAACTTCCTTTGGCTTTTTTTTGAGGTCGATACTAATGATTTTGCTGTCTTCTTGCAGGGATATGGCTATCTTGGCTAGAGAAGAGACCAGGGGTCTGCTTTTGACAATGTCTTCATGGCGGAACAATTACAATTTATTACAAAATGATAATGACAAATTTCTAGTTCCAAAACAGAGTTTTGGACTAGAAATATATATTTTTTTAAAATGCTGATGATAATAAAATAAAAATCACAAATGCTGAACTTTCCTCACCTTGCAGGCTTTATGACTAGTATATAAATGACTCAAAAACCCTAGACACCAAGACCTAGGACACTTATTGACATTTTTAATGACCATATATGTAATGACAATGACTATGAATGATTTTTTGAGAAAATTTTTAAAATAGCGCTGCAGGTATAAACATGAGGAAAAATAGGACGACAAACCCCTTCGTCAGTTCATGGCATGATCCTAGTGAAATGCAACGAAGTGGAACAAGCGAGACACCTAATAATGAATATGCAAAAGACGAAATGATCACTGACGGAGGGCTGCAAGGGCCGACTCTAACATAGCACATCAAGAGGGGTCTTCAGTATCATATCTACAATTGTTTCTTGGTACAACAGGAAACAGAGATCCGTGGCACTCATTTCAGCGGAAGTGGAATACATGGCATCAATTCAAGCTGCATGTGAGGCTATCTGGATGAGAAAGATCCTGGTTGGTTGGTTTGGTTCTCATTTAGATCCTACAATCATTCATTGTGATAATAAGAGTTGCATTAAACTCTCCATTAATCATGTGTTTCATGATAGATCTAAGCATATAGATATCTGGTATCATCATATCAGAGATTGTGTGCAGCGAAAGATCGTGTTGCTTCAGTACATTCCTACGGAGGATCAGGATGCAGATATTCTGATAAAGGCGCTCACCAAGAGAAAATTCGAATACCATAGAGACAGGATCGGGGTGAAGGATAATCCCTTTCTTGTTGAAAGGGAGTGTTGAGATTCAACAAGATGATGATCCTAGTGAAAATTAGGCACCTACAATAGATGGGGCTCGCGAGCTATTTTTAGAATGTCGAGAAAATTTTATTTATAGTGGGAGTATATTTTTAGAATGGTGAGAAATTTCTATTTATAGATGAGTTCCTATTTTAGATGCATGGGCGAAGTCTATTTATAGATCACATGTCTAAAAATAGAATTCATGTCGGTTATTATTATCTCTTAATAATAATTTGACAATAAATATTAATCTATTCTCTTGAAGCACTTGATTTCAGTTCACTGATGTGGAAAACCATTTAAATGAAGGAATTTCGAGTTCTAAGGTTGGTTGGTGGGACATGCAAGTGGAATTAGTTGTAACTGAGTGATTCGAAGTTGTAATAGAGTTGGATGCATAGTTATGTGAGCTGTAAAGTAGTTTAACTCAGTTAAGTGAGTTAAACTCAGTTGTGCTAGTTGTAACTAAAGATACACTAGTGAGAGATCAATGAATTAAATATTAAATTAATTCACATGGAGTGATATGACATGCAACTGAAGATTTACTACTCTTAACTACATGCATGTCAGATCTAGTGGAGACCCAGTTGAGAGATAGGTGAAAAGGACAGTTTGATTATCTGTTGTGACATTAGTGGGTGCACTCATGTAACCACACACACATTGGAGATGCCAATGAGGATTGCGCAGTCAACGCAAGGTAGTATCTCATTCATTCATGTATTGTGATTAGCAGGGATTGCGCAGTGGAGGTAGGCTGTCAGGAGGCAGTAAATTGGCACATGTATTAGCCAATTTTTGTATGACAGTGTGAGATGATTGTATATTGTACTGAGAGCTCTTGGATTATTTTTTTTTATGATATTGTTTCATGATCCATGATATATGATAGTGGGATTTTTAGCTTTATGCTTTCCTGGTAAAAACATCTGTGTTATGTGTGATTGATCTTTCTTCATGTGTTTGCGATTGGCAATTAAATTTCCACAAATATTTTAGTAGAAGGATTCTATATTTAACAGTGGCATATAATTTTTATATTAGGAGAATCCAGGAAATACATAATTGTTTAAAATTTCTACAGAGCCACTTAGGTGGGCAGCCAGAATTCAGCGAGTGGGGTTGTTGAATATGCTTTATGTTTTGCATTTCGAATGCAGCAACATCAACACCATTGTGTGCACTAGTTGTTGGCCTTAGTAAATGACGTATGTCTTTGGTTGGGTGAGAAAATCCCCATTGACAATATGTTGATCCGAAAGATAACCGCACTTTCATGCTAAGGATTGAACCTCACCGAAAAGTTTGTCGGGAAAAATCAAGACAAGGCGTTTGTGAGGAAAAATCAGCAAGGTCTTTTATTTATTTTTATGTGTTGTATTGGTTTGATTGATCTGTAATATTGATAAAGTTGCAGTGTGCAGTAATAGTAATTGATGAACAAGGTGTTGTGCTCAACTTAGTGTTCCTAAATTGAGGTCATAAATTATCAACTAGGGTTAGTAAACTGCTGAAGTGTGGTGCACTATATGTGCCTAGGTATCTATTTCTCACTACGTTGTGTTTAGTGTTTTTATGATGTTTTTGGTTTTATGGTTTTATGTCAAGAAGGAAAAGAACTAAGTGTTGGTAAAGAGAAGTGGATGGTTACACTAAAACAAAGCAAAACCTACTCTAAACTGTGTATGACACTAAAGAATAGAAAATGCAAAGCTTGATAATGACTCCTAGTAAGGAAACAAATCACAACATGAACTCAATAACTCATAGCATGAACTCATCCAATTCATTCATTAGGAATATGTTGGAATAGTTTGAGAAAAGAACAAGTTTAATACAAATGAGGTTCTCCTAAGGACACAATCATCTTACAATATTACAGGGAATCTCATCCATGGCTAGAGGTTTATTGGAACACAATTGAAAAGAGATTATTTGTAGCACAATAATATTTCTACTCTAAATTAACTTGTAATGCTAAGATTACTCCATTCTGCAGCTCAGCTTGTCACTAGTAAACCTCATCCAAAAGTTAGAGATTTTCTAAAATAGTTTTTGGAAAGAAAGGTTTAATTGTGAATTTGCAAAGGATTGCAGAATAATCAAGCCTTAAACTGATATTACTAACTCCTTTCCAGATGATGATGTATTAATAGAAAGTCAGAACAAACAAAGTTTTGTAAATAATGAAGGCCATGGAATCTGATGTTAAGAATTAATACTACTTAAGGAACAATGGATAACACTGAGAATGCAATTGATCAAACTTGAAACACAGTAACCACAACTAAACTATAGTGCCATTAACCTAATTTGAAATATAGTGAACAAAGTTGAACTAGAATGCCACTAATCTAACTTGAAATGCAGTGAATTAAAACTGAACTAGAGTGCCATTATCAAACTTGAAATTTAGTGACAGAATTAAACTAAAATGACATCTACCTCCGGAGTGCTACCACTAGACTAAGGATGCAACTAATTACTGGAATGTTTCAGCTCTATCTCATTTAGAATTAGTGGTATTTTGGAATAGTTTGTAGAACAGGACTGGCTGCAAAATGTTATGTAAATTAACATGAAAGCATAAAATTCAACAGAACACAACAAAGATCTAAAACACCACAGCTATGTCCCATCCGAAATTAGTGATATTTTGGAAGAGTTTATAAGATCATGACTAGCTATACAACTGATGTAATTGAGCATAAGAACGTAAAACTAACTCCTAAAATACTACAGTCACACCTCATTCGACATTAGTGATATTTTGGAAGAGTATGTAAGAACGAGACTAAGCTATAGCATCTAATGCAAATGAATAAAAACTCAAAGTTCAGAAAGTCAATTAAACTAGGAATGAAACGAGGCTAAATTACTTATCTAAATTATATGAACAAAGCTCCTCAGGTAGCAGGGGCCCTCTACCACCAGAGTAGCATGCAAATCTACTCAAGATTGACTCAGCTCGTGCAATAAAATGATGTTTCTTTCATTAAAGGAGAAATTCTTCAAAACAGAGTATTTACGGCGTTCAAAGATCTAGCAATAAAACAAAATCTAACCAACAGTTTCTCGGTCTCCCAAGTCATACTTATAATGAAATTACATAACTACTCTTTGAGAAAAACGGGGATAAGTGTCTTTCCCACTTCTAATCAAATTAAAACTCTTATTAACAGTCTTGTGCTTAACCGTGGACATCTGTAGAGTCCGTGTTTTGATAGGAAATTGCTTCTCTTATACGTGCATAACTGCTTTGATACTTTAACTCAGACTTCATGGGGAGCAAGAGGTGATCGGGAGGTGTTGTGTATTTCACCCATATGCCTTTTTCTTTGCAGTGACACCTGGAATCTACATAAACATGAGGATGGCTGCAGAACATACGACTGGCTATGGAATGCTTGTATTCTGTAGCCGAGTCTTAGCCAAAATTACTACACCAACAAAATCATAAAAACATAGCAAGTTAGTCATTATATAAATTCTTAAAGCAATTTTAATTAATACTATTGATTAGTTAAGCCTGTAATTGATGAGAGACAAAGAAAATGAAGTGGAATGTGGTGAAAGAGAAGAACATCTTTGGGGCTCAACACAAGGCATAAACTATAAAATTATATAATTGCATCTACATAGTTCAGGAAAGAATAAGTAAGAAACGAAGTAGTAAATTCATGTCCTAATATCCCTCTGGATGTACAAATCTGGTTATAACATCCCCCACTATTGCCTCAAATGATACTTTGGTCTTCACAACATATCACTGCCGAAAGGGATGGTAATAAAGGGTTTTTTTGGTAGCGCAACTACTTTGAACCTGGGTCTAGACCCCTCAAGCCAATAGTTTGGATTGTGGTAAAGCTTGAGAAGTGGATGCTCTCCCTTGGGCCTAGTAGTCCTAGGATGGGATGTATAGTAAATACTTGAGATTATGTATCGGTTTAGGGCCTAGTGACCCCTAATTTAGACTGTGGGTTGCGGTAAAGCCTGAGTGACTAGGAGCCATGAAAATTCCTCACGGTGTAGGTGGAGAGAATCTGGTTATATCCGTGCTTGTGTTGGTCTAGTGATCGGTTGTAGATCACAGTAAAGCTGGTTATGGAATGTTTATTATGTTGGATTAGTGATCCGGGATGGATCACGGTAAAGCCTAGTTTCTATTTATGAGGGTGAGGTGGTTTAACCTCAGGATGCCCTAGTTGGTTCTTTCAGTTTGAGTACCACATTCATTCTTGGAATATGGCATGAGGGTGATTGCCTTAAGAGAGATTTTGCTCAGCCAATCTATGGTCAGGATGAATGTGGAAGCCCCATCTCTGGTTGGTTTTTATATCCATAAATGAGAAGCTCATTCCTTTGGTATTTGGTATGCAAATGTACTGGTTATTATGTGTGTTATCACCAAATTGATCTTGATTGTCTTCTCATCAGTCAACTCAATGAAACTCTTTCAAACTACTTCTAAATGAACATTAGCCTCTTCCATTTGAGAGGGCTCTCTCAAAGGGGGTTTATGATTTTGAATAAGGATAGTACTAGATGGCTAAATCTATGGAATTATAACTTGTTTTTGTATGATTGCAGGTTGAAAAATGTAATATTCCCACTTAGCCCAAGCTAATGGGAATATTCAATTTTTCTTTGTTTTGTTTTTCTTTTCATGTTGATGAATAAAGTGTAAAGGAGGACATGTAAAACTCCTAAAAACATCAAAATAAATCAATGCCCAATGTAAACAAGGTTAAATCTAGGCCATTTTATAAACACACTTGAGTGTGAAAGAGGTTGATCACTTGACCAAGACAACCATGACCATATATACAGTGCAGTATAGATGCATTGAACCTCCTTGAGGCATAGCGCAGTTCTAGATGGAGGCTCTACATGTGAAAGGAGCTAAACTGATGAAGTGGTTTAGGGTTTGAAAAGATTCCTATCTTATAAAAGGAAGAGGAGAGCAGCATGAGAGGGGTTGTTGAAGATATTATTTCAGAATAATTTGTCTGCTTAGACATTTCTCATTCTCTAGTTGTTTATCTGAGAATAATGATGTTTAGCATTGGGTGTTCCTGAGCGGGAATCCCACCTCCTTCCTAGAGAAGCTCTTGGAGGAGTTTTGCTTGTCTTGTCCACTATCAGGCTTGGGCCAAGCTTCACCTTACACCTACAACATTGATCTTGTTGAGGTTTTGGTTGTCCTTGTGAGTTGCAGCAAGTGGAGGATAGATCTCTTCAAATCTATGCACATCTAACACCCCTTTTCACTGGGAAAGTCTTCTATCCCATTGGAAAGAGTGTCCTAGATCATTGGAACTACAGATCCAGACCTTGGCATCAGGCCAAATCATTCTTAGAGCTTACAACATAGTTTCCCTTCCCTAACTGCATTATTTGCAAATTTGCAGTTGTAGGGTGTTTTGTCTACATTTTGGAGGAGAGATTTCTGGTGATAGGTTTATTCCTCTCACTGTGGTGATCCATGGATTGGCCAACCAATCCATGTTTGTTTCAGATCTTATCTACTATTCTATCATATGATTCAGATATTTTTGAATATTATTGCAGATCTGTAACTCTAGATCTCAGATCTACTCTTGTACTCTCATGTTTTGCACAAAACCCTAAGGGGAATGTATAAATGAGATTTTATTTTATACAGATCTAAATTAGATCCATATTTTTGTGTACATATCTGCTCTAGATCTGAGTTGTAATATACTGCTACTTCAGCCCATTAAAATAACACTGTGAAGTTTATGCAGACACTTCTTGTGGTTGTAGCACCTCATTTCTGAGGGTTTAGTCCTGTATAGTCTTCTACTTTCTCTTGTACATTGTATGGGATGTAATTTAAATATGATTTTCTGTTGTACATATGATATTTGAGCCTCCATATTGGCCTATCACTTTACTTCAGTGGTACTGTGTTATTTCTGAAGCATTTTGTGCATATAGCCGTAGGCCCCTTCATTGGGTGTTTTTCCAGCCATACTAGGTGGTGGGAGGTCTATTTACCTCACCTAGTTTGATTTTTTTTTTCTCTCCTTTTGGATTTAGACATTAGATCCACTGATATAAGGGATCCAGGAGTTATAAACTCATTTCAATGCACCAATTTGTGGAGAGAGCATTATTCTAGCAGTCTTTGCTGTGTATTCCCATTTTGGGATATTACAGTGGTATTAGAGCAACTTTCTTGGCTCATCCTGTGAGCTTCAAGAATTATGGAGTCTTATCATGGGAAGGAGGATATATACAAGAGATATCAAAGAAAACCCTTGTTTTCTAGAGAAAATAGGTTCACAAAACTTCTATCTCAAGCTCTGCAGGGTATCAGCAAGGACATCAAAGAAATGAGGAGGGAAAAACATGGATATCCCTCAACAAGATCTACAAGATCTATACATGAGGAAGGTTCTAAATCCTCATCTCATGGATATGAGAACTCATCCATATCATCAAATTTACAACATTCTATCAGCAACTTCTTTATGAAGAGGAAGGAAGGAGATGTGCCAAAGAGAGAGAATCACTTGAACTTCCAAGGGTCTTGCAAGATCCAGGAAGAGAAGGCTGGGGATAATAGCGCAGTCATGACAAGGGCACACATAGACCCTCATGGAGAGGAAGAAGGAGCAATAGCTCCAAGGAGAGAAACTCTTGCACTATTGCAATGAGTTCCAGAGAATCTCACATATGGAGATTGTGGCACAATCCATGTGCAGCATGTGCCATCATTATCAAATGGTGAGAATATGAATATTGTAGAAGAAAAAGGGGAGGGAAAGCACCATATGATGAGGAGTATACACCCCTCTTTATTTCAAGATATTTATGCACAAATAAGGCATGAGGGTCTATGCAATGAAGGCTAGGAAAAATCAGTCCATACATCTATGTATCCTCCTCTATGCCTTGATGTCTCTTTCCATGGAGGCATTCCACCAGGGAGACCCCCTGATTGGAAGAAACATAAGGTGTTATCTCAACTATATGCAGCAACAACATATTTTTCCAAAGAGGGAACCTTGAGAGGAGCTACTACAACGTTGAGAATCATTGATGGGGAGCTAAGCAATTTTTTGAAATTGACTTTGCTATCTTCCATCATCTATTTGTGCTGGAAGGAAGAGATTCAGAAATCTGTATTGATATGAGCATGGTATCAAAAGGCCACTCCATAGCCTTGGAGCAGCAAAATATACTCCAATATATAATGAAATTTTCTTAAGATGACAAGAAGGTATTTCCATTCTTGTATGCAGGAGCAAAAATATGGGAGTCTTGGAGGAGAAGAACCTTTCAAAAGAAGGATGACTCTCCTAAACTTCAATCTTGTCTTGAGAAATATCAGCTGCAAGAGGGGCAACAAAAGAAAGTTGGAAATACTCCAACATGTGACTTTGACATCAAGCATGTCAAGGAGGAGAGCCATCATTTGACAGATACTTCATTTCAGACTTCTACAGTGCTGTCAATGTTGGGGAGCCTAGATCGTTATTGGGAGTCCCTACTCTTGATGGAATATTCCAAGGACCTCTTCACATGTAAGTTTCTGGATGAGAAAATGATAGATACGAGGTATAAATTAGTTAATGGAGTCATTTATTTCTATGATCAGATCTACTTATAAAAAAACTCCAAACTCAAGGACAAACTACTTAATGCAACATATGAGATCTTGATTTCTAAACCCACTAGCTTCATTAAAACATGCCATAATATATTGGAGGGATTCATGTGGGAAGATCTCAATAAGGAGATGCACTCTCATATGAGGAAGTGCATGGATCATTTTCTGGTTGAGGAGGAACATAGCTCTTGAAAAAAGACATCCTCAACACCTCCTTATTCATTGAGTGTGAGAAGGAAATCATCCATGAGTTACCTCACTAATGTAAAACAAGTATATGGAGGAACTTGTATCTCTGAATATCCTGATGTAACTACTATATGCTTGTATTTTTCTAACACTCATGTGCAGGGCTTTTCTCCAAGAGGGAGAATTATTAATGATGGATTTCATAGGCCACTTGGGGCTATGAACAATGGTGATTTTGGCCATCCCTTGAATGGTCTCATAGAGATGATATACTCTTAATTGTGTGATTCCTTTACACCCACTATTATGCACTTTCTCCAAGCATGCAAGAAGGATGGGGCAGCAAACAAGTGTTGGGGAAAACACTTGTCATATCATATTATAAGGAAATTAGGAGTAAAATTGTGTTGGTTTCACTTGAGGGACCATTTTCCTTCTCCATTATTGCATATGGCAGCTAGCATGACTCTAATTATGATTCCATATGCTGAAATTGTTCTTGTATTTTTTTGGAACATGGATGGAGGGAAGACACATTGGTTGGATGTGTCCTTGGGGAAGGGAGTTTCCCACACTTTTTGCACTACATGTTTCAAGGGGAGCATGGGATATTATATGGCCACTATGGTAGACCACTTGCTTTTTTGTAAGGTGAGCCATGTGTTTGTTTGGGACATGCCTCTCATAAGTATTGGGGAGGAGTTTTTCTATGAATTTCCAAGCTGGGATGTGATTCATTTCATTTGGATGATAGCATGGAGATGGGAGTCTTTCATTGATGATGAAATCTCCCATGATTGTCATCACTTCTATCTTGAGGAGGCCATGGATCAGCAAGAAGGTTTCCATATAGACATTCCAGTCCTTCATGATGAGAGCCATTGGGTTTATTCACCAAAGGCCAACTTTCACATTTGGGAGGAACCATTGGGAGACAAAACCATTGCAGAAAATATGAAGCAATGGTAGATACTATTGGATAAGGAGGCCACAAGAATAAGGGGAGATTTTTCAGAACTCACCTTATCCGTTTCTTGAGGACAAGAAACATTTGGGAGGGGAGGACTGTAATATTCCCACTTAGCTCAAGCTAATGGGAATATTCATTTTTTCTTTGTTTTGTTTTGCTTTTCATGTTGATGAATAAAGTGTAAATGAGGACATGTAAAACTCCTAAAAACATCAAAATAAATCAATGCCCAATGTAAACAAGGCTAAATATGGGCCTTTTTATAAACACACTTGAGTGTTAAAGAGGTTGATCACTTGACCAAGTCAACCATGACCATATCTACACTGCAGTCTAGATGCATTGAGCCTCCTTGAGGCACATCACAATTCTAGATGGAGGCTCTACATGTGAAAGAAGCTAAATTGATGAAGTGGTTTAGGGTTTGAAAAGACTCCTATCTTATAAAAGGAAGAGGAGAGAAGCATGATAGGGGTTGTTGAAGATATTATTTCAGAAGAATTTTTCTGCTTATACATTTCTCATTCTCTAGCTGTTTAGCTGAGAATAATGTTGTTTAGCATTGGGTGTTCCTGAGCGGGAATCCCACCTCCTTCCTAGAGCAGCTCTTGGAGGAGTTTTGCTTGTCTTGTCCACTATCAGGCTTGGTCCAAGCTTCACCTTACACCTACAGCCCTGATCCTATTGAGGGTTGGGTTGTCCTTGTGAGTTGCAACAAGTGGAGGATAGATCTCTTTAGATCTATGCACATCTAGCACCCCTTTTCACTAGGAAAGTCTTCTATCCCATTGGAAAGAGTGTCCTAGATCATTGGAGCTACAGATCTAGACCTTGGCATCATTCCAAATCATTCTTAGAGCTTACAGTGTAGTTTCTCTTCCCTAATTGCTTTATTTGCAAATTTTCAGTTGTAGGGTGTTTTGTCTACATTTTGGAGGAGAGATCTCTGGTGATAGGATTCTTCCTCTCACTGTGGTGATCCATGGATTGGCCAACCAATCCATGTTTGTTTCAGATCTGATCTACTATTCTATCATATGATTCAGATATTTCTAAATATTTCTGCAGATTTGAAACTATAGATCTCAGATATACTCTTGTACTCTCATGTTTTGCACAAAACCCCAAGGGGAATGTATAGATGAAATTTTCTTGTATACAGATCTGAATTAGATCCATATTTTTGTGTAAAGATCTTCTCTAGATCTGAATTTTAATATATTGCTGCTTCAGCCCATTAAAATAATGCTTTGAATTTTATGCAGACATTTCTTGTGGTTGTAGCACCTCATTTATGAGGGTTTATTCCTGTATAGTCTTCTACTTTCTCTTGTACACTGTATGGGTTGTAATGTAAATCTGATTTGTTGTTGTACATATGATCTTTGAGCCTCCGTATTGGCCTATCACTTTACTTCGGTGGAACTGCATTATTTCTGAAGCAATTTGTGCATATAGCTGTAGGCCCCTTCATTGGGTGTTTTTCCAGCCATACTAGGTGGTGGGAGGTCTATTTACCTCACCTAGTTTGATTTGTTTTTGCTCTAATTTTGGATTTAGAAATTAGATCCATTGATCTAAGGGATCCAGGAGTTGCAAACTCATTCTAGTGCACCAATTTGTGGAGAGAGCATTATTCCAGTAGGCTTTGATGTGTATTCCCATTTTGGGATATTACAAAAAATGAAGGCTTGCTACCATTGGGCTTATGGAGTCAAAAATTAGTATACTTAGTGATAGTGGTTCTTCAGATGGAATCTGAGGTAGATAGAGGTTTTTAATAGATATAATTCACACACATAACATAGGAAAAAACAATCATTTCATCACTAAAGGAAGTCAAATAATAATATTATGAATTCTAAGTAATTAGAGATGAAATATACTGCAAGTGATTAAAAATAAAGATGCATATCAATAACACATCAAACACCTCATTAGAATCTCATGTCTAGACGTAGAATGTCACTTTGTATTACTGAAAATGGATAAAACATACAAGCAGAAATTTGGTGCAATATTCTCTAACCTCTTGATCTTCGATCTTTTGTCTATAAATAGACATTATCTACAATGTGGATGATCTTCCTGAATGGCTAGACCTTTGAATTCTACTTTGACACCTATCATAACTGAAACCACTAACTTGAAATAGAAAAATGACAGTTATCCTTAAAGAAACAAACTCCTAATACGACTCTATCTCCTATTTATTACATTCCTTTATATTATCTGTGAAACAGTTACATAATGGTTACATAATGAATGTCGCATGCTCGAAGGACAAATCACCAATTTCACCACCACTTTACATATTTAAAGCACCCCTAGATCTGTGGAACATAACCCTGCTTTTTAGGAATGGATGACCTTCATCTTTAACGTTGTTTTGACTGATGAGATGGTTGTGTGGTATTCTCTTTGAGTCATGAATATCTGATAATAAGGTACACTAACATGTTGGAGGTGTCCAGTTGGCTGATGTATTTTCAAGATGCTCAAAATCCTTCAAAAATTACTAGCTACGAAAACAAGGCAGTTTTAGGTAGCTTCGTAGTGAGTTTTAGTAGCATGGGAAAAATGGCTTTTCCATCTAAATTTTTGACTTATTTGTTGTTCCAACACCTTGATTATATCATGAAACCTTGAAAACCATTGATCTCCCTCCATAAAACATTCCAAAACTAATTTTTAAAGAAAAAAATAACCTACAGGAATTTTCGTAGCATATTTCTGGCCTAAAGCCCGAGGTACGCTACGAAACTATGTAAAAAACCAGAATATGTTTTTTCAAGGTGCTCTTCAAAAAATGTTCTCCAACTAAAAAATTTGGGTTATCTGCATGTTATGAACCTCCTAAAACACATTCCATTTTAACTTATTACTCCTATGGTGTTTCCTCATTTACAATCAGTTGACTAATAGGCTCTTCTACCACTGTCATCTTCAATCCTTTCTTTTCCAATTCCACATGAATCAAATCCAATTGCTCCTGCAGATCTTCCAATTTTTCCTTTAAGGCTCTATTTTTGGATTGTAAGTGAAAATTCATCCTCCTAACATGTTTAACCTCCCCTCTCAGTGGTTGAGTCCATTTCATCAACTTCTCTGTATTTTCCAAGTTTTTTGAAACACTTATGACTTGATCTTCCCAGATTTTCCTCATTTACTCAAATTGAAATTTCTCAACTTTGTGTTTCTTTGCCTCTTGCTTCAAAGCTAGTATCTCTTTACCTGCCTCCTTTAAATGCTCTTTAAGGATTTCAATTTCTGATTTTTCAATATTTTTTTCTTTACCCTTTCTTTGTTTGATAACCATTTCTTCTTTTGTAGGTGAAGACAAATATATGATTCTTTGTGGCTGGGAAGTTTCATTGATCTTCTCATTCTCTTTGCTGCTTTCCATGACATTCCTTGCATTTCTGGTCATTGGCTTCCTAGGTTGAAAAATGAAACCAACATCATCACCTGCAAACTCTAATTTTTAATTTGTCTTACCCTTTTTCAGCTTTCTTCCTCCATCTTTAATGTCTTCAGCCTGCACATTGGGTGATTCTTCAATGTCAATTGCATGCAAGATATCCTCCAAGTTTCCTTTAGCCACTGTTTGGATCCTAGTAACTCTCTTGCTACCTTGTTTTTTGACTGTCTACTTCTGTTTTGCAGGTGTTGTTTTAGGTGTGACAATATTCTGCAAGGGATCTGCCTCCATGTTCACTGGTTTTGAAGGAGATGATCTATTCCCTTCTTCAACTTCCTCTGCCACAGTTGGTGATGAAATTTTTCTAGGTTTGGAGGCTTTCTTAGGAGTGACAGCATCAATTTCATAACCACTCATGAACAAGAAGGAAGTCAAATCTTTGTCTAATCTCTTCAATTCCTCTAACACCAACAGCTTAATCAAACCATGATGAAAAAGAGAAGTTTCATTGCCCTCTATTTTAATTTGAATATTTTCTAACATTTTCCTTAGACTTCTGTATAAATAAAAAGGCAAGTCAAGTGACCTCTTACCCACAAAATACAGAAGAAGCCTAAGGTGATAGGATTAGACCATGTGAAACCTTCCTTCATAGGTAAAATACTTTTGGATGATCATCAGTAGCTTTGAATAGTTGTCCTTCATGAAAATCCTAGGGATAGCATTTGTCAGATCAATTTCACTATGTTATTGATTGATGAACTCTTTGAAATTGTGCATTGTGAACTTGATGCCTTTAAACCACTATTCCCCTCTTCTAGGGATTCTTGTTGTTGTTGAGATGGTCTCTAGTGTCACTGTAAGGTTCAGAATTCCCACTTTTGAAGCTGGTAGAAAAATCCTTGGAAACCTGTAGATGAAATCCCTGCAACCTTTGACAGAATTGCAAGCAACCAGTTCTTCTGAAAACCTCCATGGCAGTTGGGTATTCATTAAGTAAATTCCTGTCCATGGGCTCATACCTGTGGTAATGATCACCTTTGTTTTTTTTTCCTTCTTGCAGCCATGGGTGCTTTATATCTTCATAGCCTCGCTTGCTTGATGACACCTACAAAGTTTAAAACTACCAGCAACCTACTTGGCTCAATGAAGTAGCTCTCTAGAGATCAAATTACATGCAAAGATAAAGCGCAGTTTGACAAAAGGCTAATTGGGGTAAGGTTTTATGGTTTAAATGACATCTCATATTTTAATCATGACACATACATGCCAAAAAGGGTAATGATGACCTCAGACATAGCTATGTACCTTTGAATTAACCATAACAGACTTGAATGACCTCCACCCTAACTCCTCATATCATAGAATGACACTTCATAACGAATTTGACAAGACAGGTTAGAAAACTTATTTTCGTAGTGTAGTTAGTTTAACCTCTAACATATTCGCTACAAAACTATTAGGCGGTTTCATAGCAAAACCTATTGTTTTGTTGTATAAAACGCTACGAAATTTTGAAAAACTGACAAAAGTGCCCTTTTTTATTTTAAATGCATGGGGAATGAAAAATGACACCAAATGAGGACTAATGTGACATGAAATGACATAAATGGAGATGACCATGGAACTTAGGATAGGCTAAAAATGTAAAAAATGAAATTTTCCTAAACCAACTTGAAATGGCTAAGGAGACCTTATCCTTTTGATGAGTGAACTATACGACCATGTCATTTAATGTTTCACAACTTTATGAGTGATAACAATGTGGATTCTATTTTTGTTGTATCCACTGTATTTTTTGTTATTATTATGCTAGTTATAAACATGTATATTGACAGTGATGATATATGGCTTTCTCCATGTTTTTACTTGTAAATGAATGAAAAATCTATCTATTCTCAAATAGATATTATTAAAGCTAATGACGTAGGGGAGAAATTATTTTTAGTGATTCTCATATAAGTGTGAGACCCTGTTGCTCTGTTATGTTGTTTATACCTGCAGGTTTTAGGTTTGTGACATGTTTGAAAAAAATATTGTCATGGCTAGGAGGGGTCCAGATGAATTTTAATGATGTGATTGCTTATGTATCATTGTCTTGTTGTTATTTATCATCTCTAAACTTTCCATGAAGTTATGGGTAGGGCATTTGGTTTTGGGCCTAAAAAGGTAGCTCAAATCCCGAGGTTACAGACACATAACTAAGTTTTTCGGGGTCTAGCCGCTAGCGTGTAGTGTTATGAATGTGACTATGGCTCAAAGAGGTAAAAATGTTAGTGTGACCCAGGGGTAAGAGGCCTGAAGGGTTGGGTTACCTCATGGGGGTGTTTTTATTGTTGTACAAGGTTTGTATGTGGTGTTTTTGTCCGTTCGACTTCCTTAAGGTCACCTAGGAGGTTTAATCTCATCATAGTACACTATTGTTAAATGTTTACCTTGGTTGGTTGGTTACTTGTGTAGATTTTAGAAGAGGGTATTACAGAGTGGTATTAGAGAGTGGTTTCACTCTCCTTCAGTGATGTCTGCTTTGTGTTCTATTTGTGTGATATATGATACCACAGAGTGGTATCAAAGCCAAGTTCAACCCTCAGACTAGATGGGCAATGCGTTGATTATGGATTTATGTTGGTTTCATATGTATTTAGTATAATTTTGGTCTATATGTTCTTGTTGCATATGTTTTGTGTTGGCCATGGTAGCAAGGGTTTCACCATGGAAGTGTTTATGGTGTTTTTTTCAACATGTTGTCATGAGTGTATGATTGGTTATGTGTTTCTCATGCTTGTGTATTGTTCGTGCACGCTTGCTTACTTATTGTTACATATTGTACATGCATTACTTGATTATGCTAGGGTTACATATTGGTCATGCTTCAGTGTTATCTGTCTATGATTTCTTGTGTGATGTCATATATTGAACATGCATTAGTCATGCATGATTGGTTATACATGTCAAGTGGGTGCATATGGCCAATTTTGCATTCGTTTGATTGAGGTTGTTGTTCATAAGGTCATTGTATGCAATTAGGTCATCATGATGATATTGGTATGTTAAGATGCTAATGTGTTGGCTAAGATAGAGCAGGAGATGAATCTCATTAAAGTGACATTGCAACAATGGAATTTGGGGTAAGAGCATATCATCATACAATTTTGCATGCTTGGCAAGCAAGTAGGTGATTCATGGTCGTTGTAAGCATTAGGGTTACATATATGTTTGTAATTCTATTGTTATTATGGTTACATGTATGATAAATACTAGTTGATCAATGTAGTCATATGAATTATGGTTATGTGTATACATTTCAGTATATTGATTTTATAGTTACATACATGATAGATGCTAGATAATTAGTTTGATCATATGTACATGTGTTGGTTAGTCAAGCATGGTATTAACTTTATGGTTATTTTATATGTTGTTGATGAGCATGGTATATGTTAACTTTTAGTTAGCTCGATGATTATGTTAAATATTATTGATGAGCATGTCATATGTTAACTTATTGTGGTTATGTGTTAGTTAACTCGATGATTAGGGTTATAGCATTAATATCTTGATGTTATATGTATCATGCTAAATTGGATTTTCCTAAGCAGATGGTTAGGATTATGACATTCAGGTATGAGTCGACTTATTTGTGACATTGTGTTGTATTAATATAGACTAACTGTTCCTATGTGATTGTTATGCATGAATGATAATTTTTTATGAGTTTATGATGTGTGCACGTTAGCTAGTTTCTGTTATGGATATCATGACATAATTTAGGTTTGAGATGATGTGTTTTGAGTTATATCATGTTAATCTAGATTGATTGTGAAGACAAGATATCATCCCCTTAAGATACATTAAGGTATGTGTTTGCTTATGTCATCTACTTTGTGCTTGAATGTTTGAGTATGTAGTATATTTGGTGATTTAGTGTTGGATTTTATTATGTTGTCTACGTATTGTTTGAATGTTATGAAACCAGCTCAAAAAATAGAAGAAAAGAGAGATAAACGCCTTAGAAATAAGCATCTTCGAGGGGGAAACCTCCTTTACATTACATAGATGAAAAATTATTGGATGATACAAATGGAAAAATCTCGTTTCTATATATAGGATTCCACGGGGTCACAATATAATCCTATCCGACCTAAAAATAATAATTTAAGGGCACAAAAATAACAATAGTGGGCTTTTATGGGGCACAATAATAAAAATATGAGGACTATAGGGGTACAACAATAACAATAAGGGGGATACACTAACAACAATAAGGGACTACACTAGTAATATAGGGGCCTAACATGACCCTCTCCTTCAAAAAAGTGTTGTCCTCAACACTTGAGTAGCTTTGGATGCTTCTATATAAAATTCTCATCCTCCCATGTGGAATCTTTAGTGGGTAAGTTCTTCCACTTGATGAGATACTCTAAAATTAATTGATTTCATAGCTATCGAGTTCTTGTTTCCGTTATTGCTTCAAGTTCCAATATGATTTTTCCTTCCTCATCAAGTTCTGGAAATATGGTTTGAACTAGAATTATGTCACCTATAACCTTCTTTAAGTGTGAAACATGGAAAACTAGGTGCACTCGATAAGAAGCAGGAAGCTCCAATTTGTATGCCATAGTACCAATATTTTGCAACACCTTGTAAGGACCATAGTACTTTGGCAATAATTTATTATCCTTATTAGCTTGCTTGAGGGACATTTGTTTGTATCGTTGTAGCCGTAAAAATACTCAGTCTCCTACATCAAAACTTATCTTGCTACGATGTTTATCTGCTTTTTGTTTCATTCGATTTTGTGCCAAATTTAGGTTATCCTTTAAGAGTTGGAGAAATTGTTGTTGATGCTCGATGTGATCTTCCACTGCTTGAACCTTATATTTTTCTCCTAAATATGATGTGATGGATGGTGGATGATATCCATAAAGGGCCATAAATGGGGTAATTTTTATTGCAGTATGGAAGGACGTGTTATACCACCATTCAGCTAGAGGTAACCACTTGACCCATTATGTTTTTTTATCAAATAAAAAACAACGAAGATATCCTTCCAAACATTTGTTCAGTATCTCAGTTTGCCCATCGGATTGAGGATGATAAGATTAGCTATGAGCTAGTTGAGTACCCAAACAAGAAAATAATTTCTTCCAAAAATTTCCAGTGAAAATGGGATCTTTTTCGCTTACAATAATCTTTGGGTTTCCATGTAGCTTTTGAATTATTTCCATAAATGCAGTAGAAATTGTACTTGCTTTAAATGGATGAGATAATGCACAAAGTTTGCATACTTGGTAATTCTATCAACTACCACCATGATGACACTCTTTCCTTCAGACTTAGGTATATCCTGTGATAAAATCCATTGAAATATCCTCCCAATGTTGACCTGGAATGGATAAAGGTTGTAGCAGACTCGAGGTATTAATTGTCTCAACTTTATTTTGCTAGAAAACCAAACATTCCACCACAAACTTTTGAATATCAGATTTAAGGCCATCCCAAAAAAAAAAATCTTCACCCTGTGGTAAGCTTTTAAAAATCCCGAGTTTCCTCCTAAGGGAGAGGTGTGTGATTCCAAAAGAATATTTTGTTATAGTTGGGAATTATTACAAAGATATAAGTGATATTTCTACCATAAGGAATCATTTTTCCAACTAAATGTATCATATGTACTTGGATCTTGCTGCAAATTTTGAATGAGTGTCCATACTTCTTCTTCATTCTTTCATTCCTCCCTTTCTTAGGTTATCCAATCTGATTGGATAATAGAAATGGCACAAAGCAATGCTTCCACCTCCTTATGCTTTCTTGAGAGTGCACCTGCAACAAAATTTAGCTTCCATTTTTTATAGATGATTTCAAAGTCATAACACAACACCTTTGTGACCCATTTTTGCTACTCTTCTAAAGATATTCTTTGTTCCAAAAAGTATTTAAGACTATCATGATAATTTTTTACCTTGAAGTGTGTAATATTCCTAAATTAGCATGCAACTAATTGGAATTATTTTTTTGTTTCTTTTCATTTAGATAGATGAATAAGTGGGTAGGGAGACCCATAAATCTATTTAGTATGAATAAAACCCCTTTTAATGTGAAAAGGGATTATCTTAATAGCTAGATAAAGCACCCTCATGTGTGAATAGGGGCTAATGCATGTGGACAAGGTCAAGTTTTACCAAATCAAAAGCACTGGTATGGACGGAGGGGATCGTCAATGAGATAAAGTGCAGTGTGAATGGGAGAAAGTCTCCATGATAGTAGTGATTTTAATGAGTGGGAACCAAGGTGAGAAGGCTCACCTTTTTTATAAGGAGGGAAAGGCAGTTGTAGAGCATATATCATTGATTATTGATTTTGTGGTTTGTATGGCTTCTTGCACTCTCCAATTGTTTAGATGAGATTGATGTGTTGTTTAGCACAGGGTGTTCCCGAGCAGGAATCGCACCTCTTCCCTTGAGGAGTCTCTAGGGAGAGTATTGCACTACATTTCCACATTCTGGCATTCCAGCCAAGCTTCAGTCTTCAGCTACAGCACAGTTTCTGTTCAGAGTTGTGTTGTGTTGCAGGGTGTTGTAGTGGAGGGTTGAGAAACCCACTTTATGAGCTAGCCTTTCGGTGGAGGAAGCATTCTTACCATTGGGGGGTCCATAAGAAAGATCCTTGAGATTTATTTCATATCTTGGCACTAGTCCAACCTATTTCCATCATGTACAGCATAGATTCCCTCTTTGACTATGTTATTTTAGTGATCATTTGCAGTGGAGGATCCAGTGCTTGATTTGGAGGGTGAGATCTTCAAGGAAGGGATCATCCTTGCACTTGGAGGATCTGTTGGAGGAGTTCTATTAATTTCTACATTAGTTCATCCACCTTCTTCTAGTATTGATTATTCTGGCATTTTGTACTTTGGGGTATTTCTGGAAGCCCTTTCTGGATTGTCTTGGAAATGTGCTTGGGAGTTTAGATCTCTACTCCCGGAATTATTTGGGCAATATAATATCATATCTATGTATTGAAATTTCCCAGTAGAAGTTATATCTATTAAAATTGCACTGTCTTAGCCTTGGGAATTATTGTGTAGCAGTGGTCTTCATATTTCATGTACATGTTTCATTGAGGCTTGTTTTGCCTAACTTGAGTGACATTTTCCTCAAGAACTTGTATACATTTTGCTGCTATGATATTAATATGATGGCTATATGGTCTTCTTACATTATATGTGTTGATTTATCACTGCTATTTCCATTATTGTGTTCGTATATTTATACTTCCCCATTTCGGAATATTGCAGTGGTATCAGAGCATAATCTTGGCTCGGCCTATGGATCTCAGCCATTATGCTATCAGGAGAATAAGAATAAGGAGAAAAAGATTAGAATGATGGAAACATACGATGCCCTTTTATTTTGAAGAAGAATACAAACAACATGGAGATGGAGGACACTTAGATCATGAGATTCTAAGTGAGTATATTACAGTATACAAATCACAATCAAGAGCTTTCAAGGAGAATCTAACTCTCCCACAGTTCATGAAGCTCAAAGAAGAAATAAGACCTTACAACAATATATTTCTATTGTCTACATTTGATGGGTCATCCACATGCACAACAAGGGCTTGGGGAATGAAGTTGGATGCATTCTTCTTGCTACATCTAGTGGTAGAGAAAGAAGTTGTTGAGATTGCAACGCTGCACCTTGAGGGTGAAGAAAAAATTTGGTGGTTCTGCCATTTCAATCATGCAAGAGTGACTACATATGCAGATTTTACTCAAAGTTTGATCAAGAAGTTTGACAAGAATAAATCAGAGGAGAAGATACCTTCAGCACCACTTGCTACAGGAGTGCTTGCATCAGGAGAAGGGACACTTGTACCCTTGCAAATTGATCTTGATCTCTTGGAATTTAGAGTCCCATGCACTATTCAAGAGATGCATGAGGAGGAGAAGACTTATACCAGTGTTGGTTCAGCTATAGAGGAGTAGCCATCATCATCATTAATTGGGGAAGTCATCACACCGGAGGAAGGAACCCTTGTAGAAGTACGAGATGTTCCCAAGCTTTACCGAGGTATGCACATATTTCCACTTCCTATTATTTCAACACATTATATGGAGGATTGTGGGAACATGCCATCAGGGAAAATACATGACCTAGGGTCAAAGCACATTGCTGATTTGGAGCAACAGAATATCATTGCGTAGATGACCCTTGATTCGTTCAAGGAGGATATATATATTCATCCTAGTATGTCATTATTGAGCTGCAAACAACTCTTGGGGTTGGGGTGTATATTTTTGGAGGATAGGATGAGTATTATCCTAAGAAAACCAATTCAAAACTAAATGTTCAGCATTGAACATGATCATGAGACAGCAGATGCACCATCATGGAGTGTTGAGATTGCAACAAGATGACGAGCTTACTGAAAAGAGTCACCTTCACTAAGTGGGCCCGTAGGGTATTTTTGGCGCAAATTCTATTTTTAGACATATAGATCATGTTATATGAGTTGCAGGATGCTATTTGTGGATGGTTGGTCAAGTTGGAAAAAATAGATGGACTTCTATTTTTAGACATACTGGGCGGAATATATTTTTAGATTGCTAGTATAAAAATAGATATGTCGAATATTATTAGCTCTTAATAATATTTAGACTCTAAACATTATCTTATTCTCTTGGAGCACTTCAGTTAAGTGCACAGATGTGGCACAGGAGCTGACATAAGGAATTACGCTATTCCTGAGGGTTAAGTGGAGCTATTGCATGGATACTTCAGTTAGAACTCATGTGACAGAGTTTGGTGGAGTTGATTGAGGAAGTTAGTGGAGTTGTATTTAGTTTAACTAATCTAAACATAGTTGAGCTATTTGTATTCAGTTTAACTAATTGATACAATTAGTGAGAGTGGTGTGAATTAATTATTAATTAATTCACTAATTATAAACTCATTAATGAACTAAAGAATACATCAGTTAACTTCAGTGCATGGACAGTTTCAGTGGAGACCAGTGCAGAAATAGGTGAAAGAGCAGGTTAACTATCAGTTGTGACTATATAGTTGCTATTTGCAACACACAGATAGGTGGAGAAGCCCATGAGGATTGCGCAGTACAAGCTAGGTGTTTTATCTATTTAATGAAGCCATCCCATAGCATTGATTACGCAATAGAGGCTGGCTATCAAGTGGCAAAAGATTGGAGCATGTGTTTTGCTAGATCTAGCTTGATAGTGTGTAGCAATTGAGGGTGTGCATGAGAGCTTGTGAGGAGCTTTGTACTATGATTGTTACTTGATCTCCATGACATATAATATACAGATAGTTGGGGTTTTCAGCTTTAAGCTTTCCCATTAAATACTGTGTTCATATGTGTGATTGTTTGTGGTTTTAATGTGTGCATGCAATTGATTTTATTTTCGCATGTGATGATCAATGGTAGAAGAGATTATGTATTATGCATGAAGCTAAAATAGTGTGTGATCAGGAGAATCTCGGTGAATAATATATCAGTTATTCAAATTTCTACATGGTATTAGAGTGTTATTGATCATTGGAGCAATTGCAAAACATTGAAGTGGTTGAGTTTTGTGCTGGTGGAATTCGAATTTACAGCAGTGTTTTCTTAGTGTCAAAGTCGAGATGTCTTTCAACGGATTGCGATTGGAGTATGCCCTTGAGGGCAGCTCAAATTATATTGCATGGAAGGACAGGATGGAGGCGGTGCTAGATGACAATGGGTTGAAGGAGTTCATAGATGCTGAAGTCCCAAAGCCTACTTCTACTGATGCTGCCGTACTTGACGCATGGCAAAAGAATACAACAAAGTGTCGAAGGATTCTGTTGGAGGGTGTGAAGGATCACATAGTGTCCAGCCTTCATGGTAAGGCTTCTCCATTATTGATGTGGAAAGCCTTGATAGATTTATTCCAAAGTAAGAGCGACCAGAGGAAGTTGGTGCTCAAGGATAGACTCAGAAACATAAAGATGGAGAAAGGCGACAGTATGCCCAAGTACCTCACGAAGTTCATCCAATGCAAGGATTAGTTGGGAAGTGTGGGGGTGACTGTTGATGATGAGGAATTGGTGAGCTTGGCTCTCCTTGGGCTTTCGAAGAGTTGGCACTCCTATCACGACTCTGTCAATGGTCGGGAGAAATTGCCAGGATGGGAGCGACTTTGGTCGGATCTTGTGCAAGAGGAGATAAGGCGGAGTACCAGGGACAGATCTTCATCAAAGAACTCTGATGAAGAGAATTGTGCTTTGGCTGCCAAAGAAAAGAAGGGGAAGAGCAAGAAATCTTCTCAATCCGGTGCGAAAGGCAAGAAGAAAGACATGTCCAAGGTGAAGTGCTTTCACTGTCACCAACACGGACATTACGCCACTAATTGTCCACAGAAGAAGAAAAATAAGCAGGCTGCTGGAACTGCAGCCGGAGAGGCCTTAGCCTTGCAGTTTGAGCTGGATTTTTCGTTGATCACATGCTTGGTTTCAAGTGTGATGGGTTTAGTGTGGTTTCTGGACAGTGGTGCGTCTTTTCACATGACAGGAGATCGAGATTTGTTTACTGATCTGGATGAGAAAGATCTTGGAGTGAACATCGAGATGGGTGATGATTGTAGATACAGTGCGACCAATATCGGTACCATTTCCTTTGAGAGGGATTCTGGTAAACCCTTTAGATTTAAGGAAGTGATGCATGTTCCAGGATTGAAGAAGAATACTATCTCTGTGGCGATGTTAGAAGACAAGGGATATGGTGTTGTCTTTAGCGAGGGAAAGGCTTTCCTGCGCAGTAAGGCAACTAGTGAGACCCGGAGGATAGGGGTTCAAGTTAAGAACCTTTATCAATTGCAGGTAGATGGCTACGCAGCAATGGTAGGCAAGGCAGAAGGAGTGGTGAGCCGGGATGATGGCAAGTTGTGGCACCGGAGATTGAGCCACCTTCACCATGGAGCTTTGAAGATACTGCAACAGATTTCTACTAGGATTCCTAAAGGTACTCTTGCGCAGTCAGATCAGTGCAAGGGGTGTACCTTGGGAAAATTTGTGAAAGCCACCTTTCACGAGAAGGATAGTCATTCCACGATGATCCTTGAGAGAATTCACACAGACGTGTGTGAACCTTTCTCAGTAGCTTCGACAGCAAAGCACAGGCATTATGTGATATTTGTTGATGATTTTTCTCATAAGTGCTGGATCTTCTTCATGCAGAAGAAGAGTGAGACATAATAAAAGTTCTGTAAGTTCAAGGCACTGGTTGAGAAAGAATCGGGGAATCAGGTGAAGGCTCTTAGGAGCGACAATGGTGGTGAATTCATCTCTGGTGAATTCAAGGACTTTTGCAGCGCAAAAGGAATTCGAAGGGAGCTCATAGCACCTCATAACCCATAGCAGAACGGGGTTGCTGAGTGGAAGAACAGAACGATCCTGGGTGTTGCACGAGTGATGTTACATGATCAGGGCCTACCCATACACTTGTGGGCTGAGGCATGCAATATTGCAGTATATGTGCAGAACCATTGTCCTCACAGGATACTTGGCATGAGCACACCCGAGGAGGCGTTTTCTGGTAAGAGGCCTGATATTTCCCATTTGAGGATTTTTGGTTCACCTTTTTACATTCATGTGACGAAGGATGCCAGGAAGAATCTGGAGCCAACCGCAGAGGTTTGAATGTTTGTGGGGTACACTGATACACCCCACAACTATCATGTGTATTTTCCAGACAGTCGCAAGACTGCTGTGCGATGGGATATTAAATTTCATGAGGAGAAAGCCATGAAGTGTTCGCTTGAGAGGGAGCCACACTTGCATGCAGATAAGGAGCTATTAGTTCCTAAGGATGAGCCTCAGGATGTGGATCAGCCACAAGAGGAGGTTCATGGAGTGGAAGAGACCACTCAGGCAGCGCCAACCATCAGAGGGCGGAAGCGCACTACAGAAGCTGAGCGACTGGCTCAAGATGCAGAGAAGGTTGTAGGAGCACCTACATCATAGCACAGATAGAGATAGTCACCTAATCGGTACACTGGATACATGGCTCTTGTGAGCAAGTGTATCATGACAGAGCCATCCTCTTTCGAGGAAGATGTGGAGGATCCCGCATGGGTAGAGGCCATGGGGAAAGAGTATGATTCGATTGTCAGACACAGTGCATGGGAGATTGTCCCGAGACCGGAAGAGAAATCAGTGGTGGGTTCGAGATGGATTTACAAAGTGAAGCAGGCAGCTGACAGGAGTGTAGAGAAGTACAAGGCAATATTTGTTGCCCGAGGCTTTTCATAGATAGAGGGGATCGATTCTGAGGATAACTTTGCACCTATCGCAAGGTATTCTTCCATACGGACGATTCTTTCTCTCTCAGCGCAGATGGGGTGGCACATTCATCAGATGGATGTGAAGACTACGTTCCTCAACGGAGTGATTGAGGAGGAGGTGTACATAGAGCAGCCTGAAGGTTTTGATATCTTTAGCAGCGATTCGCATGTGTGCAGGCTCAAGAGAGTGTTGTATAGGTTGAAACAAGCACCTCGTGCTTGGTACACACGGATAGACAGTTATTTCATCGAACTTGGATTCTCCAAGAGTGAGGCAGATCCTAACCTATACCAGATTGTGGTGGAGGGTAAGTTGCTGATCATTGTACTTTATGTAGATGATTTTATTTTGATAGGTGATGAGCTGTTCATACTCTCATGCAAGGAGGATCTTGCAAAATAGTTTGAGATGAAGGACTTGGGCCTCCTTCGTTATTTCCTGGGATTGGAAATTTGGTAGCGCAGTGGTGGAATGTTTGTTTCTCAGGGTAAGTATGCTCAGGAGATACTGTAGAAGTTCAACATGCATGGCTGCAAGCCTGTTGATACTCCTCTTCCTGGTGGTTGGATGAAGGAGGATGCTACTTCAGCGGAGGTAGTGGATGCCACTGTTTATCAACAGTTGGTGGGGACGCTTATGTATCTGGTCAATACACGACCTGACATATGCTATGTAGTTAACCAGCTTTCACAAGCTATGGTTAAGCCTACCAAGCTCTTTTGGAAGGTGGGGAAGCATGTATTGAGATATCTTAGAGGCACATCGGGATATGGATTATAGTACAGACAGTCGGATGAGGTGAAGTTATGTGGCTTCACGGATGCAGATTGGGCAGGGAGCCCAATGGACAGAAAGAGAACATCTGGAGGGATTTTCAGTATCGGGTTGACAGCAGTTTCTTGGTACAGCAGGAAGCAGATATCCGTGGCACTCAATTCAGCAGAGGCCGAGTATATGGCAGCAATTTTGGCTGCATGCGAGGCTATATGGATGAGGAAGATCCTGGTCGGGTTGTTCTATTCACACTTAGAGCCTACTGTGATTTATTGTGATAATCAGAGTTGCATCAAACTCTCGGTTAATCTAGTATTTCATGATATATCTAAACACATTGACATCCGGTATCATCATATCAGAGATTGTGTGTAGCGGAAGGTCATGTTACTTTCATACATTCCTACAGAGGATCAGGATGCTGATATCTTGATGAAGGCGCTCACCAGGAGCAAATTCGAATACCACAAGGGCAGGATAGGGGTTGCAGATAATCCATATCTTTTTGAGAGGGAGTGTTGAGATTGCAACAAGATGATGAGCTTAGTTAAAAGAGTCGCCTTCACTAAGTGGGCCCGCAGGGTATTTTTGGCGCAAAGTCTATTTTTAGACTATGTCTATTTTTAGACATATGGATCATTAACTATGAGTTGCAAGATGCTATTTGTGGATGGTTGGTCAAGTTGGAAAAAATAGATGGACTCCTATTTTTAGACATACTGGGCGGAATCTATTTTTAGATTGCCAGTATAAAAATAGATATGTCGAATATTATTAGCTCTTAATAATATTTAGACTCTAAACATTATCTTATTCTCTTGGAGCACTTCAGTCAAGTGCACAGATGTGGCACAGGAGCTGACATCAGGAATTACGCTATTAATAAGGGTTAAGTGGAGCTATTGCATGGATACTTCAGTTAGAACTCATGTGACAGATTTTGGTGGAGTTGATTGAGGAAGTTAGTGGAGTTGTATTTAGTTTAACTAATCTAAACATAGTTGGGCTATTTGTATTCAGTTTAACTAATTTCTACAATTAGTGAGAGTGGTGTGAATTAATTATTAATTAATTCACTAATTATAAAATCATTAATCAACTAAAGAATGCATCAGTTAACTTCAGTGCATGGACAGTTTCAGTGGAGACCAGTGCAGAAATAGGTGAAAGAGCAGGTTAACTATCAGTTGTGACTATACTGTTGTTATTTGCAACACAAAGATAGGTGGAGAATCCCATGAGGATTTCACGGTTCAAGCCAGGTGGTTTATCTATTTAATGAATCCATCCCATAGCATTGAAAATGCAATAGAGGCTGGCTATCAAGTGGCAAAATATTGGAGCATGTGTTTTGCTAGATCTAGCTTGATAGTGTGTAGAAATTGAGGGTGTGCATGAGAGCTTGTGAGGAGCTTTTGTACTATGATTGTTACATGATCTCCATGACATATAATATACAGATAGTTGGGGTTTTCAGCTTTAAGCTTTCCCATTAAATATTGTGTTCATATGTGTGATTGTTTGTGGTTTTAATGTATGCATGCAATTGGTTTTATTTCCGCATGTGATGATCAATGGTAGAAGAGATTCTGTATTATGCATGAAGCTAAAATAGTGTGTGATCAGGATAATCTCGGTGAATAATATATCAGTTATTCAAATTTCTACATGGAGATCAGCAGCGCTGTCATTGAGTAGCAGTGATGAGTTGGGGGCCCAACCATTATTGGAGCATTCCAATGACCATTCTACATCTGTAACAGGGGATAGGCAGATGGTTGATGAGAGACATCTTATCTCCCATTATAATGATGGGCCCTTCTTGATGAGCACTTCACAACTCAATGAGAAGATTTTGCCTTCAATATAATTGGATCCTTATGGATTCAACATGGTCATTGATAAGTGGTCTTCATATGGAGATCTTGAGGAGGTTGCACTTCAACATCCCATGAAGTGTAGAGATAGTGAGTTGGATTGGGAGGGTGGTATTCTCCATTGGAGGGATACCAATTTTGAGCATGATGATAGACACTCACCATTGGTTGGATGGGTGATGTTGATGAGCAAGAGGCTGGAAAGCCACTAGCAGATCTATGACACAGGGTAGTATGAAGCAAGGTTGCGATGGCTACTCTTGAAAGAGTTTGGTTAGCATGTAAAATATCCTACTTCATAGGGTATGTGATTGGTTGGGATTTGGCATGGCACTTGCATCATATGGCAGCAATAATTTTGGGTGCATTATGATGATGTTGCATCATTCATGAAAATCATCATGTTTTCACCTGATGGTTTGTATGATGGAAGTGTGAGGCAACAAGATCTATTGTTACTTTGGTTTCTCTTGGGAGAGTATGGGCTGATTTCCTCCCATACTTTGCATGATATTACAGGAGTATATGGGGGCACAATCATGGTGCAAATGGGCTACTCCTTAGCTTTGAAAAATGAGGAGGTACTTCCACATATGAAGGAATCTCCCACTTATAGTAGCGTCAAGGTGGATGAATTTGGCATGTGGCATGTCAAAGAATGGAGTCATGGAGTGACAAGAGCCTTATCACTAAGGCCAACAGCGTTGTCACTTCGGAGTATGCATCTATTGATGAAGTGTTCCGATGGGAGTATGTATCACTTTACATTTTAGACCATTATGAGGAGATTCTCATGGGAGGGCTCATCCATTGACCTCATATTTTCCTACTCACAATGCATGGTGAGAATGGTATTCTTGTACTTATGGTTCATCTAACAAAATATTTTCATTCTCTTTCCATATATGTACAGTGCATTGCTCCACAAGAGGGAAAGTTTCTATTTTTGCTACATGGTATTTTCTAAGACCAATATCAGTGATGGAGGAAGCCCTTTCTTGGATGGCTTTGAGCATGTGTTGTGTTATCCTTGCTATGATCAGCTAATATATAATGGCATTTACTACTTCTTAGCAGATGAGAAAACATGAAAAGCTAGCAAATTGATGGAGGACAACTTGCCACATGATGTTCTGAAACAACAGTTTGAAAAACTGGGTTGTATCCACTAGAGAAACCATTGGTACCATCCAACATTACACATAACACTCAACATATTTCTGAATTGGATGCCATATGGTGATGATGTGCTATTCACTTTGTGTGATATGGATTGGGCTAGCAAGGTTCATGATACTAGAGAAGGGGTCTTTAAAGATCCACTTTTTCCCTTTATTTCTTGAGGGCAACACTATTGCAACCCAAATTCAGCAGTAGCCCTACACTTTCCAAGTGGAGAGAAAGACATCGTGGGGTGGGTCATTTGGTCTATCATGTTTATATATGCATCCCACCTACATTGCAGGAGCCAAAGGTGGAGGAGGTTTTCCATGAGTTACCATTTTGGAGGGTGACTCATTTTGTGTGGATGGGAGCTTCACATGGGAACGATGATTCCCAATATATTTCAGATTACATGCCTTAAGAAGGCCTCTAGAGAGCATATTGTTGCCTCCATGGATAGTTCACTTCTTTATGATGATAGCTATTTGGATTTGTCACCAAAAGCTAACTTGCACACTTGGGAGGAGAAACTTAGAGACTTATTGATGAGACAACATCATGTTCATTAGAGGAGCTTATCATATGAGGATGCTACATGAGGAGGAGAGGAGGCTCTTCAGTTCTATCCTTGCAGTTGCAATATTCCTATTAGCATGCAGCTAATTGGAATATTAATTTTTGTTTTTTTCATTTAGATAGATGAATAAGTGGGTAGGGATACCCATTATATCTTTAGTAGGAATAAAACCCCTCTTAATTTGAAAAGGGATCATCTTAATAGTTGGATAAAGAACCCTCATGTGTGAACAGGGGCTAATGCATGTAGACAAGGTCAAGTTTGACCAAATTAACAACACTAGTATGGAGGGAGTGGATCATCAATGAGAGACATCGCAGTGTGAATGGGAGAAAGTCTCCATGATAGTAGTGAATTTAATGAGTGGGACCCAAGGTGAGAAGGATCACATTGTTTATAAGGAGGGCAACGCATCCATAGAGTATATATAATTGATTATTGATTTTTTGGTCTGTATGACTTCTTGCACTCTCTACCTGTTTAGCTGAGATTGTTGTGTTGTTTATCACAGGGTGTTCTTGAGCAGGAATCCCACCTATTCCCTTGAGGAGCCTCTGGGAATATTATTGAACTACATTTCCACATTCTGACATTCTGGCCAAGCTTTAGTCTTCAGCTATAGCGTAGCTTCTGTTCAGAGTTGTGTTGTGTTGCAGGGTGTTGCAGTGGAGGGTTGAGAAACCCACTTTTTGAGCTATCTTTTCGATGGAGGAAACATTATTCACATTGGGGGATCAGTAAGGAAGATCCTTGAGATTTATTTCATCTCTTGGCACTAGTACAACCTATTTCCATCATCTACAACACATATTCCCTCTTTGACTGCATTATTTTAGTGAGCATTTTCATTGGAGGATTCATTGCTTGATTTGGAGGTGAGATCTTCAAGGAAGGGATCAGCCTTTCACTTGGAGGATCTGATGGAGGAGTTCTATTCATTTTTACATCAGTTCAGCCACCTCCTTCCAGTATTCAGTTTGCATCTGCTATTCATCCCTAGGGTTTTATTCTAGCATTTTGTACTTTGGGGTATTTTCGGAAACCCTTTCTGGGTTGTCTTGGAAATGTGCTTGGGAGCTTAGATCTATACTCCCGGCATTATTTGGGCCATAAAATATCATATATATGTATTTAAATTTCCCAGAAACAGTTATATCTATTAAAATTGCAATGTCCTAGCCTTGGGCATTATTGTGTAGCAGTGGTCTTCTTATTTCATGTACATGTTTCATTAAGGCTTGTTTTTCCTAACTTGAGTGACCTTTTCCTCAAGAACTTGTATACATTTTGCTGCTATGATTGTTAGTATGAATTTTAATTCCAAGCGTACGAAAAAAGACCACTTTAGCTGCACATAACAAACAGCCCTAACAACAGAAATGACTGCTAATATCTTCAAATCTGCAGTTAGGTGATCAAGATAAATGTTGAAAAAATCTAGATTTGTGCATTAGAAGACGTTAAACAGTAGGAAAAACAAGATTTACTCCATGCATCCAATAGAAAAGACAAGAACATATCAAATTAATTTTGTATTAATGGCACCTGGGAGAAAAAAACAAGAGGGTGTTCTCAGTTCTCCTCAATGGGATGGGTTCTTGTAAGTCCTCAGCACTTTAGATTTAGAATTCCTCTCTCTTGATGGTGTAGAAAACCCAAAAAAAAATGGAAAAATATGGCTATGATGGTGGATCAATAATCAAACCAAGAGTTGAGATCCAGAGTGATATTTTGGCAACAAAAGGTGACAAATGAATGGGAAAGCCCTTCTATTTATAACAAAATATTGAGTTAGTCTAGATATTGGTGCATAGTTAAAATATTATTAACTAAATCAAGATCCAACTTTTATGGAATATTTTATTATATTTGTTGGAGGGAAAAGGAATTTGACTTGAGTCAAATCCCCTTATTTGTAAATAATAAATAAATAAATGATTTATTTATCATTTTAAGGATGTGATTAAGTCATAATAAATAAATAAATGATTTATTTATCATTTTAAGGATATGGTTGAGTAATAATAAAAAAAAATAATGATTATTTGATTATTTAAGGGAGGTTTAGTCATATTTAACAAAGAATATTATTTAAGTAATGTTTAAATAATTATTCTTAGAAAATAATAAGATAAATAATGATTTATCTAATTAATTTCCTTGTTTTGGGTTAAATATAACCAGGAATATTAATTAAATTCTTGTTTAAATAATTATTCCTTGAGGAAATTCAAACAAATATGGATTTGTTTAATGTTTTCCCATGGGGTTTCCTGTTTATACCATAAACAACTTAAAAAAGGTGGTTTACTAAGCTATTTTTCATAGTGAATGCAATTTTACTTGGGGTAAAATTGGTCTTACTTGGTGTACTTGAGTCCATCTAACAACAATGGATTAGATGACCAAAAAATGATGCAACAGATCTCCCCCAACGTGCAAGCATGAGGAGCTAATCGTATGACTGAAGGACGTTGTAAGAACTCAATCACTAGACGTCAAAGGGGAATTCAAAGAGAGAGAAGTGTAAGGTAGACCAAAGTGCTGAAAGAACTAGACCCTGAGGAGGTGACTTGTAGGTGTGACAAGTCTCTTTGATAAGTGAGTACCTGCTATAGGCGACGGGGGAGGCATACCTATGCCCGCCGAGGCAATAGTAAAAACAATAAGGTGTCTGGAAAACCACGGGACAGTATAATATAGGATATGCTGGCATAAATATGAGCCAAATAAATAACATGATAATGAATCCCACATACATATTGTGCCTGGGATAACAGTCAGGACTTGTACAATAATATCTGAGTACATGAGATATAAATGCAACCCAGATGCACCTGAACACAGGAAATGGCTCTAAAAATCTGACTGATACGTGAAAAAAAAAGGCGTCGCAAGTGGTTGAGGCCGACATCATCAAATGTATGGAGTTGCATTGAAGACTGTGATGAAGAGGTCATCCGAGTGTGTGAGTGGATACCTATAGGTCTACCCCCTCATAAGGGCTGACACACCTCACACACACCCAGGAATCACCAATGTCAGTTGCTGCATCACCAAACCATCAAGTATATGGATCTCGAACATGCTGAAAGGAGCTGGAGCTAAGAAACAATCAAGTCAAAGGGAAATAATGAGTCCCTTTGCCTAATCCGAGGCACCGAAAAAGAATGGAAGTTGGAACCAAGGTACACCTTCCTCTAGACCTGTCTTCTGGAATGAATGACCTGATGTCAACAAAAGGAGGTCCACCATAGGTGAGGCAATAAGGGATCCTCAACTAAGGCAAGAGAGAAAAAAGTAGAGTGACTGACCGACTGACACCAATGATGATGATGAAATGGGGGGGGACAGAGTAGCGAACGGACGACTTCCCTCGTTAGAGAATAAAGGGCATGGATGACCTGGTAGCGACTGACACAACACCATGATGGATAGGGTACAGTGGGACTGAAGACCATAATGTGCAACACGAGAGAGGGACCAAGCGATGAATGATGGAGAACTATAGTGGGATGCAAAGGGACCTGGGATAGACTCCACAAATGCAATGATGACTCAACTTGGATGCTCTAAACAAGGGTGACTCAATGGTGCTGCCACACAAAATAGGTCCAATGGGGACCATAAAAATGTCAGTACAAGATGGTAACTCATGACAGAAGTCGACCCAAGCGTGGAAAGGTATGGAGGCAAAGTGGTGCCCCCAATAAGAGTGTTGAAAGTGAAGAAATTTGATTTTGAGAGGAGGGTGAAGTGACGCTTCTTGGCCAAAATGTGTCCTGGTGAAGTATCAAATCACTAAAAAGTATGGGCTAGCTACCTAACAAAAATAAAACATGTGTTTCGGTAAGGAAAAGTTAAGGGTAATATTTCTTCAGATAGAGTGCATTGCGAGGATTGGGAAGGGGATGGCCTTCGAAGTCCTCTAATAGATATGCTCCCTTACCTAAATCCTTACTGATAATGTAAGGTCCTAGCCATAATGATTCAAACTTCCCATGACCAAGGACATCATGGGCCTGGTCATACACTAGAACAAGATCACCTTCGTGAAAAGTATGAGGTTGGACTTTTCGGTCATATTGAGCTTTGGTGCATTTCTTAGCCGCCTCAATGGTTTGCAATGCAACATGGCGGTCTTTGAAAGTGCGTTCAAGCATGATAAGTCTGTGTTCTAAAGGTTAGGTGTCAGGGAGAAGCTCGATGGCTAGATGAAGGGAAGGGATTTCACACTCGATCGGTAAGACTACCTCCTCTCCAAAAACAAGGTGGAAAGGAGTGAACCTGGTAGCAGTTTTAACAGAAGTTCTATAGGCCCACAAAGTAGGGAAGAGCATAAGGTGCCAGTTGGTTTTGTGCTTATCCACCATCCGTTGAAGTATGGTTTTAAGAATTTTATTGACTTCTTCAACTTGGCCATTACCTTGTGGGTAATAAGAGGAGGAATATTGGTGCTCAAAGCCCGACAGTGAGGATAGCTCACACCATATCTCATCTTCAAAATTTCAGCCATGGTCGGATACCAATTGTTTCAGAACTCCAAATCAAGCGATCACATGGTTAAAGAAAAAGAGGGTTGCAGTAGCTTCCGTGTTATTAAAAGTTGGCATGGCCTCAACCCATTTAGTGAAATAGTCAACCGCCACGATGATATACTTATGGTTACCAGCTGATGACGGTTGACACTCCATAAAGTCTATGGCCCACTTATAGAAGGGGCCAGTGGAGATGACAAGATGGAGGGGAGCTGGAGCGGCTTATGCCTTGGGGGAAAGTTTTTGGCAATTGGGACAATGCTTGACTACCTCAATGCAATCACCAAAGAGAGAAGGCCAAAAGTACCCAGCACGCATAATTTTCTGGGCAGTGGCCAGACCAGAGAGGTGGCCACCGCAAGCACCGCTATGACAGGCATTGAGGACTTGTTCTACTTTAGCATGTGTGAGACAACGATGAAGGACATAATCTACACCGCGACGATAAAGGTCGTCACCGATAAGAAAGTAGCAGGGGGACTGGTGTCGGATACGTCGTCGAGCATCATGGTCAAGATGGAGGGAAAACCTTTGAGTTTGCAAATAAGTGAGGATTTCCCCATACCAGGGGTCATCAATGTTAATGGAAAATAAGTTTTCATCAGGGAAATTATCATAAATTGGAGGATCATGCGTTCCTGTAGGTAGTTCGAAAATGAGTTCAGAAAGGGCTAAACCTTTCTTACTTTTTGGTGTGACAAATTCAAGATCGAATTCCTGGAGGATTACGATCCAACGGGTGTACTTCCCACTGATGATTCGAAAACTCAATAGGAAGGCCATGGGATTGGAATTAGTCACGACCTTGGTGGAATGCATGAGGATGTAATGACATTTTTTGGACCGAGAACATGACAGCCAGCACTAATTTCTCTTCGTGTGAGTAGGATACAGGAGGTCCTACCAGTTTCTTACTGGACATAATAGATAACATGCTCAATTCCATCATCATCTTCCTGAATAAGGACTCCAGCGACCGAGTGGGTGGAAGCAGAGATATATACAGGATGAAATCCCTATCAAAATCAGGGGAACGAATCAAGGGAGCAGATGTGAGAGCATGCTTCATGGCATCAAAAGACTTTTGAGCATAGGCATCCCATACAAAAGGGATATTGGAGCAGAGAATTCTAAGGAACCCATGTGCGGTGGTGGCATAGTCAGGTACGAACCAGCGAAGGAAATTAGCTTTGCATTGGAGGCTTTGTAACTGGCGTAAAGTGCAGGGGATAGGAAGCTCAAGGATGGCTTGAAATTTTAATGGGTCAAGAGTGATACCATCTTTAGACACAATGAAGCCTAAATGACGGCCAGCAGACACACAAAAGACACACTTCAGTGGGTTAAGGCAGATATTATACTTGCGACATTGGAGAAAGGCGGTCCGCAGATCGTGAAGGTGATGTGCCCGATGTTTAGAACGTGTGGTAAGATCGTCTAAATAAGCAAGGATAATGTGAGCCAGGTCATGGAAACAGTAATACATAGCCCACTGAAAAGTGGCTCCTGCGTTTTTAAGGCCAAATGGCATGACTCGATAGCCAAATGTTCCCCATGGACTAATGAACATGGTTTTGAGTTGATCAGCACGACGGATAACAATTTGGTTGTATCAATAGAAACCATCCATAAAATATTGAACCTCGTGGCCCGCACACTTACCAATGGTTTGGTAAATGAATGGTGTGGGGAAGTTGTCTTTGGGAAAAGCTTTGTTCAGATCGTGAAAGTCAGTTCAGACACGGATGGTGCCTTGTTTCTTAAGAACGGGAACCGGATTTGACACCCAAGTGGTGCATTCAATGGGATAGATAAATCCAACCTGCTTGAGCTTATCAATTTCAGCATTGAAAACTTCTCGTCTGGAAGGATTAATGGGTTTCATCTTTTGACGGACAGGATTAGCATCAGGCCATGTATCGATATGGTGTTCGACAATGGAAGGATTAAGTCCGGGCATTTCTGAATAGGACCAGGCGAAAATATCATGGAATTATTTGAATAGCTTGGTGTAAGCTTCAACCTCTTTCGTGGTGCAATGGGTGCCCAAGGTGATATTTTCTTCAACCCCTGGTTTGTCAGAAATGTCAATTTTAATGGTAAGCGAGATATTGGCCATATTTCCTTCTTTGAAAGCATCAGGTGCAAGGAGGGGATTTATAAACCAATGGACTTCGTTAGGAATGAAGTCTTTAGTTTCCACAACATATTGGTCATCGGACTGTTGCGGGAGGAAGTACGCATGGTGGTGCATATCATTCCACTAAAAGTCAGGATATGTTAGTGCTTCCATAATGTCTTCATCAAAGTGAAAGATGGGTTGACTAGAGGAAGGGAGACCACTTGCCACGGTAGAGCTACTTGACTCATCATCATGTGAAGAAAGGCGCACATGCGAAACGTCATGGGGGATGACCGAAGAATAAGCAGATAAAGGATCTACCGATGCTGAGCCTGGGGTGATCGCTGTGGTTAGGCCAAGTGGATCATTAGGGGAAGTCTCCCTGGGGGCTTCCACCGAGGATCTTATGGATGATGATAGGTATAAAATTGTTTTTGAAGGCTCCGTCATGTTGGCATTGAGAAGAGGGATGCCAATGCGAGTAGGCAGATCCAAAGCAGAACACATGAACAAGGAAAGGGGGTACTTTTCCTTTGGTGCCCCCTTACGATATTCTCCCTTCTTACCCGAAACGGTCACAACAGGAAAATTTTCCAGTTGAGGTGACTGAGGCACCGTTGCAGTGGGAGGAATCAAAGAGACCGGTTAAACCAGGGTCAAAGCAAGATAAGGTTTGGGGGTAGCGGATGGAGGATCAAGGGGGTCATGAGTACCATCTGAAGGTAAAGGGCCACGAGAAGGAGGTTCAAAAGGCTGATCAGAGGACATCATGAAAATCTGGTAATCCAGGGAACCAGATGGGAGAGGTTGAGTGGCCACCTGACCTTCAGGTGGTTGGGTAGCCACAAATCCCTATTGAGGGAAAGGATCAATAAGAACAGCTGGTTGAATAGGTGCAGGACTGGGAGGAATGGAAGGGATGGCTTGATGTCCTCTTAATGTTGCTTAAGACTCCCATAGTTGTCTCATCTATGGCAGAAGAGGACAATCATGCGTATAATGACCATAAACACCACAACAAGAACAGGGCTTGTTCATACGAAGAGGCCTATCCTGCTTGGGCTGAGTGCCTTGTTGCTGGTTTGTAGTGTTAGGATCATTACCTTGATTAGGTCTAGGATTACCAGGGGCAACTTTATTTTGAGTGCCTTTCCTCTTCCTTTTTAAGCGAGGAGGATTAGTCATGCCCTGTTGTGCATACACCTGTCCCAGAGAGGGTGGTGGTTGTTGTTGTAGGGGTTGAGAAGGCAAGGGAGGAGGAGGTTCTAATGTTGGAGGAGCTGGAGCACCAGGCTATGGATATGAATAATAAGGAGGTTGGGTAACAGTGTGGTAAACAGCAGGTTGGGAAAAAAGAGGAGGCATGTCGTATCCTGGATACATTCTACCGAGAGGGGGAAAAGTGTCGGAGGTGCTGGCCCCGCCCTGAGAGAAACCATAGCCCATGGGAGGTTGAGCATACGGATTAAAGAGGGCTCCAACAATACCGTCGGCCGCGTGAGATGCACCTAGTGCATTGGCACCACAGGGTCAGGGAAGATCGGGTAGAACAGTATAAACATAACCCGTCTAAGTGTAGATTAGGTCATATTTTAATGCAATTTGGAGAGCGGCTTATTCAGTTTGAGGAAAGTGCGATGTGACTTTTTTCCCGATAGGCGGCAAGAGAGTCCTAAGGAACCAGTCCATGTAGACACAATCTTCGAAGGTAGGGGCTCGACAGAAGCTCCTTATTCTCTGCCATTCCTGAACATGGTCGGATAGGCGGGTCGCAGACGATTGACGAAAAGAGGTCAAGAGCTTGGTACCAGTGTCGTAATGAAGGGGAAGCTGGAAATAAGAAAAAAAGGCCCAGGAAAGAATCAAAAAGGTGTTATGAGAGGAAGGGGCCTGATCAACATACCACTTAGAAGCTTCACCAGTAAGAGTTCGTTGGAACAACCAAAGACAGACAGAGTCATTGGTAATGGAATTAGACGAACACCACATGTGGAAAGATAGAACATGATTTTAAGGATCTTGTCCAGCAAGACCTTCAAAATTTGGAATGTCTAAAGGGAGCTTTTTTGGCATAGCAGGCCAACTAGCATCATGGTGTATAGGGTCGTTTATCAACTGGTCAAAGTCGGGGAGGCTGAGGCCTGCCATGAAAGGGAGCAAGGGTGAAGCCAGGGTAGTGTCCGTTGCGGTCCACTAGTGGTATTCCCGGTGGGAGGGTCGGGGTTACCACCAGTATTAGGTCCTGCACCAGACATAGTGAAGGTGTCAGGGAGAGAACCGAAGGCGGAACGAGAAGGAGAACCTAAAGGACCAGAAGAAGATTCGGTGTGCGGACTCGGTGGAAGACTAACTCGAACCCTACGTGGAGGAGTGAGTTGTCCTACCAGAAACTGAGGATGAAGGCCAAGAAGTCTCCAGGATAAACACCTTGGTGGTGCAATGGTGTCAACACAAACATGACACAAAGGAAAAAGGGACCGACAAGGGCAGGGAGGTACAGGATCAACTGATTACAATGTCGAAACAAGGGCAGAGAGGTGTAGGATCAATTGATTTCAATGTTTTAGAGTCTTTTCTTGGTGGTGTTAACCAAACCCTTTTTCGCTTAGGGTTTGTGTGTGAAGTGTGTAAATTTTAATTTTTAAACCCAGACGTTTGTAGAGAAAAAAGAAAAAAGTGTGCTATATAGCTGTAAATAACCTGCAAATGACAATATATAAGCCTGCAAAACAGAAAATAAATAGCTAATAATGCAATAATCTAAACCCAATGAGGTGGGTCTCTCAAAAACTAGTATATAGGTGAGTAAAAAACTAATAAAAACACACTAAACAAGCTAATAGATCTAAGGTCAAGAGGGACAGGGATCTAAAAGACAAAATATGCTGGAAAGTGGTGCAGAAACAACAACAGATCAGAGGAAAAATTGTTGTAAAAAGAGGTGGCAAAAGGCTATCTCCAGGAGGGAAATGAAGTGCACCCTAAAGGAAAACCCAAACAAAGCAAAATGAGGAGATTTGGATGCATAACAAGCCAATCTGAAGCGGATTTGAAGGTAAGGTATCAGATTTGAAAAAATGGCTGAAGACTCTGAAATTTCAGATGACCTGCAACAGAAAAAACTCTTCCACAAAAAGTGGAGGGTACTGAAGCCCTAGGGGGCTAGGTTCCCACTTACTTGAGCGAAAAATAACAATTACAGGTCCAAAACAAGCAGAGATGGAGGTCAGACAACCCTGAACAGAGGCTCAAACAAACCCAAAAAACTTTCAGAAAAATCCCTGCAAAAAGTCTAGGTCGCAGTTTCTGACCTATTTTCAACAGAGGTCACACTTTTTGGGCTGTAATGTGCATCCTGGGGGTCCAGGTCGCAGGTTTTGGGCTGAAAAGTGCGACCTGCACCTCCGGCACTCTCGGTGGCAAATTTCAAAAAAAATTCCGTCTCAGCTGCGGCTGATGTCTGTCACCTACGCAATAGATCCAAAAACACACGAAAGTCAGAATTTTTATCGTTTTAGGGTTTTATAGGTTAAAAAAAACATCAAGAAAAGAAAAAACAAGGAGTTGAAGAGAAATCCTAGGGTTTGAAGTAGCTGAATATTCAAGGATCAGATAAACGACAGCGGTCGTAATCGTAAACCCGTGTGGAGTCGCTAGTTGTTAGTATGAATCTTAATTACAAGCGTACGAAAAAAGACCACTTTAGCTGCACATACCAAACAACCCTAACAACAAAAATGACTACTAATATCTTCAGATCTGCAGTTAGGTGATCAAGATAAATGCTACAAAAATCTATATCTATGCATTAGAAGACATTAAACAGTAGGAAAAACAATATTTACTCCATGCATCCAATAGACAAGACAAGAATATATCAAATAAATTTTGTATTAATGGCACCTGGGAGGAAAACAAAAGAGCGTATTCCCGGTTCTCCTCAATGGGATGGGTTCTTGTAAGTCCTCAACACTTCTGATTTAGAATTCCTCTCTATTGATGGTGTAGAAAACCCAGACAAAAATGGAAAAATATGGCTATGATGGTGGATCAATAGTCAGACCAAGAGTTGAGATCCAGAGTGATCTTTTGGCAACAAAAGGTGACAAATGAATGGGAAAACCCTTCTATTTATAACAAAATATTGAGTTAGTCTAGATATTGGTGCATAATTAAAATATTATAAACCAAATCAAGATCCAACTTTTATGGAATATTTTATTATATTTGTTGGAGGGAAAAGGAATTTGACTTGAGTCAAATCCCCTTATTTGTAAATAATAAATAAATAAATGATTTATTTATCATTTTAGGGATGTGATTAAGTCATAATAATTAAATAAATGATTTATTTATCATTTTAAGGATATGGTTGAGTAATAATCAAATAAATAATGATTTATTTGATTATTTAAGGGAGATTTAGTCATATTTAACAAATAATATTATTTAAGTAATGTTTAAATAATTATTCTTAGAAAATAATAAGATAAATAATGATTTATCTAATTAATTTCCTTGTTTTTGGTTAAATATAACTAGGAATATTAATTAAATTGTTGTTTAAATAATTATTCCTTGAGGAAAGTCAAACAAATATGGATTTGTTTAATGTTTTCCCATGAGGTTTTCTGTTTAGACCATAAACAACTTAATAGTGGTTTACTAAGCTATTTTTCATAGTGAATGCGATGTTACTTGGGGTAAAATTGGTCTTACTTGGTGTACTTGGGTCCATCTAATAACAATGGATTAGATGACCAAAAAATGGTGCAATAGATTTCCCCCCAGCGTGTGAGCGTTAGGAGCTAATCGTATGACCGAAGTACATTGTAAGAACTCAATCACTAGATGTCAAAGGGGAAGTCAAAGAGAGAGGAGTGTAAGGTAGACCAAAGTGCTGAAAGAACTAGACCCTAAGGAGGTGACTTGCAGGTGCGAAAAGTCTCTTTGATAAGTGAGTACCTGTTATAGGCGGCGGGGGAGGCATACCTATGCCCGCTGAGGAAATAGTACAAACAATAAGGCATCTAGAAAACCACAGGACGATATAATATAGGATATTCTAGCATAAACATGAGCCAGATAAATAACATGATAATTAATCCCACATACATATTGTGCCTGGGATAATAGCCAGGACTTGTACAATAATATCTGATTACATGAGATATAAATGCAACCCAGATGCACCTAAACACAGGAAAGGGCTCTGAAAATCTGACTAATACGTGCAAAAAAAAAGGCGCTTCAAGCGGTTGAGACTGACATCATCAAATTTATGGAGCTACATTGAAGGTTGTGATGAAGAGGTCATCTGAGTGTGTGGGGGGCTACCTGTAGGGCTACCCCCTCATGAGGGCTGAGACATCTCACACACACCCAGGATTCACCGATGTCAGTTGTTGCATCACCAAACCATCAAGTATACAGATATCGAACATGTTGAAAGGATATGGATCTGAGAAACAATCAAGTCAAAGGGCAATAATGAGTCCCTTTGCCTGATCCAAGGCACCGAACAAGAATGGAAGCTGAAATAAAGGTACACCACCCTCTAGACCTATCTTCTGGAATGAATGAACTGATGTCGACAGAAGGAGGTCCACCATAGGTGAGGCAATAAGGGATCCTCAACTAAGGCACGAGAGAAAAAGGTAGAGTGACTGACCGACTGACACCAATGATGATAATGAAATGGGGGGGGGACTGAGTAGCGAACAGATGACTTCCCTTGTTAGAGCATAAAGGGCATGGACGACCTGGCAGTGACGAACACAACACCATGAGGGATAGGGGACAGTGGGACTGAAGGCCATAATGTGCAACACGAGAGAGGGACCAAGAGATGAATGATGGAGAACTATAGCAGGATGCAAAGGGACCTGGGATAGACTCCATAAATGCAATGGTGACTCAACTTGGATGCTCTAAACAAGGGTGACTAGATGGTGCTTCCACACAGAATAGGTCCAATGGGGACCATAAAAACATGATTTCAAGATGGTAACTCACGAAGAAAGTCGACCCGAGCATGGACAGCTATGGAGGCAAAGTGGTGCCCCCAGTATGAGTGTTTCAAGTGAAGAAATTCGATTTTGAGAAGAGGGTGAAGTGATGCTTCTTGGCCAAAATGTGTCCTAGTGAAGTATCAAATCACTAAAAAGAATGGGCTAGCTACCTAAAGAAAATAAAACATGTGTTTCCAGAAGGAAATGTTAAGGATAATATTTCCTCAGATAGAGTGCATTGCGAGGATTGGGAAGGGGATGGCCTTCGAAGTCCTCTAATAGATATGCTCCCTTACCTAAATCCTTATTGATAATGTAAGGTCCTAGCCATAATGATTCAAACTTCCCATGACCAAGGACATCATGGGCCTGGTCATACACTAGAACAAGATCACCTTCGTTAAAAGTACGAGGTTGGACTTTTCGGCCATATTGAGCTTTGGTGCATTTCTTAGCCACCTCAATGGTTTGCAATGCAACACGATGGTCTTTGAAAGCGCGTTCAAGCATGATAAGTCTTTGTTCTAAAGGTTAGGTGTCAGGGAGAAGCTCGACAGCTTGATGAAGGGAAGGGATTTCACACTCGATCGGTAAGACTGCCTCCTCTCCAAAAACAAGGTGGAAAGGAGTGAACCGGGTGGCAGTTTTAACAGAAGTTCTATAGGCCCACAAATCAGGGAAGAGCATAAGGTGCTAGTTGGTTTTGTGCTTATCCATCGTCTGTTGAAGTATGGTTTTAAGAATTTTATTGACTGCTTCAACTTGGCCATTACCTTGGGGATAATAGGAGGAGGAATATTGGTGCTCAAATCCCAACAATGAGGATATCTCACGCCATATATCATCTTCAAAATGTCGGCCATGGTCAGAGACCAATTTTTTCGGAACTCCAAATCAAGCGACCACATGGTTAAAGAAAAAAAGGGTTGCGGTAGCTACTGTGTTGTTAAACGTTGGCATGGCCTCAGACCATATAGTGAAATAGTCAAACGCCACGATGATATAATTATGGTTACCAGATGATGACGGTCGACACTCCATAAAGTCTATGGCCCACTTGTAGAAGGGGCTAGTGGAGATGATAGGATGGAGGGGAGCTAAAGGGGCTCGTGCCTTGGGGGAAAAATGTTGGCAATTGGGACAATGTTTGACTTCCTCAATGCAATCACCAAAGAGAGAAGGCGAAAAGTACCTAGCGCGCATAATTTTTTGGGCAGTGGCCAGACCAGAGAGGTGGCCACCGCAAGCACCTCTATGACAGAAATTTAGGACTTGTTCTGCTTCAGTGTGTGTGAGACAACGAAGAAGGACAGAATATACACTGCAACGATAAAGTTCGTCACCGATAAGAAGGTAGCGGGGGGACTGGTGTCGGATACGTCGTCGAGCATCACGGTCAAGATGGAGAGCGAACTTTTGAGTTTGAAAATAAGTGAGGATGTCCCCATACTAGGGGTCATTGGTGGTAATGGAAAATAAGTTTTCATCGAGGAAATTATCATTAATTGGAGGATCCTGCATTCCTGTAGGTAGTTCGGAAATGAGTTCAGCGAGGGCTAAACATTTCTTACTTTTTGGTGTGACAAATTCAAGATCGAATTCCTGGAGGATTACGATCCAACGAGCATACTTCCCACTGATGATTTGATGACTAATCCAGGTGGATATTGGTGGTCACCCGCCTATTCCACTTGGGGCTCCACCATTGTCTCTTTCAGTTTTTCAGTTTCGGCACAGTTTACTATTTTTAGCAGTTTTTCGGGTCCTGAACTTCCGGAGCCGTTTTGAGGCCCTAAACGACGTTTTTTGGGGAAACGAAGATGGGTCCATGGACCGACATTTCTCAATCCAATTTTCTATTCCTCAGAAAGATATTTCTAACGAGGTATGGTACGCGTCAAACGGATATCGTATGCCAAAGTTATGCCCCTGGGAAGTTGAAACACCAATTTACCCAAATGGGGCCCATAGTTTTGGAGCTTCATCTCCTAGGGTTAGGGTTTTGGTTGTTTAGGATTTCCCATTGTTTCTAAATAATAAATAGGCCCTCAAGCCTCATTGCAACTCAGTTCAGAGGCCTGTAGCTGCCACATCTCTTCTCAGAGATAGCTACCAGCGCCCTAGCTAGTTTTATTTCCATTCTGTCTGTAAGCAAATTTCGGTTCTTTGATATTAATGAAATGAAGTATTATTTCTGCTGCATCTTTGTATTTATGGTTATATGTTTATTCTATTGCGTTCCTGCATAAATCTGGATTAGTGGTATCAGAGCGGTCTGCTTTTTCTCGATCCTTCTTTGCATGTCCCCAACGAGGTCGGGGTATAAGGAGCTAGGGCTCGATCTGGTGGAACCTTTGCAAGATCAGCCTCGCAAACCTCGACGGACACCCATGGGGGACGAAAAGAAAGATGACGGAGCAGGATATCCTATCAAAATATTGCTTGAGGAGGCCCTCGAAAAACAAAGGAACGCGATGATGGATAACTTTGCTCAGATCCTTCAACGGCTCCACCAGCGGTGCATCTGCATCCAGCAGCCACTCTAGAGGCGCGACTCCTTTTAAGGTACAAGTAAATTCTGACATTCCCATATTTGAGGGTCAAATAGACGTAGATGCCGTAGATAGATGGTTGAATATTTTAGAAGGATATTTCTCGGTTCATGACTTTTCAAACCGGGAGAAGATTATTTTTTCACTCCTCAAAGCTACCCCCCATGTTAAGGATTGGTGGGAAACCTACTATGAGAAAAAGTACCAGACAGAACCCTCTCTGTTCTCGACTGTACCAACTTGGAATTCTTTCTGAGACGCTGTCAAGGAACAGTACTATCCCGTGGGGAGCTATGAGGACAAGTACATACAATGGACCACGCTGCAACAACAAAGGGATCAAGATGTGCATGAGCTGGCGAATCTATTCCATACCCTGCGCACAAAGTTGGGTATCAAAGATTCAGAGAAACATCTGGTGTTGAAGTATCGCAGCTGTCTTCACAGATACATTCAGGAGGAAATGGAGTTCCTCGACATCTCCTCGCTTGGTACGGCATACCGGTATGCTGCCAAGATTGAGCAGAAATTCAAGCAGAAGGAGAGAGACTTTGGATCTGTGAATCAAAAGCAAGGGAAAGGTGCTTCCAAACCGCAGAACAAAGGATAGAGCCAAGGCATGGTGGCTAAAGACAACTCATCGAAGCCACAAGAAAAGAACAGCACCGCAAAGCCAAATAAGGACACGGGGAAGTGGTGTGAGTTCCATAAGAGCTCCACTCACAACACAAGTGAGTGTTGGGCCAAGCAGTCGCTATTGGCCGAGATGAGGGCTTCTGAGTCAGATGCATGCTCTGACTCCGAATCAGAACCTGAAAAGGGGAATGAAAAAGGGAAACAGATTATTGATGCGGAGCCCAACGCCACTGTTGCCACTACAAAGGTCCAGAAGGAGGAACCGGAAGATCGAGAGGAGGAGGAACGTCTCTTCCACTCCCAGATGTGGGTAAAGGGCTCCCCTGTACAGTTCATTGTCGACAATGGGAGCCAAAAGAACCTCATTTCGGCAGACGCCGTGAAGCGGTTGGGCTTGCCGACCACAGCTCACCCACATCCATACACCATCGGGTGGCTTCACCAAGGACGAGATCTCCGCGTCAGCCAGCAGTGCCGCCTTCCCTATAGCATCAAGCCCTTCACGGATGAGGTATTATGTGACGTTGCTCCTATTGATGTTTCTGATGTCTTATTAGGACAACCATACTTGTGGAAGCGTCATGCTGTGTATGAGTCTCGACCTCGTGCTGTTATTATTACTTTGGGAAATAAGTTGTACAGGATACCAGAGGTACCACCTCCTATGACTATCTCTTTGGTTACTGCAAAACAATGTAGTAAGCTCATTTCCCAAACCAGGAAATTCGTTTTCCTGATGATCCGCCCCCAGGGCAAGAAGAAGACTGTGGCCACGACCTCCAGACAGGGCCCCTCTGCACGACAACAAAAAATGGATAAGGTCGTGAAGGAGTACGGGGACATCTTCACCTCACCCACAGGGGTTCCTCTGCACTGCCAGGTCAAGCACCCGATTGATCTGACCCCAGGTGCGCCGCTACCCAATGGACCGATCTATTGACGCTCTGCTCTGGAAAATGATGAAATCAAGAGGCAGATTCAGGAGCTATTGCAGAAAGGTCACATCAGACCAAGTTCATCGCCCTGTGGGAGCCCGATCGTGTTGGTACAGAAGAAGGATGGGACGTGGAGACTCTGTATTGACTATCGGGTGCTGAACAAGATCACTATCCAGAATAGGTACCCAATCCCACGGATTGATGACCTTCTGGACCAACTCAAAGGTGAAAAATATTTCAGCAAGATTGACCTGAAGTTTGGGTATCACCAGGTACCAATTGAACCCTCTGATGTGTGGAAGATTGCCTTCAAAGCCAAGGAAGGCCTTTTTGAATGGCTAGTCATGCCTTTCGGGTTGACGAATGCTCCCGCAACCTTCATGAGGATGATGGACGATATCTTGCGGCCATTCACCAACTCATTTGTAGTGGTGTACTTGGATGACATTCTGATCTTCATCTAGACTTGGGAAGAGCACCTTCACCACATCCGACAAGTCCTCCAAACACTGCAGCAACACAAGTTGTGTGCCAATTTGGAGAAGTGCACTTTTGGCATGACTCAGGTTCAATATCTGGGATACATTATTTATGAAAGGGGGGTGCATGTGGATCTAGCCAAGATCCAAGTCATTCGGGATTGGCCAGCTCCAACCACTATAACAGAGATTCGCAGCTTTATGGGCCTTGCTAATTTCTACCAGAGGTTCGTGTTGGGATTCTCTCATATCACTTGGCCCTTGATTCAAGTCACCAAGGGAGGAGCGAGAGCAAAATTCTTTTGGTTGGAACCTCAACAGAAGGCATTCACAGAATTGAAAAATCACCTCTGTTCTGCCCCAGTGCTCACTTTACCAGACTTACAACAGCCATTTGAGATCGATACAGATGCCTCTGACTATGCTATTAGGGCATTTCTTACTCAACAGGGACATCCAGTGGCATTTCACAGTGAGACATTGTCTGACACAGTTCGCAAGTATCCCACTTATGACAAAGAAATGTATTCCATTGTGCAAGATTGTCGACAATGGAAGCATTACATTTCGCGGAAGGAAACAATCATCCACACAGACCACCGGCCCTTGCAGTTCATACAGACACAAGGGAAGTTGTAGAATGATCGCCATCAGAAGTGGTCCACATATATGCAATAGTTTCATTTGAACATCAAGTACAAGAAGGGTAGCACCAATCATGTTGCAGACTGCCTCAGCCAACCGCCGATCGTGGCACTCACCACTGTGCTCAACTCTTGTGGGCACGAGACTTCTGATTGGCCGCTTCTCTATGAGAGTGACCCAGAATTCGGCCACACTTACATGGCACTCTTGGGGGGTATGCAAGTTCCAAATTTTCACCTCCAAGATGCACTTTTATGTCACATGGGACACCTTTGTGTTCCTTCAAGCGAGCGTGCCAAGATGATATGGGAAGCACACTACAATCGAATCGATGGGCATTTTGGGGTCGAGAAAACAGTAGCAATCCTGCAGAAGTATTTCTATTAGCTAAACCGTCGAAAGGATGTCAAGAAGCACATCAGATCCTGCATTGCTTGTGCCATTGCCAAACCGACCATCAAGAAGCAAGGCCTATATACTCCTCTACCTACCCCTAGTCGACCTTGGGAATCCATATCCATGGATTACATGTCGGGCCTGCCTTCTACTAAGCAGGGAAATGACTGTGTGTTTGTGGTCGTCGACAGATTCTCGAAGATGGCCATTATGGCGGCCTGTAAGAAGAATATCACAACAGAAGCCACTACTAAACTCTTCTTTGAACGAGTGTGGGTGCACTTTGGGATCCCACAGTCTATCATATCAGATCGAGATAGCAGGTTCCTTAGCACATTTTTTTCCAGTCTCTGGTCAATGTTGGACACAAAGCTCACCAATTCCACGGCTTTCCATCCCCAAATAGATGGCCAGACAGAGGTCGTCAACAAAATGATTGTTACCATTTTGCGCATGTACAATTCAAAGCATCCCCGCACATGGGACGAGAGCCTCCCCTATGTACAACATAGTTATAATCGGGCTCTCCACAGTTCAATTGGCCATAGCCGCTTTCAGGTGGGCTTGGGATTCCAGCCACTATGTCCCATTGACGTAGCCATGCCATTTGCAGCTGCTTAGGCTGATTCAGCTCATGTCCAATCTAAAGTTGACAAAGCAAGTAGCTTCATCGAGCGCATTCAACACATCCGCCAACAGGTTCATGATATATTAGAACAGATACAATGCCAAGTACAAGCAACGCCATGATCAACACCGGGTGCCACACAACTTCCAGGTGGGTGAAAAAGTATGGCTACATTTGTAGAAGGAGCACCTCACGGGACTCCACTACAAGATTCGCCCGCTCCGATACGGGCCGTACACCATCACCAAGGCTGTAGGGAACAATGCCTTCGAGCTCATTATTCCACCATTCCTTGGTCTGCACCCAGTCTTCAATGTGGATTGCCTTCGTCCTTACTTCCCACCTCTACTGGACACCTCGGACATTGCAGAACAACTCACACCAACAGAGTTAAATCCAGACTACATGGAACAGGGCACCACAGATTGTATCATGGACATGAAAATCAAGAACACTCGCCAATAGAAGATCCAACTATATCAGGTTGTCAAAGCTGGCCAACTCCTGCACCAAGGAAAGTGGTTCACCAGGGACCAAGTTCAGCAGAAATTTCTTCATCTCATGGAGGAACTTAACGCAATGGGGACCATTGCTTCCTAAGAGGGTAGGAATGATCCAGGTGGATATTGGTGGTCACCTACCTATTCCACTTGGGGCTCCACCATTTCCTCTTTCAGTTTTTCAGTTTCGGCACAGTTTACTATTTTTAGCAGTTTTTCGGGTCCTGAATTTCCGGAGCCGTTTTGAGGCCCTAAACGACATTTTTTTGGGAAAATGGAGAGAAACATGGGCCCATAGATTGATTTTTCTTGTTTCAAATTTTTATTCCTTGGATAGATCTTTCTAACGAGGTATGGTACGCATCAAACGGAGATCGTATGCCAAAGTTACGCCCCTGGGAAGTTGAAACACCAATTTACCCAAACGGGGCCCATAGTTTTGGCGCTTCATCTCCTAGGGTTAGGGTTATGGCTGTTTAGGATTTCCCATTGTTTATAAATAATAAATAGGCCCTTGAGCCTCATTTTAACTTAGTTCAGAGGCCTGTAGCCCCCACATCTCTTCTCAGAGATAGCTACCAACGCCCTAGCTAGTTTTATTTCCATTCTGTCTGTAAGAAAATTTCAGTTCTTTGATATTAATGAAATGAAGTGTTATTTCCGCTGCATCTCTGTATTTATGGTTATATGTTTATTTTTTTGCGTTCCTGCATAAATCCGGATCAATGACTCAATAGGAAGGCCATCGGGTTGGAATTAGTCACGACCTTGGTGGAACGCATGAGGATGTAATGACGAATTTTTTGGACCAAGAACACGACAGCCAGTGTTAATTTCTCTTCGTGTGAGTAGGATACAGAAGGTCCTACCAGGTTCTTACTGACATAATATATAACATGCTCAATTCCATTGTCATCTTCCTGAATAAGGACTCCAGTGACCGAGTGGGTGGAAGCGATGATATACAGGATGAAATCCCTATCAAAGTCAGGGGGACGAATCAAGGGAGCGGATGTGAGATCATGCTTCATGGCATCAAAAGAATTTTGAGCATAGGCATCCCATACAAAAGGGATATTGGAGCAGAGAAGTCTAAGGAACCCATATGTGGTGGTGGCATAGTCAGGTACAAACCAGCGAAGGAAATTAGCTTTGCCTTGGAGGCTTTGTAACTAGCTTAAAGTGTAGGGGATAGGAAGCTCAAGGATGGCTTGAAATTTTAATGGGTCAAGAGTGATACCATATTTAGACACAATGAAGCCTAAAATATGGCCAGCGGGCACACAAAAGACACACTTCAGCGGGTTAAGGCAGATATTATACTTGCAACATCAGAGAAAGACAGTCCGCAGATCGTGAAGGTGCTACTCCTAATGTTTAGAACGTGCTGTAAGGTCATCTAAATAAGCAAGGATAATGTGAGCTAGGTCATGGAAACAGTAAGACATAGCTCGCTGAAAAGTGGCTCCTGCGTTTTTAAGGCCAAATGGCATGACTCGATAGGAAAAGGTTCCCCATGGACTAATGAACGCAGTTTTGAGTTGATGAGCACGATGGATAACAATTTGGTTGTATCCAGAGAAACCATCCATAAAAGATAGAACCTCGTGCCCTGCACACTCATCAATGATTTGGTCAATGAATGGTGTGGGGAAGTTGTCTTTGGGACAAGCTTTGTTCAGATCGCGAAAGTCAGTGCACACACAGATGGTGCCTTGTTTCTTGAGAATGGGAACCGGATTGGACACCCAAGTGGTGTATTCAATGGGATAGATAAAACCAGCCTGCTTGAGCTTATTGATTTCAGCTTTGACAACTTCTCGTCTAGAAGGATTAATGGGTCTCATCTTTTGATGGACAGGATTGGCATCAGGCCATGTATTGATATGGTGTTTGACAATGGCAGGATTAAGTCTGGGCATTTTTTAATAGGACCAGGCAAAAATATCGCAAAATTCTTTGAATAGCTTGGTGTAAGCTTCAATCTCTTCCGTGGTGCAATGGGCGCCCAATGTGATATTTTCTTCAACCCCTGGTTTGTCAGAAATGTTGATTTTAATGGTAAGAGAGATATTGGCCATATTTCCTTCTTCGAAAGCATCAGGTGTAGGGAGGGAATTTCTAAACCAATCGACTTCTTTAGGAATTAAGTCTTTAGTTTCCACAACATATTTGTCATGGGATTGCTGCGGGAGGAAGTATGCACGGTGGTGCATATCATTCCACGGAAAGTCAAGATCGGTCAGTGCTTCCATAATGTCTTCACTGGAGTGAAATATGGGTTGACTAGAGGAAGGGAGACCACTTGTCATGGTAGAGCTACCTAACTCATCATCATGTGAAGAAAGGTGCACATGTGCAACGTCATGGGGGATGACCGAAGAATAAGCAGATAAAGGATCTACCGATGTTGAGCCCAGGGTGATCACTAGGGGTAGACCAAGCGGATCGTCAGGGGAAGTATCCATGGGGGCTTCCACCGGGGATCTTATGGATGATGATAGGTAGAAAAAGGTGGCTGAAGGCTCCTTCATGTTGTCATCGGGAGGAGGGATGCCAATGGGAGTAGGAAGATCTGAAGCAGAACACGTGAACAAGGAAAGGGGGTACTTGTCCTTTGGTGCCCCCTTGCGAGCTTTACCCTTCTTACCCGAAACTGTCACAATGGGAAAAGTTTCTGGTTAAGGTGACTGAGGCATTATTGCAACGGGAGGAATCAGAGAGACTGGTTGAACCAGGGTTAAAACAAGATAAGGTTTGGGGGTAGCGGATGGAGGATCAAGGGGGTCATGAGTACCATATGAAGGTAAAGGGCCAGGAGAAGGAGGTTCAAAAGGTTGATTAGAGGACATCATGAAAATCTGGTAATCGGGGAAACCATATGGGGGAGGTTGAGTGGCCACCTGACCTTCAGGTGGTTGGGTAGCCACAAATCCCTGCTGAGGGAAAGGATCAGTAAGCATAGCCGGTGGACTAGGTGTAGGACTGGGAGGAATGCAAGGGATGGCTTGTTGTCCTCTCAATGTTGCTTGAGACTCCCATAGTTGTCTCATCTGTGGCAGAAGAGGACAATCATGAGTATAATGACCATAAACACCACAACAAGAACAGGGCTTGTTCGTAAGAAGAGGCCTATCCTGCTTGGGTTGAGTGCCTTGTTGTTGGTTTGTAGTGTTAGGAGCATTACCTTGATTAGATCTAGGATTACCAGGGGCATATTGATTTTGAGTGCCTTTCCTCTTCCTTTTTGAGGGAGGAGGATTAGTCTTGCCCTGCTGTGCGTACACCTATCCCAGAGGGGGCAGTGGTTGCTGTTGCGGTGGTTGAGAAGGAAAGGGAGGAGGAGGTGCTAATGCTGGAGGAGCTGGAGCGCCAGGCTGTGGATATGAATAATAAGCAGGTTGGGTAACAGTGTGGTAAACAGGATGTTGGGAAAAAAGAGGAGGCATGTCGTATCCTGGATACGTGCTACCGGGAGGGGGAAAAGTGATGGAGGTGCTGGCCCTGCCTTGAGATAAACCATAGCCCATGGGAGGTTGAGCATACAGATTAAAGAGAGCTCCAACAATACCGTTGGCAGCGTGAGATGCCCCCAATGCGTTGGCACCACCGGGTCGGGGAAGATCAGGTAGAACAGTATAAACATAACCCGAATGAGTGTAAATCAGGTCATATTTTAACGCAATTTGGAGAGTGGATTTTTCGGTTTGAGGAAAGTGCGATGCGACGTCTTTCCTGATAGGCGAAAAGTGAGTCCTAAGGAACCAGTTCATGTAGACACAATCTTAGAAGGTAGGGGCTCGACAGAGGCTCCTTCTTCTCCGCCATTCCTAAACATGGTCAGATAGGCGAGTCGCAGATGATTGACGAAAAGAGGTCAAGAGCTCGGTACCAGTGTCATAACGAAGGGGAAGCTTGAAATAAGACAAAAAGGCTCGGGCAAGAGTCGCAAAGGTGGTATGAGAGGAAGGGGCTTGATCAACATACCACTTAGAAGCTTCACTAGTAAGCGTTCGTTGGAAGAACCGAAGACGGACAGAGTCATCGGTAATGGAATTAGACAAACATCACATGTGGAAAGATCGAACATGATTGTAAGAAGGTATGGGCTCGACAGAGGCTCCTTCTTCTCCGCCATTCCTAAACATGGTCGGATAGGTGGGTCGCAGACGATTGACGAAAAGAGGTCAAGACCTCGGTACCAGTGTCGTAATGAAGGGGAAGCTGGAAATAGGACAAAAAGGCTCAGGCAAGAGTCACAAAGGTGGTATGAGAGGAAGGGGCTTGATCAACATACCACTTAGAAGCTTCACTAGTAAGCATTCGTTGGAAGAACCGAAGACGGACAGAGTCATCGGTAATGGAATTAGACGAACATAACATGTGGAAATATCGAACATGATTGTAAGGATCTTGTCCAGCAAGACCTTCAAACTTTGGGATGTCTAAAGGGAGATTTGTTGGCATAGCAGGCTGACCAGCGTCATGGTGTATAGGGTCGTTTATCAACTAGTCGAAGTTGGGGAGGCTGAGGCCTGCCATGAATGGGAGCAAGGGTGCAGCCGGGGTAGTGTCTGTTGCGGTCCCACTAGTGGTATTCCCGGCGGGAGGGTCGAGGTTACCACTAGTACTAGGTCCTGCACCAGACATAGTGAAGGTGTCAGGGGGATAACCGAATGCGAAACGAGAAGGAGAACCCAAAGGATTAGAAGAAGAGTCGGTGTGCGGACTCGGTGGAAGACTAACTTGAACCCTATGCGAAGGAGTGAGTTTTCCTACCGAAAACTGAGGATGAAGGCCAAGAAGTCTTTGGGATAAATTCCTTGGTGGCGCAATGGTGTCGACACAAACATGACACAAAGGAAAAAGAGACCGACAAGGGCAGGGAGGTGCAGGATCAACTGATTACAATGTCGAAACAAGGGCAAAGAGGTGCAGGATCAATTGATTTCAATTTTTTAGAGTCTTTTCTTGGCGGTGTTAACTAAGCCCTTTTTCGCTTAGGGTGTGTGTGTGAAGTGTGTAAATTTTAATTTTTAAACCCAGATGTTTGTAGAGAAAAATAAAAAAGTGTGTTGTATAGCTGTAAATAACCTGCAAATGACAATATATAAGCCTACAAAACAGAAAATAAACAGCTAATAATGCAATAATCTAAACCCAAGGAGGCAGGTCTCTCAACAACTAGTCTATAGGTGAGTAAAAAACTAATCAAAACACACTAAACAAGCTAATAGATCTAAGGTCAAGAGGGACAGGGATCTAAAAGACAAAATCTGCTGGAAAGTGGTGCAGAAATAGCAACAGATCAGAGGAAAAAGTTTTGTAAAAAGAGGTGGCAAAAGGCTATCTCCAGGAGGGAAGCAGAGTGCACCCTAAAGGAAAACCAAAACAAAGCTAAATGAGGAGATTTGGATGGATAAAAAGCTGATCTGAAGCGGATCTGAAGGTAAGGTATCAGATCTGAAAAAATGACTGAAGACTCTGAAATTTCAGATGACCTGCAACAACAAAAACTCTTCCACAAAAAGTGGAGGGTACTGAAGCCCTAGGGGGCTAGGTTTCCACTTAGTTGAGTGAAACAGAACAAGTATAGGTCCAAAAAAAGTGGAGACAGAGGTCAGACAACCCTGAACAAAGGCTCAGACAAACCCAGAAAACTTTCAGAAAAATCCCTGCAAAAAGTCCAGGTCGCAGTTTCTGACCTGTTTTCAAAAGAGGTCGCACTTTTTGGGCTATAACGTGCATCCTGGGGGTCCAGGTCACAGGTTTTGGGCTGAAAAGTGTGACCTACACCTCCGGCACTCTCGGTGGCATATTTCAGAAAAAATTGTCATCTCAGCTGCAGCTGATGTCTGTCACCTACACAATAGGTCCGAAAACACACGGAATTCGGAATTTTTATCATTTTAGGGTTTTATACGTTAAAAAAAACATCAAGAAAAGAAAAAAATAAGGGGATGAAGAGAAATCTTATGGTTTGAAGTAGTTGGATATGCAAGGATCAGAAAAACGACAGTGGTCGTAATCGTAAACCCGTGTGGAGTCGCCAATTGTTAGTATGAATCTTAATTCCAAGCGTACGAAAAAATACCACTTTAGTTGCGCATAACAAACAGCCCTAATAGCACAAATGACTGCTAATATCTTCATATCTGCAGTTAGGTGATCAAGATAAATGCTACAAAAATTTAGATCTATGCGTTAGAAGACATTAAATAGTAGGAAAAACAAGATTTACTCCATGCATCCAATAGAAAATACAAGAATATATCAAATGAATTTTGTATTAGTGACACCTGGGAGGAAAACAAAAGAGGGTGTTCTTGGTTCTCCTCAATGGGATGGGTTCTTGTAAGTCCTCAGCACTTCTGATTTAGAATTCCTCTCTCTTGATGGTGTATAAAACCCAGACAAAAATGGAAAAATATGGCTATGATGGTGGAACAATAGTCAGACCAAGAGTTGAGATCCAAGGTGACCTTTTGGCAACAAAAGGTGACAAATGAATGGGAAAACCCTTCTATTTATAACAAAATATTGAGTTAGTCTAGATATTGGTGCATAGTTATAATATTATTAACAAAATCAAGATCCGACTTTTATGGATTATTTTATTATATTTGTTGGAGGGAAAATGAATTTGACTTGAGTCAAATCCCCTTATTTGTAAATAATAAATAATTAAATTATTTATTTATCATTTTAAGGATGTGATTAAGTCATAATAAATAAATAAATGATTTATTTATCATTTTAAGGATATGGTTGAGTAATAATCAAATAAATAATTATTTATTTGATTATTTAAGGGAGATTTAGTCATATTTAACAAAGAATATTATTTAAGTAATGTTTAAATAATTATTCTTAGAAAATAATAAGATAAATAATGATTTATCTAATTAATTTCCTTGTTTTGGGTTAAATATAACCAAGAATATTAATTAAACTGTTGTTTAACTAATTATTCCTTGAGGAAAGTCAAACAAATATGGATTTGTTTAATGTTTTCCCATGGGGTTTCTTGTTTAGACCATAAGCAACTTAATAAAGGTGGTTTACTAAGTTATTTTTCATAGTGAATGCAATTTTACTTGGGGTAAAATTGGTCTTACTTGGTGTACTTGGGTCCATCTAATAACAATGGATTAGATGACCAAAAAATGGTGTATCAATGATCTTAATATGATTTATATATGATCTTCTTACATTCTATGTTGATTTACCACTGCTATTTCCATTATTGTGTTCATATATTGTTACCTCCCCATTTGGGAATATTACAAAGTGTCTTCCCATTAGGTAAGGTCGACATTTCTTTAGTGCATTTAGTATTTCCAATATTTCCTTCTCATAAATATCTTTTTGTAAATATTTTCCTTTGATTTGATGGCTTTCAAAAGAAATGGGTCATCCTTCTTGCATTAAAACAACACCAATTCAATTTCCTGAGGCGTCACATTCCACAATAAAAGTTTTTGTGAAGTCTACCATAGCTAGTGCTAGGCACATTGACTCTTTAAGATGTTTAAAGGCCTTAGTTGCTTCAGGATTCCATGAAAATGCATCTTTATTCAATAATGTTGTTATAGGTGTTGTTATTCTCCCGTAATTCTTAACAAACTTGTGATAATACCTTGTTAACTCGAGAAATCCTCACAACTGCTTTATGGTTGTGGGTACTTTCCATTCCTTAATGTCTTTAATTTTTTTAGGGTCTATCTTAACACCCTCCTGAGATACAACATGACCTAGATATCCCACCTCTTGTACTCCAAAGAAACATTTGGAGGTTTTTTCATATAATTGTTTCTCCTCCAATAGTTTGAGCACCTTGTCAACATGTTGAACATGATCCTTCCAAGACCTATTGTAGATTATTATATCATCAAAAAATACTAAAAAAAAATTCTAAGGAAGGGTTAGAAAATGGAATTCATCAAACCTTGAAATGTAGAAGGTGCATTGGTAAGGCCAAAAGGCATAACCAAAAATTCATAATGACCCTCATGAGTTTGAAATGATTTTTTCAGAATATCTTTAGTCTTCATTCTAATTTGATGATATCCTGAACAGAGATCCAACTTGGTAAAATAAATTGTTTCATGCAATTCATCCAATAATTCATCAATCACAAGAATGGGAAATTTATCTTTAATAGTGATCTTATTGGGCTCCCTATAATCCGAACACATGCACCATGATCCATCCTTCTTGTGCACCAATATTACTGGAGCAGAGAAAGAACTTTGACTAGGTTGAATTATACCGGCCTCTAACATTTCTGCAATCATACATTCAATTTCACTCTTTTGGACATAAGGATATATGTAAGGCCTTATGTTTGGATGAACAATTCCTGGAATTAAATTAATAGCATGATCATGATCACAAATAGGTGGGAGTCCTTTGGGAGTTTCAACCACCTTGGAATGATTGTCCAAGACTTTTTGGAGATCTAGAGAAATAGATGATTTTTATGTTGGAACTTCTAGTGAGCATAATTATGAAATTATGCCTCATTGTTATTTCTTTAGAATATTTGTCATGACATTAGAGCTTATTATATTTCCCAGCTTCTCTGCGATACCCTATAATTCAACTTCATTTCCTTCCAAAAAAAAATTCAAGAAAATTTCTTGAAAATTAAAATCTATGTCCCTAAAGATTGTAACCATTGTACTCCTAGTACAACATCAACACCTCCCACTGGAATGGAAATCATTGGACCATTAAATAAATACTCCCCCATGGTTAGCTTGATATTATGGTATTTTCCAGAGAAATTTATAGTTCCACCATTTTCAACCATCACTTGACACTGAAGCAATTAAATTCCTTATCTACCTTACAATGAATAAGATTATGGGTACTACCCTAATCAATCAACATTATTACATTTTTCTTCTTGATATGTCCTTCTATCTTGAGAACTTGAGGAGTGGTAATTCCTACCAATGCATTATAGGATATGGTCGGACTCATTTCTTCTTCCTATAGCATTGGTTCCTCGTGTATATCCTCTTCTTTTGAATTTTCTTGTTCATTTTCTTCCTCCTGTTCACAATCTATGTAAAATAATTTCTTCTCAGAACACTTATGACCTTTATTGTATTTGTTATCACAACTGTAGCAAAGCCCTTTTGCTCTTTTTTCTTCCAATTGTTGTGGTGTCAACCTTGTAGGTTGTGGATGTTTAGGAGTAGCAACACTTCCATATTTATATATGTGAGTGGTAAGCTTCCTTATCTCCATAATTTTACTTTTAATTTTTCTTGCCAACCTGAATGCCTTCTCCAATGGATCAAGTTCCCAAAGGCAAACCTCATGTTGGATTTTATCCTTTAAAGTCCCTATGAATACATTAATCATGTGTTCCTCTAGAATATCAGTTACCCTTATATATAATTTTTGGAAGTCCTCAATGTGCTCCACCATTGAACCCTTTTTTTTCAGATTTATCAATTGGCTAAAGAAGGTATTTCTTTTTGTATCCTCATAATGTGCTATCATTTCCTCCGTAAAAATTGACCAAGTGACAATTTTTTTTACGAGAGCAAAGCCATCGATACCATACAAATGTATTTTTTTTTGGATATAAAGTTTCAATGTGTACCTTTTGTGTGTTTTTCACATTATGGAGATCAAAATATTGCTCCATCTGTAGTATCCATGTTATGGGATCCTTGCCATCAAATTTCATGATCATATCAATCTTTGGAATATGGCGGGTCTTCAATCCAACATTAGAGTTTATGAAATCACAATTAACATTTATTTTGTTCTCATCATGAGTTTCCTCTACTAGCTTTTCACCATTAGGAATAATTTCTTGTATCAATTTTGTCAAACCTTCCTTCAAATCTCTCATTCCTGCTTTTATATCATTCTTCAGGTATTCCATGTTAGCCTCCATGTCATCCATATTAGCTTCCATGCCATCCATATTAGATTCCATGACATTCTTCAAACCATCCATCTTAGCTTCCATGCCTTTCTTCAAACCACCCATCTTAGCTTCCACACCTTTCTTCAAAAGTTCCATTTAATTTTTTGTTACTCGTTGCGAGAGTGAAATTTGATGCACTTGGTCTTGTAATTTTGATATATCATGTTGTACTTCTTCCTCTTCATGATTAATAGTAGAGCCTTCTGAGGGCTTAATGGGTGTTGAATTATTTTTTGGAGGCATTTCAAAACCCAATACTGATATCTATGCTTCAATATACCCTTAGAATCACTTCAAACTAATATTTCAAACAATACTTATGCAATTTGAAAAAAAAATAAAGACCTTTTTCTTCCTTTTGAGGATCTCGAAATCGAAACTATGTATCTCTATAATTTCGGATCCACAAGATTTTATCTTCAGTCATTTAGTATCCCTCTGAATCTTCTTTCTTATCCCACACATCAGCCTTATTTGGATTCTTCAAGACAAAGCTATGCCCAATCTCCCAAAATGACCTAATTATTGATTGGTTCAGTAGAGTGAACTTGTACTGCATGACACGTGTCATTTTTTCCTCTTTCATCTCTGAAATTGATACACATGCAACTACATTCCGTGCACTTTAGGCCACATTTTACATATTTCCGATCTAATTCTCAGAGAGAAAGTTATGATGATTTTACCAAGGTTCCCTCTTTGAGATTAAATTTGGGAGCCTACAAAAACCATAACTTCCACAGATCATATCTCTAAAAATATTGGGAACCAAGATCTGAAATTTTTACCAAAACTTCGTCGAGATTTCTTCACAAATGGGTTCTTTTTTTTACTTCTGAACCTTCGTAGAAAAAACATTATAGCGAAAATTCCATGATGACCTGTTTGAAGTAGCGAAACCCTAGAACTCAAGGCTCTGATACCAAATGTTATGAAACCAACTCAAAAAATAGAAGAAAAGAGAGATAAACGCCTTATAAATAGGACTCTTCGAGGGGGAAACCTCCTTTACATTACATAAATGAACAATTATTGGATTATACAAATGAAAAAACCTCCTTAATATATATATATATATATGAGTCCATGGGGTCACAATATAATCCTAGCCGACCTAACAATAATAGTGTAAGGGCACAAAAATAACAATAATGGGCTTTTATGGGGCACAATAATAACAATATGGAGACTATAGGGGTACAAAAATTACAATAAGGGGGATACTCTAACAACAATAAGGGAATACACTAGTAATATAGGGATCTAACATTGAATGTTTGATTAGTTGCATGAAATGAGTACATGTCTATAATATTTCATGAAGAAATGATCTTGTTTTAAGATGGTTGTACTAACACATATGTGTTGGATATCTGGTATATACTTAAGTGTAATTAGGTGATATTTGTCGCATTATGTATTATGACTGAAGAATGTGAGTTAATTATTAACTATGACATGGTCGTTAGACTTGGTAAAGGTTGGCTTCAAATTGATAGATATGTTATCTTGATCTTTGGAACATGTGGCTGACATGTGTGCTCAATTAGACGAAGCATGCTTGGCATAACATGATAAGGCAAGTGGTATATTGTGTGTTTATATTATACATTAAACAATTGTGCGTTTGTCATAGTATGATGCAGGGGATTTCATGGGAAAAGATACTGCCATGGAATATTTGAAAAGGCTCAGGTTGATATTTCCCTCAGAAGCACTGGGAACCATAGGGTTGAGTCATGTTGGTTATTTCTATTCTTGTGCTTTTGGTATTTTGTGATTTTTTGCGCTTTATTTGTGGTCTTGATTGCATCTAGTGCATGATCATGCCACTTTTTTGTTGTGTTGTTGTTGAGCCCCAAATATGTCCTTTTCTTTCACCAAATTTCACTTCAGTTCCTTTGTCCTTTATCAATTATAGGCTTAAAAGATCAATAGGATTGATTAAATTTACTTTAAGAATGCATACAAATACTAAATTGCTATACTTTTATGGTTATGTTGTTATAGTGATTTTTTATCAGACTTAGCTACAGAATGCAGCCATTCTGTAGCTAGTCGCCTATTCTGCAGCTATCTTCATGTTCACATAGGTTACAGGTGTCACTTAAAGGAAAAATGCATATGGTTGAATTCCACAACACTCCTACAACATTTCTTGCCCTCTACGAAGTCTGAGCAAAAATCTACAGGTGGTTATGCACGTGGAGGAAACCAAAACTAAGAAGTGGATTCCTACCAGGACAAGGACTCTATAGATGTCTTCAGCAAATTACGAGGCCTCCACAAGAGTTCTAATTTGATTTTAATTGAAAAATACACTTATCCCTACTTCTTCTCCAAGACAGTTATGTATTTCTCTTATAAGAATAACTCAGGAAACCAAGAGACAGTTAGCTAGATTGATGTTTTATTGTTAAGTTGTCCAAGACCATAATACTCTGTTTTTGAAGAATTTTCCTTTAATGAAAGAAGAGCAACTTTAATACATGATCTGAAGCAATATTGAGGAGATTTGTGTGCTAATCTGGTGGTAGAGAGCCCCTACTACCCGAGAGGCTCTGTGCATATTGTTTAGATAAGTAACTTTAGCTCTGTTTCGTTCCTAATTTAGGCAGTTTTCTGAACTTTATGTTTTATGCTCACTTACATTGAATGTTACAACTAGTCTTGTTCTTATGAATTGTTCCAAAATACCACTAACACTGAATGAGATAGAGCTGTAGTATTTCAGAAATTAATTGCATTTTAGTTCAGCTGTAGTATTTCGGAGGTTAATTGCATATTAGTTCAATTTTGTTTAATGTATTTTAAGTTTTATTAGCTAGTTTTATTCTAGTTCTGTCAAATTGGACTTAAAGGCCTTCATTATTTACAAAATGCTCTTGTTCTTAATCTCTGCTAATACATCATTTTCATAGGAACAAGAATTGGTAATGTCATTTTGAAGTCTTGACTGTTTTGCAATCTCTCATAATTTTACAAACTTGCCTCTTTCCAAAACAATTCCAAAACATTTCTAACCTTTGAATGAGGTTTAATAGTGACATTTTGAGTTGCAGAATGGATTAATTTTAGTGTCATAAGTTAATTTAGAGTATGTTTCCTTACTATGTTGCAGATAATCTTTTCCAAATGTGTTCCAAAAAAATTCTAACTATGGATGAGATTTTCTCTGTGATAATTGTAAGTTGTTGTTTACTTAGAAGAACCTCATTGCATTAAACTTATCCTTTTCTCAAGTTGTTCCAACATACTTCTAGTGAAATGAATTGGACTGAGTTCATGTTATGAGTTATTTTTCTTGTCAAGTTTTGAAATTTGTGAATTAGCATTTTCTGTTTCTTAGGTGCCATACATAGTTTAGAATAGATTTTGCTCTGTTTTAGTGTGACCAATAACTTCTCTTTGTCAAACACTTAGTTCTTTTCCTCTTAGCATAAAAACACAAAACCAAAAACATTAGAAAAACACTAAACACAACGAAGTAGGAAGCAGATACCTAGGCACATACAGTGCACTTCACTTCAACAGTTTACTAGCCCTGGTTGACAATTTATGACATCAATTTAGGAACACTAAGTTGAGCAGACAGTTGTATTGCTTGGGGTTTTTCATGGTCTTCTTCTTTCTTGCTCTTGTTCTTTCCTTTTATGTTTTGAGGGTCTTGGCCAGGATTGGTTGGGGAAAGAGGAAGTTAATGGAGCTCGGGAGTATTTTTGTGGTAGCCAAGAGGTAATGTAAGACACATATGAAGATTGGTGCATGAGTAAGCATAGCGGAAGGTAAGAATATGAAAAATGTTTGGATTGGTTGATTCCATTGGGTAAATGGGCGATAGAAGAACATTTATAAGAAAGGTAACACGAAAGGGTAAAGTGAATGGATCTAAGGTGTTATATGCATTGGCTATGCTGGGAATTATTTTTCTTGATGTTGTGCATGTTGTTCACGAATAAAGGAAGTTCTCTTAACCTAGACCTTGTGATATCTAGCAATTATGAAGTGATCATGATTATGATGGTGTTTCTATATGTATGCATATATGTGTGTGTGTGTGTGTGTGTGTGTGTGTTTCGTTTTTGACATGATCATGCTTGTTTTATGCTTATGATTATATTTTTATGTATGTATCTATGTATCTATGTCTCTGTATAAGAGGATTTTCAAGAATCATTCTTGTGGAGGAATGATTGCTTATGCAGTTGAATGGCATGAAGAGGTTCCTGGCTATGAGTAATCAAGTGGCAGACTAGCCTTGAAAAATCTATGAGTTCAGTATCATGTGGACAAGAATTTATATAGTATGTTTTTACTATGTCTATGTTTATGTTATGCATAGGTAATGATGAGGGGCACATCAACGAAGTGGAATTAGTGTGATCTGCCTCATGTTAGGATAAACATGGATAGTGGAAAGACACTAGAAGCAAGGTTGTTTGTGGCGTTAGAATGTGGTCTATGGATGTGCAACAATATTGTTGTGTATATGTTACACATATTTTATATTCAGTGATTGTACCTATGGTGATGTGTACATGTAGCATATGTAGTATTGTGTACATATGATGTTGTATGTTTATTATATATCTAGTGTTTTTTTTGTTATGCATATGTAGTGCTAGGTATATATGGTTCTACATACATTTTGGATATGTGGTGTTTTGTACTTACCGTATAGTGCACATGTTGGATATGTGGGATTGTGTGCATATGGTGTTGTGCACATGTTATATATGTGGTGTTGTGTATGTATGGTGCTATGTAAATGTTGTATATGGATTTTTATGTACATATGGTGTTGTGTGTGTGTTGTATATATGGTGCTATGTACATATGTTGTTGTGTGCATGATTTTCCTTGTGGTATTGTGTGCATATGGTGTTGTGTACATGTTGTGTATGTGATGTTGTGTGCAAGTGGTGTCATGTACATGTCATGCATGTGGCGTTGTGTAAATGTAGTGTTGTGTACATGTCATCCATGTGGTGTTGTGTACATGTAGTATTGTGTACACATTGTACAAGTGGTGCGGTGTACATTTGGTGTTGTGTACACGTTGTGCAGGGGTTCCATATACATGTGATGTTGTGCATACGTTGTGCAAGTAGTGTTGTGTACAGGTGGTACTATGTACATTTTGTGCATATGGTACATTTATACATGTGGTATTGTGTGCATGTCATACATGTTGTGTTGCAAGCATGCAATACTATGTACTTGCATGGTGTAGTCACGGTATCATGACATGTGTATTCGTTGTGTTGTGCTCTATATATGTATATGTATTGTGTTGTATTGTACACCAGGTCTAGGTGTATGTGACATATGCTAGTGTATGTACATTTATTGTATGTTGTTGTATGTTGGTGTAGGCATATGATTTTTTTTGTATTTTACACCGAGTGTAGGTGTTTGTGTTGTATGGTGGTGTGGGTGTACATATTGTGTGGTGTTGTACGTTGTGTGTTGATGTATGTGTTGTGATGTACATTGTGTGTTTTTGTACTTCATTGAAGAGAAGCAAAGGCATTAGATACTTGTGGGGCATGGAAACCGATCCAGTGTGTGTACAAAAGAACGAAGGTAGAATTAAGGACTCATGAAGGATAAGTATCAACATCTTATTTTAGTTTTATTATGCATGTGATTTATGGCTCTAGTCTATGATGATTACATGTGATTTTTTATTCTGGTTTATGATGGGTACATGTGATCTATGATTTGATTATGATTGTTTTGTTTTGGAGCTAATTAGATGTGATATATTTATACATGATGATTTGATAAAATAGCTAGTTTGAACTCTGTAATAGGAAGTAAACAAAAGTGCAAGTGTACCTCATTGACAGGCTACCAATGAGGTATTATTTGAAGTTATTTCAATTTATTTTGAATCTAATGGAAATTATGTGTTGGGTTCAAGAAAGCATGGAAATGTCTGGTTGGGTGGTTGAAACTGGCTACAAGAATTAGTAGCAGTAGCAAAATTAATTGAAACAGACAACATTATGTTGGTAAAGCACTTCAGGAGCAAGGCCATTGTGGGACAATGGTACCCAATAGTGTCTATTTATTTTCATGAGCATGCTAGGACCGGTATGATGGTTTTGAGGGAGGGATATGCCTTGGTTTTTGTATCTTTCGATGCAAGGAAGCCTTGATAAGGGATGCATCAGCCAGGTTAGGGGATACCAGGGAACTTTGAAGGTGAGTGACTACAGAGAAGGGTATTACTAGATGTCCTGAGGGACTATGTAGAACAGAATGGAAGGTTGGGATTTTTTTTGGTCATTTGAATTTCTAGATGGAATCATATGCACATTGGGAGTGTTCCTTGGAACAATGAGCCAGTAATTGTCCACTGAGGGTACAGTATCATAGGATTGTAGAATTGGACACTGGATGCAGATTTGACTTGGAAGTGGATTGTGGACTTCTTGTAAAGGAGGTGAATCATGTAATTACTTTGAGGGTGGAGGTTTGAGCCTATGGATTCCCTTGTTGTTGATACGAGGATCGTATCCTTTATTTGGTGGTTGAGAAAATGTGCATATGTGTATTGTAAATATTGTATTGAGCTATATTTATAAAGCTCCATAGACAGTAGGGTTGTATATATGGATGTCATTGTAAATACTGCAACGAGTTGTGTTATAAATCTCCATGGTCATTATGTTTTATTTTAGCGCTTTGTTGGTTATAGGTGTCAATGAACACCAAGGACAGTGTTCCCCCAAGGGGGAGGGTTTTGTAACAACCCTTGTCAAAATTCCATGTAAAAAAAATAATAAACATGGTTGATCGGACATGTATTCCAAGCTGAATGTTGTGCAAAACATCCTAGTGGGTGTTCATGTTAGTTATTATGGCTAAAAGGAAATCGGAAAATGCGAAGGCATTAAAGAAGAAAAAATCATTTATTGGCATTTATTTATGAAAATAATGGAAAATAGGAGAAAAGGAAGGTGAAAGGTCACAGGTTTCATGTGAGGAGGAAAATTAAGGAAAATAATGGAAAATGAAGAAAATAGAGGCCTTATTGATAAAAAGGCTTATGAGGATCAATTGGAAATATTTTGCTCAGTGCATTTTTGGATCTATCTCAATGTGATATCTCTATCTCTCTCACTCTTGGAAACTTAGAGTTTCTTGGAGCACTTTGAAATTGATGCAAGAAAGGAAAGCAAGCAGTAACAAGGAGGAAGCAAGCAAGGAGGAGCAGGAATCAAGTAGCTACACCAAGATTCTTGGCAGGTATCAATTTTCATGTATGTTTTCCTTTCTAGATCTAGAATGCATGGTATTTCATGTGGTTATTTTCTATCTTGGCATGAGTTTTTTCTAGGTGTGACAATGTTTTCAGCCTAGTGTTTCCATTTCTGGATAGCCAGGGTGTTGTGGATTTCTCATGTTTTGGTTTAGCTATATTGTTAGATCGATTCAAAGCAGAGTGGGGTGGATCTCTGAAATGATATAACACATGGCCTAGTAATCCCTAAACCATACTATGGGTTGTGGTAAAGCCATATAATGTGTTGCGTTTGTGGACCTAGGAATCCTCGACTGGTGAATGATGGGATATACGGTAAATCCTAGATTTGGTTTGCCTCAGTTTAGGGTCTAGTGATATGGTTTTGGACTGAGGTAAAGCCTAATAGGTGGGTGCTCTTTGTTGGTCCTAGTACTCTCGAGATGGGATGTAAGGTAAATCCTATAGATTTGTCTAGGTTTAGGGTCCAGTGACCCTAATTCGTACTGTGGGTTGCAGTAAAGCCTAAGAGACTAGGAGACGTGAGAATTCCTCACGGTGTATGAAGGGAGAATATGGTGATATCCAGGCTCTTTTTGGCCTAGTGATCAAGTTTATATCACTATAAATCTAATAATGACATGTTTATTGTGTTCGATTAGTGATCTAGGATGGATCACAACAAAGCCAAATTTATATTGATGAGCGTGAGGTGGTTTAGCCTTGGGATGCCCTGGTTGGTTCTTTTGGTTTGAGTCCCACATTCATGCTTGGAATATGGCACGGGGGTGATTGGTTGAAGAGAGATTTCGCTCAGCCAATCTATGGCCAGGTGGAGCATGGAAGTCCCATCTCCAGTTGGTTTTTATATCCATAAATGAGAAGCTCATTAATTTTGTATTTGGTATGCAAATGTACTGGTTATTATGTGGATTTTATTGTTGGAATATCCATTGTATTTATGTTGTTATTATATTGGTTATAAACATGTATGTTGACAATGATGATATATGCCTCTCTCCATGTTTTTACTTGTAAATGAATGCAGAATGTATCTATGGTCAAATAGATTGTATGGTAACTAATGATGTAGGGGAGAAATGATTCTTAGCAATTCTCATATAAGTATGAGACCCCTTTTCTCTGTTATGTTGTTTATACATGTAGTTTTCATATTTGGGACATGTTTGAAAAAAATTCTATCATCTGTAGGAGGGGTCCAAATAGGTTTTAATGATGTGATTTCTTCTATATCATTTTCCTATTTTTATTTATCATCTCTAAAATTTTCATGAAGTTCTGGGTAGAGCACTGGATTCTGGGCCTGAAAAGGTGGCTCAAATGTCGTGTATGCAGGCATAAAACTAGGTTTTGGGGGCCCTAGCTGCTGGCATGTAGTTTTATGCCTGTGGCTATAGCCTCCAGGCCGCTGATATGTAGCATTATACCTACAACTATGACTCAAAGAGGTCAAAATTTCATTGTGACCAATAGGTAAGAGGCCTCAAGGGTTGGGTCACCTCCTGATTTGTTGTTGTTGTTTTTGTTGTACAAGGTTTATATGTGGTGTTTCCATTGGTTCCACTTCCTTAAGATCTAATAGGAGGTTGAATCTCATCATAGTATCCTCTCGTCACATGTTTACCCTGGTTGGCCAGTTACTTGGGTAGATGTGGGAAGAGGGTGTTACAATTTCTTCTTTCTCTGGGGTTGGTTCCTAGTGTATATCCAACTCTTTTGATGTTTATTTTTATTTTTCTTCCTCCTCTTCACAATATATGTAGAATAATTTCCTCTCAACACAATTATGACCTTTAGTGTATTTTCTATCACAACTATAGCAAATCCATTTTGCTCCTTCTTCCTCCAATTTTTGTGGTATCAACCTTGTAGTTTGTGGAATACTAGGAGCAGCAACACTTCTGTCTTTATAGTTGTGAGGGGTATACTTCCTTGTTTCCATCATTTTTCTTTCAAAGTTTCTTTCCACCCTAAATTCCTTCTCAATGAATCAAGTTCCTAAAGGAAAACCTCATGTTGGATTTTATCTTTTAAAATCCATATGAAGACATCAATCCTATGCTCCTCTGGAATATTAGTTACCCTAACATCCAATTTTTGGAAGTATTAATTGTGATCTGTCATTGAACCCTTTTGTTTGAGATTTATCAATTGGCTAAAGATCAAGGTGTTGTTATTTGTATCTTCATAAAGAGCTATCATTTCCTCTGTAAAATTTTACCAGGTGACAAGTGGTTATGAGAAAAATTCCATCTATATGATACAAATTTATTGGGTTCTAAATATAAAGATGAAATACGTACCTTTTGTGTGGGTTGCACATCGTGTAGATCAAAATATTGCTCCATCTGTAGTATCCATGTTACCGGATCTTTTCCATCAAACTTCCTCATATATATCTTTGGAATGTGGTGTTTCTTAAACCCCACATTAGAGTCTCTAAAACCATAATTCACATTCCTTTTGTCCTCATCATGATTTTCATGGATTACCTTGTCACCACCAAGAAGCCTTTCTTGCAACAACTTTGTCAACCCTTCGAACTTGACATTCATGGCCTCCATTTATACCTTAAAAAGCTCCATGTTTCCTTTTATACCATCCATGACCCCTTTTAAGCCATCCATGTCATCATTGGTTGCTCTTTGTGAGAGAGAAATTTATTGCACTTCATCCCATAAATTTTATATATCATGCTGAAATTCTTCCTCTTCACGTGTCATAGTAGATATTTTTAGTCTTCTTTACAATTCCACAAGTCAGACGAAATTTGGATTCTTCCAAAAAAAATTATTCCCAATATCCCACGACGACTTAATTATGGACTGGTTCAGTAGAGCAGACTTGTATGGAATGGCACATATCATAGTTTCGATATTCGGCCCTAAAAACAATACACAAGATGATAAATTCTATAAAATTTTGACAACTCTTTATGAAATTCAAACCCTATGCTCGTAGAGGAAGTTATGATGATTTTCCCAAGGTCACCTATTTGAGAAAAAATTCTGGAGCATGCAAAAACCCTAATTTCTTTGGACCATATCTCCAAAAATAGAGCGAACCAAGATTTAAAATTTTTACAAGAAGTTGTGTAGGATTTTGGGTCCTTGTGGTAAAATTTCATCTTCTGAACCTTCGTATAACAAAAGTTATTGCAAAAAATCCAAGATGAAATGTTTACAACAGTGAAACCCTAGAATTCAAAGCTTTGATACTAAATGTTATGCAACCAAGTCACAAAATAGAATAAAAGATAGATCAATGACTTAAAAATTATCCTCTTTGAGGGGGAACATCCTTTACATTATATAAATGAATAATTCTTGATACAAATGATAAGACCTCCCTGATATATAAAGGGGTCTTAGGGGTCACAATATAATCATAGCCTATATATCAATAATAATGTAAGGGCACAACAATAACAATAGTGGCCTTCTATGGGGAACACCAATAGAAACATGGGGGAAACATGGGAAAAAAAATAACAATAGGGGGCTACACTAACAATAACAATAAGGGTAATATACTAATATTATAAGTACCTAAGAGATCAAATTTGAAATAGAGAATTGGTTTTTGTAATTGGGTGAAGAGGGAATGGTGATACAAGATGTTAGCCCCTTGTAAATTCCTTGACAAGCAAACAAGGGGGCTAATTAGTTTTATGAGCCTTCAAGGAATGCATTTCCCTTGAAAACACATCATCCTTGAAGCCTTTTCATGTTCCCTTCCCTTTGATTGTTCCCCTCTGCTGTTCTTGAGTAAATAAGCCTCACTGATGATAAAAAATTGTGCTCCAAAAGGCATTTTTTGCCTCTTGTACCCCTGTATATTGTCCCATTTCACCCCTTTTTTCCTCTTTTCGAATTCCCCTTTCCATCCCAAAATTTCCCCCTTAGTCCTCCTAAATCTCCAGAAAATCCCTTTTGAATTCTGCCCTTACCCTTTGTTTGGCCAATTTCCCCTTTTTTTTCCTTTATCATTCCCCTTCCCAACCCCAAATATTGCATTAAAAGGGGTTAAAATCCACTTTTTAACTTTATAATAGGGCCTAGCCCCTTTTCCGCCAGTCCCTAACCACTTCCCCACATGACCCGCACCCAGGACCAAGCATTTAAGTCATGGCCGCCCATCGCAATCGGAGCAGTCGAGCGAGCGTTTTCCTTTGTAACATCGAAAAATTCCGATGCGATTGGGTTTTTTTATCAAAGACCCGCGATATATTATATATCGTTGATCCGCTATCCCGATCCAACGGTTGAGCAACAATCACACTCCCCGCCCCGATCGCAATCGCAAGTCTCGCCATGCCACCCCTCTGATCTTTGCGATTGCGATCTCCCGACCAAATCACAGCCATCCATCTCCTCTTGTTTATCCAACATCCTGACTCTAATCGATCCATCGCAATCGCAATTCCAGATCGCTCCCACTCTCTGCCCTACGCGATCGCGATCTTTCGATCCCATCCTAGCTGTTGATTCCCCCCGTTGATCCAACGACCATCACTCTCCCTTTCCAATCGCAATCACAAATTACAATCGCTACCACCTTCCGCCCCTTTGAGATTGCGATTTTCCCGATCAAATCACAGTCGTCCATCTGTCCCAAGATCCAACGGCCTTGAATCAATCTCACTATCACTCAATTGCGTCCCCACTCCCAATCGCAATCGAAACTTTTGGAATATGTCACCCCTGCCCCCCCTCGATTGCGATCCTCCGACTTCATCTCGACTGTCCATTGGATCTAAGATCGACGGTCCAAAACTAATCACCCTCCGCCCATGCCAGGCCCCACCACACACGCATTTCATTGCATTTTCGTCCATTTCTATGCATTCCGCCCATTTTCATAAGCCATTCTGTGGATTAATCTCCGCCGTCGATCCCACCACCAGATCATGATCGAACGGCCCACAAGAATTTCTCCACCAAAGCCCTATTTGTTGCTGTTTACACCATATCACCACATTATTCACCATTGTTTTGTCTAAAAACACGGTTTATCACCGCTGCGCTATTATTCTCCCATCCTCCATAACCACCCGCCCCTATGCGTGGATTTCATAACATGGTTGCATGTTTTTTGTAGGGTACAAGCAGTGAAAAACTGCCATGGTATATAGCCTCTGTTACAATTACAGAGAGCACAGGAAAGGGCCCTTTTCAAAAGTGATATCATGGAGAAAGGCCCAGAAAGGTATGCCGACAAGAATTTCATTAAAGGGAAAGAGTTTAAACTCTGTACAATCTTCTCTAGAGCCATTAAAGCTCAAATTTCATAGTCAGATGCACAGTGTGGAAGTGGCAAAGAGTATCAGTGGAGTAGCAGAGAGTTCAAGGCACGCAATAAAATATTTTGAGCCTTTTTCAGGGATTTAGAGGCAAAGTACCAGACTAAGGACCCCGGGAATCACAAGGAAGGCTCAGCGCACAGAAATCAAAACTATCAGGGTCTCACATCAGTAGGTTGTTCTAAAGGACAAAGCGCCCATGTTGTTTCCATATTTTACCATGTTCCTGAAGAAATTTCTGCCTTGATCACAGTCTGAAGCTGCCAGATCATTTGTTATGAAGTATGGCCGGCCTTAGCATCATTATTTCACCTTCTTGTTCATTCACCAAAAGTACTACAGAGTACTGCAACCAAGTACATTGGAGACATACCTGGAGTAAATGGAAGCCTGACAAAGACCATTCTTTCCTCCAGGGAGTACCAGAGATAAATGCACAGGGTTTAAACAGAATGGGCTTTGGCCCTCTTCCTCTTCTAAGTGTTAATGTTGCATTTAGTTTCCACCTACCTCCTCGGCTCATCTTTCTGCTATAAAACTCATGAAGAAATTCATTGTTGGTTGTTGATCAGTTATCAGAGAATTGTAAGTTGTTTCTCTTGAGATAAGTCTCTGTGTAAAGTTGTAAGATAGGCTGAGAAAGATGTTTTCGGACTGAGTATTCAGCTATTGGCAATGTTGTACTTGACTGATATTGTTATTTAATATGACAAGAATATTTCTTTGGATCTTGATCTAAAGCAGCGATGATTTTTTCCTATCTCTGTGTTTTAATTCACTTCATTTCGTTTCTACTGGCTTGCATCAGAATATTTGCATAGGATTTACCCTTGTTAGGTACCCTATGTTTCTGCTCTCCTTGCCTTTGATGTTTTCTACTAAATGTGTTATCTAAGAATTGATTTCAGTTGATTTAACCAGTGTAGTGGATGTTATTTCCTTCTCTCTAATGTATGAATTAAATGAATCTGTTCTTAGATGTTCTTGTTAGGATTTAGCTAGAGGATTTTGGAACACTAGGGATTAGAGTTAAGCCCTGTCCACTAGGATCCTTGTACGACTAGCTAGCCTTTTTAAGATCCCTCAAGCTAGAGGCTGAAGCATTGAGAGTTCAAATTCTCTCTCTGATCTCAGGTCTTTAACTTTGTGTTCTAATCTGTTTTATTTCCTCCTCTCCTACCATTCCACACCACACTATCATCTTTAAGATCCAACGTTTTAGATGACTAGCCCAACTGAAAGCCTGCAGATTGATTAGCAAGCAAATCCTTTCCTGAATCCATTACCCAATGGTTTTGAATGCTCCCTGGAATACTTCACCTCTGCCCCATTCCTCTTTGCTCATCCTTGTCTTACATTGAACCCTTCCTTCCTGATAACCAGCAACCAAACAAACAATCAAACAAACAAACTTTGTGCCTATAACTAGCGTAATATCTTAAACCTCTTGACCTTCAAAGACATTACCTTTAGCAATCATACAGAGATCCCTCTCTGGACCCAAGAGAGATAGATCCTGAGGTCTGAAAGTGGTTTTGATGTTGTCTCATGTTTTGGTATTTCCAATCTTGCCAAAACATGGGAACCCCAACATAATGGCGACTCCGCTAGGGATTCTGAGTATTGCTCACCTCACTACGTCATAAGAACCTCAGAAACCTATAATCTCTGGTTAGGTTGGCAGTAAAACACTCCTATTCACACATCAACCTCTATACCATTTGTTGTGTTTCTCCCATACTCTTGGACAGAGTCTGGAAAGGGCTAGGTAGCCTCCAAATATCACACTCTTTCAGAGGTGACACATTTGGTAAAAGCCCTCCCAGTCAATCTCTGGTTAGATTTTGTTGTGTTGTGAAGATATCCTTAAAAAGGGACATCTCATAGGCACTGTGGTGGACATTGTACCCTCCAGAAGCATCTTAAACCCTCCACCTGGTGACTCCATAATTCCTAAATGATTTAAAGACTCCAGTGGTGATCAGTAGGCTTGCTGATTATCTTGGTTTCACACAAGACTCCACTGGGAGATCGGCCTCCATAACAACATCAACCACAGTAGAAGTAACAAGTAGGGTTAAGTTGCTTGGTTAGAAAACAACATTCTGGCTTCAAGAACCATTCATACAAGAGCTTATCCTAACCCAGACCCACCTGAAATAGTTAACAACCCTGAGAGCATCCTCAAGGGATCTCCTACACCTAAACAATCAACTATTTCCAGCCACATCCATAGAGCTAACTCTACACCAGAAAACTTTACAGCTCTATCAGACCCACTTTTTGACCTAGGCACTCAAAATAGTTTACCAAGAACTAGGTCATTCAATGTTCTAGACCAGCCAGACCTTGAGTTTCCTGTTTCACCACCTCAAAGTGGTAAGCACCTTGGGAATAGACAGATCCCTCCATCTACACCTCCTGATATACACTTCATTCAAAACTTGGGGCTCAGTCACCCTAAATCTGCTCATCAGTCTTCTGCTGGTCATAATAGCCCTGTCATCCATATACCAGTTGCTCAAGTTAACCCTTTACCTCATCAGAACATAATCATGGCAGCCTGGTATGCACCTTTGGTTTTACCCCAGCCTCTAGTACCTCTACTCAATGATTATCAATCAAAAATCCCACACTTCACTGCCAAATAATCTACCACAGCACAACACCATGTAGATAGGATGGAAGATTCTTTTGACTACATGGAGATAGATGATGATACAGTCAAAATGAGAATATTTTCCCAGAGTTTGGGAGGTGATGTGAAGAAATGGTTCAAAGGCCTACCTCCTAATAGTATCCATGACATCCCTACTTTATATCAGACCTTCATAAACAAATGGGAAGTTAAGGCAAACCCTCGCCAAATCCTAGCAGAATATATGAACCTTAAAAGAAACGCAGGAGAGAGTGTCCATGACTACACTACAAGGTTCAACAGTGTTTATAACGCCCTTCCTCTACACATGAAACCTCCCCAAGGTATGGCTCTAGCGAAATACCCTGAAGGCTTTGATGCTGACATGGCCTACCAACTTAGGGAGAGAGAGTACAACACGTTGGAAGACATGCAAAAAGGAGCAGTGAGTGTAGAAGCTAATCTGATTGAGAAGAGAGCAAGATTGAGAGCTGAGAAGAGGGTAACATATAGAGATGACACTGTAGCTTCCACATCCGATCCCAATTATGACCGTTTATCCAAAAACGTGGAAAAGCTACAACAAATGATGGAAAAAATGGTTGTCACAGTCAGTAACCAAAACAGAAACCAAAATCACAACCAGAACCAGAACTTTAGAAGAAACTACACCACTCCCAACAGACAAAGAGAATCAGATCAGCAAGTTATTCCCCCATTCCAGGAGAACTTTCTTGATGAAGATGAGGGAATCATAGAGGAGTCTGAGGGGAACATAATAAACATGTTTGAAGTGGAAAACTCAATCCACAACTGTTCCACAGAAGAAGAGAAACCCTCACCCTCCTATTTGGATGAGGAATGGTTAGAATCTGAGGATTACATGTTAGGGTTTGAGGATGCCATCATGCAGGTCAGAGAACAATACGAGCTTACGAGCAAGAAAAACCTAGATAATTCCAAACCCAAAGCTTCTGAGGTTACCATCAAAAAGAGGCCTGAGAAAAATTCTAAAGCAGCTACTGAAAGTAACGAATCAGTGGCCGAGAGTTTTGAGAAGAAAAAGGAAAAAGACAACCAAAACACTGATAAACAGGGTCAACCAACTAGAAACACTAGCACTGCAGTTAGTGCTCCTGATAAAACAACTCCAAACACTGTACATAGTGAAAACCAGCCCACGGATTCAGCCACTAAGGTAGTGGCTAACAAAACAGAGTTGGGCATTCCAAAGGGTCAGTCCACTTTCAATTTAGAAAGTGAGATTGCAAGAATTAAAATCTCTGTCCCACTCTCTAAGTTGGCCACTCAGGATGTATATAAAGGCCAAATTTTGAAAGAATTAAATCTAGGTGAGAACAGTGACACTGTAAATCTGAGTGATGATAAACCAACCCTTCTGTTTGGTCCAAAGATTGAAGGGAAATTTCAGGAAGGGGTAATACCTCATTTTTATATCAGTCTCAATATTCATGATAAGATCCTTCATAATGAAATGCATGACTCTGGTACCTCACACAATTTGATGCCTAAAGTGGTTATGGAAAGGTTAGGCCTAGAGATAACCCGACCCTACAAAGACCTATATTCATTTGATTCTAGCAAGGTGAAGTGTCTTGGCCTAATCAAAGATTTATGTGTGAGCCTTACCCAGATTCCAGCCAAGTGCATGGTCATGGACGTTGTTGTGGCAGATGTGCCACCCAAGTATGGCATGTTATTGTCAAGATAATGGGGAGCCAAGCTGCAAGGTACAATGCAGATGGATGGGGCCTATGCCACAATCCCAGTCTTTAGCCAACCTAGAATACTGTACAGGGAGGCACAAATGAAGTTCCTAGTTAGTAGCCCCGAAAAGCCTGAAAATGCACCTTTATACTCTATACACACCGACCTGGACTCCTTTATCTTCTGCAACGATGAATCGTTGGGAGGGCCAGAACCAGAAGACATAGATGCAAACAGAGGTTATGAGACTATGGACCTTAACATAATGGCTACACTCAACTTAGAGGAAAATGGAGAAGAAACCCTCAGACAGTGCACTGAAACAGAGATTCAGAACAAACGAGAAAACGAATGCATTCAGCCAGTTAGTCACCCCTCACTAACTCATACAATCCATGAAGAACGAAAACACTCACTGCACCACGCAGAACCCGTCACACAACAGACTAGTGAAACCCACGTCCGGGAGGGAAACGAGGATAAAACGAAAAATGAACCCTTGTGGGAAATGAACTTTGATGGGTCATGCACCAAGAGAACTGCCAAAGCTGGGGTGTGGCTACATAACACAGAGAGTGACTACATGGAGAGCCATGCCTGCAACCTTCATTTCAAATGTACAAATAATATTGCAAAGTATGAGGCCCTTATCTTGGGTTTAAATCTGTTGAAGAAAATAGGAGCCCATAGAATAGCCGTGCAGGGAGACTCTGAGTTGGTTATAAAACAAGTAAACGATGAATACATAGCCAAACACCCTAGGTTGAGAGCATATAGGAACGACATCGTGGATATATTGAAAACATTCGTTGAATATGAATTAGTGTTTGTTCCTAGGTGTCAAAACGTTATTTCAAATGGATTAGCTTGCCTAGCCAGCTCATGCCCTAAGACTCCAAGCGACCAACAAATCATAATACAGACCAGATTCAGACCTGTAGTTCCAGATAACGAAAAATATTGGCAGGTGTTCGAGGGCAATAAGTAGATTGAAGATTTCCTGATAGGCAGGAACGAGTTCGAATTTTCTGATTCAGACTCTATGTCCAACGATAGTTGCCTAAGTGAGGAACCCTCAAACGAGGAAGAACCACCTCGTAACATAGAAATAAACACTTTGAACGAACAGATTGGAAACCCAAATGGAAACTGTGAAAACACGGAAAATGAGGAAGTTGAGGTGTTACAGGCCAAAGATAAGAACATACCTCGAGGTCTAGTGCCTTTAGAGGACCTTTTTGACTTTGATGATGTAGCCAAGAAGCCTACCATAGAACACGGACTCTGACGTTGAGGAATGCAACATAGGCACAGAAGATAAGCCCAAAATGATTAAATTGGCTAAGTCTATTCCTGCAAACATGAAAAAGAAATACATTGACCTTTTCAAGGAATTCATTGACGTGTTTGCTTGGAGCTATGAAGAATTAAAGGCCTATGACACGAAAATTATACAGCACAAAATACCTTTGAAATAAAATTAGAAGCCCTTTAGACAAAAACTTCGTAGAATAAACCCAAAGCAATTGCCTGTAGTTGAAAAAGAAATTAAAAAAATGTGTGAGGTAGGAATAATTGTGCCTGTGAGTTTTTCTGATTGGGTCTCAAACCTTGTGGCGGTGAGAAAGAAAACAAGTGAGATCAGATTGTGCATATATTTTAGGAATCTCAATAGAGCCTCGCTCAAATACAATTACCCTTTTCCAAAAATGGAACACATCCTTCAGAGGGTAGTAGGCTCAAAAAGGATCTCCCTGCTAGATGGTTTTTCAGGTTACAACCAAGTCTTAGTAATCCCAGAAGACCAACTCAAGACAGCCTTTACCACTCCATGGGGCACCTTTATTTATGTTAAAATTCCCTTTGGACTGATGAACACTGGTGCAACCTTCCAACGAGCGATGGATATAGATTTTTCCGATGAGATAGGACACTTCATTGTCATCTATCTGGATGACATAACGGTCTACTCCAAGACTGAAGAAGAACACCTGAAAAATCTGAGAAAGGTCTTTGAAAAATGTAGAAGGTTCGGTCTGTCATTGAATCCTAAAAAGAGTGTATTTGGGTTGCAAGAAGGAAAACTCCTTGGCCATATTATAGCTGAAAAAGGGATTAATATAGACCCACAAAGAGTTGAGGGAATACTACAAATCACACACCCAAGAAACATCAAAGAATTACAGTCCTTTATTTGAAAGATTAACTTCTTAAGGAGGTTTATTCCCAATCTAGCTGAACACCTTAGGAATATGAAAAACATGTTGAAGAAAGGTGGGGGAGTTAAATGGATTGTAGAGGCCAAAAAGTCTTTCGAATCAGTAAAAATTGCACTCACCCGGGCTCCTGTCCTAATCAGCCCTGATTTCTCAAAGGATTTTTTTATTTTATCATTTGCATCTGAACATACAGTAGCTGCAGTTCTGCTGCAGAAAAATCAAAAGGGAATGGAGCAGTCCATTTCCTTCTTCAGCAAAGCACTGAGAGATGCACCCTTGAAATACAACATAATGGAAAAACAGGCATATGCCTTAGTCAAGGCCTTGAAAGACTTCAGGGTGTACATTCTGCATTCCCACACCATAGCCTATGTGCCTAGCATGGTGGTCAAAGATATCTTGTCCCAAGACCCAGATGGGAAGAGGGGAAAATGGATTGTTGTGATCTTAGAATACGACCTTGAGATAAAACCCACCAAACTGATCAAAGGTCAGGGCTTAGATCGACTAATGGCTGAATCAAATCTACAAGCTCTTGACATTAACATGGTATATACCTTGGATGAGCAGCAGGGATTGCCTGATCCCACTGTTGAAGAGAAGTTTCAGAGCTCTCCTTGGTATTATAACATTCTGCATGTGCTTACTCACCTTAATGCCCCTCCTGAACTATCAAAGACCAAGGCCAGATTCTTAAAGCTAAAGGCTAGAAGTTATTGCATAATGAATGAAGGCTTATACTGGAAAAATCCAAATGGCCTATTGCTTAAATGTTTTCTTGAGTCTGAATAAGAGAGGATTAAACAAGAATTCCATGCAGGAGAGTGTGGAGGCCACCTGAGCTAGAAGGCCACTGCAAAAAAAATAATCAGAGCTGGTTACTACTGGCCTACGCTCTTCAATGACATTCATAAGATGATAATTTCCTGCCACAAATGCCATAATTTTGAAGGCAAAAGAAAGCTCCTCCCCTTACCCCTACAACCCATCACTGTTGAAGGTCCCTTTATGCAATGGGGCCTAGATTTCATAGGAGAAATTCACCCAAATTCTTCTGCACAACACAAATGGATCTTAACAGCCATAGACTACTTCACAGATTCTGTCGTCAGTAGGTTCCTAGAAGATCACATCCTCTCTCGGTTTGGTTGTCCAAGAAAAATAATCATTGATAACACTGCTGCTTTTGGATCCAAGAAAATGGTTGATTTTTGTCACAGGTATCAAATAACACTTGGTCATTCAACTGCCTATTATCCTCAAGGTAATGGCTTAGCTGAATCATCAAACAAAATCCTGGTGACCATCATCAAGAAGTTGTTGGAAGAGAACAAAAATTCATGGCATAACAGGTTAGTTCATGCCCTATGGGCTGACAGGCTTACAACAAAGAAGTCCATTGGCATGTCACCATATTAGCTTGTCTATGGGGCAGAAGCAGCTTTTCCTACCAGTTTGGGTGTACCAGTGATCAAACTTGTCCAAGAGATCCAGACAGAAGAAGACAGTATGGTGAGAAGGATAAACCAAACAATTCATCTCCAGGAAACAAGGGAAGAGGTCTATAACAGAGCAGTGAAAGTTCAGGAGAACATAAATAGGTTGTTTGACAAAAGAACCAAAGCTGCTAATTTTAAAATTGGAGATAAAGTTTTGAAGTGGGACTCAAGGAGAGAGGATAAAGGAAAGCACGGCAAGTTTGACAGTTTGTGGCAATGTCCATATATCATCCAGGCCACTGTGGGTCAAAATGCCTTTTTTCTACAAGAGTTAGATGGTACTGAGCTGTTTGGGGGTCATGTCAATGGCAGGATGCTCAAACACTACTTTTGTTGATTTCCAATTTCCAGTTTCCATTTCCATTGTACATACCATGGCAGTGTTTTGTTTTCAAGAAAAAGAGAAAATGTTCCAAAAAACAAAGGAAAAGGAGAGGTCCAGACATGCTCAAAACATGGACCTCTGAAGTGCAAAGATTGGCTCTAATATGATCAAAACCTAAGCCAAAGAAAGTAAAGATAGTTGGTTCAAAAATGCCCAAAACCTGGACCAGCAAAGAGGAAAGGAGAATCAGCTATAACAAGCCCAAAACCAAAGCCGAAGGAAGAAAGGAAAATGACTCTAACAATCTCAAAACCTGAGTCACGAAGGGAAGAAGGATGCTTCAAATTTCAGATCTCAAGCCTTCAAAGTTCTGTTTTTAGTTTTCTGCAAGTTTCTGTCCATGTGCAACTGTCTTTATGCCTTGGATTCACAGCAAACTAGACTGTCTAATCCTAGTTTGACTGTTTTTAAATATCTGTTGTAGAATGTAGAGAAGAAATCTGCTGGACAGTTTAATTCCAGCAGATATTAGATTAGGTGGAGAAACATATGAGACCAACAGTCTAATCTGGCCTCATGGATGATAACGGTAGATTTAGAATAGGTTTATTTTCTATTTATAAAAATAAATGATGTAAAGGGTCTGCTAGTCCAAATGCACCCTAGAAGAAGAAAAAATGCTAGGATTGTAGGATGGGTAGGTAGATTTTTGGGATAATGTTTCTGCTAATTGATGTCTTCAAAAATTGTGGCAGCTGAAAACTAAAGAAGAAAGGTGGCTCAAGCAGCAGGCATCTGGCCTACACCAAAGATCATTTTCTGAATTCTTGACTCCTTCAAGAAGAAGCCATCCCCATGTGGAGCCACTGTTAGCCCCTTATAAATTCCTTGACAAGAAAGCAAGGGGGCTAATTAGTTTTATGAGCCTTCAAGGAATGCATTTCCCTTGAAAACACATCATCCTTGAAGCCTTTTCATGTTCCCTACCTTTTGACTGTTCCCCTTTGTTGTTCTTGAGTAAATAAGCCTCACTGATGATAAAAAAATTGTGCTCCAAAAGGCCTTTTTGCCTCTTGTACCCCTGTAGATTGTCCCATTTCACCCCTTTTTTCCTCTTTTCGAAGTCCCCTTTCCATCCCAAAATTTCCCCCTTAGTCCTCCTAAATCTCCCCAAAATCCCCTTTGAATTCTGCCCTTACCCTTTGTTTGGCCAATTTCCCCCTTTTTTTCCTTTATCTTTCCCCTTCCCAACCCAAAATATTGCATTAAAAGGGGTTAAAATCCACTTTTTAACTTTATAATAGGGCCTAGCCCCTTTTCCGCTAGTCCCTAGCCACTTCCCCACATGACCCACACACAAGACCAAGCGTTTAAGTCCCGGGCACCCATCGCAATCAGACTAGTCGAGCTGGCGTTTTCCTTTGTAACATCGAAAAATTCCAATGCGATTGGGTTTTGTTATCAAAGACCCGCGATATATTATATACTGTCGATCCGCTATCCCGATCTGACGGTTGAGCACCAATCGCACTCCCCGTCCCGATCGCAATCGCAAGTCTCGCCGTGCCACCCCTCCGATCTTTGCGATTGCAATCTCCCGACCAAATCATAGCTATACATCTCCTCCCGTTGATCCAACAGCCCAGCACTAATCGCTCCGTTGCAATTGCAATGCCCGATCGCTCCCACTCTCTGCCCTATGTGATCACGATCTTCCGATCCCATCCTAGCCGTTGATTCCCCCTGTTGATCCAACGACCATCGCTCTCCCTTTCCAATCGCAATCGCAAATTCCAATCGCTACCACCCTCCGCCCCTTTGCGATTGCTATTTTCCCGATAAAATCACATCCATCCATCCATCCCAAGATCCAACGGCCTTTAATCAATCGCACCAGCGCTCAATCGCGTCCCCACTCCCAATCGCAATCAGAACTTTTGGAATATGTCACCCCTGCCCCCCCCGATTGCGATCCTCCGACTTCATCTCGACCGTCTGTTGGATCTAAGATCGACAGTCCAAAACTAATCACCCTCCACCCATGTCGGGTCCCACCACACACGCATTTCATTGCATTTTCGTCCATTTCTATGCATTCCGCCCATTTTCATAAGCCATTCTGTGGATTAATCTCCGTCGTCGATCCCACCACCAGATCATGATTGAACAGCCCACAAGAATTTCTCCACCAAAGCCCTATTTGTTGCTGTTTACACCATATCACCGCATTATTCACCATTGTTTTGTCTAAAAACACCGTTTATCACCGCCGCGCTATTATTCTCCCGTCCTCCATAGCCACCCGCCCCTATGCGTGGATTTCATAACATGGTTGCGTGTTTGTTGCAGGGTACAAGCGGCGGAAAACTGCCATGATCTATAGCCTCTGTTACAGTTACAGAGAGCACAGGAAAGGGCCTTTTTCAGAAGCGATATCATGGAGAAAGGCCCAGAAAGGTATGTCGACAAGACTTTCATTAAAGGGACAGAGTTTAAACTCTGTACAATCTTCTCCAAAGCCATTAAAGCTCATATTTCGCAGTCAGAGGCATAGTGTGGAAGCAACAAAGAGTATCAGTGGAGCAGCATAGAGTTCAAGGCACGTAATAAAAGATTTTGAGCATTTTTCAAGGATTTAGAGGCAAATTACCAGACTAAGGACCCTAGGAATCACACGGAAGGCTCAGCACACAGAAATCAAAACTATCAGGGTCTCACATCAGTAGGTTATTCTAAAGGACAAAGCGCCCATGTTGTTTCCATATTTTATAGTGTTCCTGAAGAAAGTTCCGCCCTGATCACAGTCCGAAGCTACCAGAGCATTTGTTATGAAGTATGGCCGGCCTTAGCATCATTATTTCACCTTCTTGTTCATTCACCAAAAGTACTATAGAGTATTGCAGCCAAGTACATCTGAGACATACCTGGAGTAAATGGAAGCCTGACGAAGACCATTCTTTCCTCCAGGGAGTACCAGAGATAAATGCACAGGGTTTAAACAGAATGGGCTTTGGCCCTCTTCCTCTTCTGAGTGTTAATGTTGCATTTGGTTTCCACCTACCTCCTCGGCTCATCTTTCTGCTATAAAACTCATGAAGAAAGTCATTTTTGGTTTTTGACCAGTTATCATAGAATTGTAAGTTTTTTCTCTTGAGATAAGACTTTGTGTAAAGCTGTACGATAGGCTGAGGAAGATGTTTTCAGACTGAGTATTCAGCTATTGGCAATGTTGTACTTGACTGGTATTGCTATTTAATATGACAAGCACATTTCTTTGGAACATGATCTAAAGCAACGGTGATGTTTTCCTATCTCTGTGTTTTAATTAACTTCATTTCGTTTCTACTGGCTTTCATCAGAATATTGGCATAGGATTTACCCTTGTTAGGTACCCTATGTTTCTGCTATCCTTGCCTTTGATGTTTTCTACTAAATGTGTTATCTAAGAATTTATTTTAGTTGATTTAACTAGTGTAGTGGATGTTATTTCCTGCTCTCTGATGTATGAATGAAATGAATCTGTTCTTAGATGTTCTTGTTAGGATTTATCTGGAAGATTTGGGAACACTGGGGATTAGAGTTAAGCCCTGTCCACTAGGATCCTTGTACGACCAACTAGCCCTTTTAAGATCCCTCAAGCTAGAGGCTGAAGCATTGAGAGTTCAAAGTCTCTCTCTGATCTCAGGTCTTTAACTTTGTGTTCTAATCTGTGTTGTTTCCCCCTCTCCTACCATTCCACACCACACTATCATCTTTAAGATCCAACGTTTTAGATGACTAGCCCAACTGAAAGCCTACATATTGATTAGCAAGCAAATCCTTTCCTGACTCCATTACCTAATGGTTTTGAATGCTCCCTGGAATACTTCACCTCTACCCCATTCCTCTTTGCTCATCCTTGTCTTACATTGAACCCTTCCTTCCTGATAACCAGCAACCAAACAAACAATCAAACAAACAAACCTTGTGCCTACAACTAGCCTAATATCTTAAACCTCTTGACCTTCAAAGACATTACCTTTAGCAATCATAGAGAGATCCCTCTCTGGACCCAGGAGGGCTAGATCCTGAGGTCTGAAAGTGGTTTTGATGTTGTCTCATCTTTTGGTATTTCCAACCTTTCCAAAACATGGGAACCCCAACACAAGATATTTCAAATGCAATGGATATAATACTCCTGAAATTTTAACTCCCACATATTTCCCTGCAACTATCATTCTAGAGGTTGTTTATGTGACGTGAGGTGAAATGGAGAAGATTGATTGAGTTAGACTCAAGAGAGTTCTTTCCTTGGAAAGATGAACTCTATCACCTAGAAAATTTGAATGTTCATGCATGTGAAAATAATTAATGCAAGAGGAATTTATAATTCTATAAATATATCCTTTTAAGGTAAATGAAAACCCATCAAATTTATAGATTAAAATTTCCCATGCATATTGTCCAATATTGGGTAAGAAAAATTATTCCATATAAACCTTGGTATTGTCACTAAAACCAATTCAAACTGAGAATGAAATCAACACTCAAAAATTTGTCAAAAAGAATAAAAGAGATGCAAACTAAAAGACAAACATTGAATGAAAATTCAGAATCAAAATAAAACCTCAAAAAGACGTTTTATGAATATTGTCTCAACAAAAGAACCAGTATGGAGAAAAATATGTTTGCTTGTTTATTTTTATTTTTTATTTTTTTTAAAGTTGAGATCTTGTTATGTTTTTTCTTGCAAAGTTATAATTGATTAGACTTGTATTCGAAGAAAAATTCAAAGTCTAAATAGTAGTTATGATAGAAAATGAAGCCAATAAGAAGTCCCCCCCCCTAAAAAATTTGTGTTTCGACAGTAATCCTGCATAAAAACATTGTAATAATAAAAATAAGGCTCATGAAACAAACTAAAGTTTCAGAGACTTCCTGATTTAATTTATTTTGAATTTGATGATCATCATAATTGTTTTGCCAAAACTAGAAATAAATCAAAACCAAGTAGAAATAATTCCAAATATAAGCAAGTAGCGGTGCAAATTTTTCAAAACAATTCTTGAATAATTGCAAAAACAAAGCTAAAGATCGGCAAAAACTAAAACCAAAATGAAAAAGAAAAAATGTAAAGAAAAATTGTAACATATGAAAATAGGCATGTGAAACTTACCATTGAAGAATTTCGTTTAAATTTTACCTTAAAAATGTTGAATTTATCCAAAAAGGAAACTCCTTTTGATTAAGATTAAAAGTATGAATAATTTTTATTCTATAAAGTTACCATTTGCCAAAAAGCATCACTTATTAAATCTAAACTAGAGTGATAGGTAATGAGTTGGAAAAATAATGTCTCGTGTTCAAGGAATTGGATGTAAACAAAAATTATCAAAAATGAAAATGTCTTTCGCTTAGAATTGCAGCAACATTTATTCTCTTTGACTTTTCTAATTTTATATCATCTCCAAAATTTTCATACAATCTCAACAGATCAATCCAAGGTCCCCACCAATGCAACAATTCTATATATAAATATAGATTAAGGGCTTGGATTATTGTGTGATCACTAAAATAGAGCTGTATATGAATAAGCAAATCATAAGAGAAATGGTGATCAAACACATGTTGAAAATGCAGTGAGAAATTCTCAATTTGATTTTTCCTTGATTAAATTGAGAAATTTTGATTTTACACATCAACAGAAAACTTGGATGCAGTTAACTAAGTTGACATGTCTATTTTCACTCAATTAGCTTAGTAAATTCGAGTTGGAGGAGTTAGAGTTCAGTTAAGCAAGTGTGATTGTTAATTTGTAGCAATCAAAGTCAATCATCCCAAGTTGTTTTCAGTTAAACTAGTTCTAATTGTTGGAGGAACTAGTGGAGGGTAGTTGTGCAATGGGACTTCAGTAAAACTCAGTGATCATCCAGTTAACTAATCAATCAACCCAAATTAGATAGTGCATGTAGAGAATTCGAGTTCCCTGGGCTTGGTGTAGATTCCAAGGCAGTGTAACATCATTTGTAGAGTAGTATTGAGTATACAAGTGTTGCATGCATTCAGATGATCAACCTTGGGAATTGTGTAATACATTTTGGATAAATTCTTAAATAATAGGGGGTTAATTTCTCAAGGAATTGTGCAAGGAAATATGCACTCAAGTAGAGGAAAATTTAACCAAGTTTGGGTCATATCTTCTCAGTGAGCAAAGATATAGGTTATTCACTTGCAGGTTACCCTCAGTTGAGAAAATAAATTGGATTACCTTTTTATTCATCATATTTATGCAAGAAGGCATTAGGGTTTTTAGTAGATTTATTTCCCCTGGAAAAAAAAATTGTGTGCATATGTGTTATTTCACATTGCATGTTTATGATTGATGTTCTAAATTGTGAATTGAATTCCGCATAGTAGTAGATTAGGCTTGTGTCTTGTGATTTTGATTAAAACTTCATGATAATTTGCAAATATAAAATATAATTTTTACATTGTATCAGAGAAGGATTCACATTAGAGCAAGAATTTCGAATTTTGTTCTTAGGAGATTCAACTTTGGAGTTCAGTGCAGTAGGATCTCTTCAGAGCTAAGAATATTTCCTTCAATGGGCTAAGCCTAGAGTATGCCTTGGAATCCAACTCTAATTTTGTTGCATGGAAGGATCACATGGAGGAGATATTATATGACAATGGATTGCTAGAACACATCAAGATAGATGTTGCAAAACCACAAGCATTTGATTCCCATAACCTTTCTTAGTGGAATAAATATGTATCCAAGGAAAGGAGAATAATATTAGAGGGAGTGTGAAGTCACATTGTCTCAAATATCCATGGAAAGAAAATTTGTTCGCAATGTGGAAATAACTGACATAATTGGTCTAGAATAGTAGTGACCAAAGGAAGCTGGCTCTTTATAAGGATAAACTTTAGAATATCAAGATGCAGAAGAATGACACTATTCCACAGCATCTGAGCATGATCAGAAAAGTTCGTGATGAACTTGGCAGGGTTGATGTTAATGTTGTAGAATATGAATTGGTAAGCCTAGGCCTTATAGGACTTCCCAAGAGATGGCATAGCTACAAAGATTTGGTGAACGAGAGGGAGAAGTTACCAAATTGGGAACGTTTATGATCTGATTTGGTAAAGGAGGAAATAAGGAAGAATACCAGAAATGGGACTTCATCCACGGGCGAGGATGAAGAAAACTTTTCATTGGTTGGAAATGAAAATAAGGGAAAAGGGAATAAATCTCAATCCAAACCAGATTCTGTCCAAGGGGGAAATAAGAAATATTTTTCTAAAATTAAATGCATCCATTGTCATGAATTCAGGCATTATGCCACGAAGTGTCCACACAAAAAGTAAAGAAATAATACCATACGACGAACAACATGTGAAGCTTTGGATTCATAGTGTGAGATTGAATTTACCCTTATCTCATGCATGGCCAACATGTTGAAATTCAACAAGAAAATTTTTGGCACCCATGATCCGAGTGAAAATTAAGCACCTACACTAGGGTGGGGCCCACAGGATATTTTTAGGTGCATGTATATTTTTATTATCCCTTAATTTAGATGGACATTAAATTGTAATCTATTCTCAATATGGACTTGAAAATATTTAACTAAAGTGGAAAAATAGTTAGCGAAGTGAATTTCGAGTTAGAGGTTGGCTGGTGAGACATGCAAAGTAATTCTAGTTGTAACTAAGTGATTCTAGTTGTAACAGAGTTGGAAGTGCAGTGGTGTATGAGTTGGTGCAAGTTGTAAATATTTTAACCCAGTTAAGTGAGTTAAACTCAGTTGTGCTAGTTGTAACTGAAGATACACTAGTGAGAGATCAAGTGAATTGAATATTAATTAATTCACATGTAGTGATCGCACATGCAAATGGAGATTTACTATTATTAACTGCATGCATGTTAGATCCAGTGGAGACCCAATTGAGTTCTAGGTGAAAGGGAAGATAACTATCACTTGTGACATTATCCGCTAGCACAGATGCAAGTACACACACATTGGATGTTCCATGATACTTGCACATTCAAGGCATGCAGGATTACATCAATTCAGGGATTGTATTCAGCAGGGATTGTGAAGTCAAGGCAGGTTGTCTGGAGGCAGTAAATTGGCTAAGGGATTTTCCAATTTTTGTATGACAGTGTGAGACAATTAGCTGATGTACTAAGAGCTCTTGTGAGAATATTTTTGTATGTAATTGTTTCATGATCCATGATATGATATACAATAGAATATAGTGGGGTTTTTAGCTGTAAGCTTTCCCCAAGAAATTATTTGTGTTGTGTGTGATTGATATTTATTCATGCTTATGTAATTGGCGATTGTGTTTTTAATTCCTTAAATATTTGTAGAAGATATTCAGTATTTAACTTTGGAAAATTGTTATATCGGGTGAATATACATGCATATTGTATAATTTCTACATGGTATCAGAGCACATGAAATTGTAGAAATGAAGCAGGAGTTGAGTTTGTGATTGGATGGAATTCAAATTTGCAGAAAGGATTTCTTGGTGCTACAACTGATTCAAGATCAAAATGGATTTTAATGGCTTGAGGTTATAGTATGCACTCGAGGGAAGCTTGATAAATTGCTTGGAAGGATAGGATGGAGGCAGTGCTTGAAGACAATGACTTCAAGGAATTCATTGAAAAAGATGCTCCTAAGCCAGATGTTGCAGATGCTTCCAATCTTGATGCATCGCAAAAGAAAGTGGCAAAGGCGAGGAGGATCCTCATGGAGGGAGTATGACACCACATTGTCTCAAGCCTCCATTAGAAAGACACACCATATGCTATGTGGAAGGCTTTGACGGATCTATTCCAAAGCAGCAACAACCATAGGAAATCAACGCTCAAACATAAACTCAGGAAGATCAAGATGGAAAAGGGCGACACCATTCCAAAGTATCTCACAAAGTTTTTCCAATGTTGAGATGAACTGGGGAGTGTGGGAATGATAGTCGCTGATGATGATTTGGTGAGTTTGACTCTCCTAGGACTTCCTAAGAGTTGGAATAGTATGAAGACTCTGTCAACGGATGGGAAAAATTTCCAGATTGGGAACGACTGTGGTTGAATCTGGTGTAGGAGGAGTTCAGGAAGAACACCAAAGATGGATCTTCATAAAATCATGATGATGAAGAGGATTTTTCTTTAGCTTCCAAGGTGAATAAGGGGAAGGGGAAGAAATTCCATTCTAAATCCGAGTCTAAAGGCAAGAAGCAGGACGTGTCCAAGGTGAAGTGTTTTCACAGTCATGAACATGGGCATTTTGGTACTAACTGTCCACAAAAGAAGAAGAACAATAAGGTTGTTGGAGTTGCAGCTGGTGAGGCCCTTGCCTCGCAATTTGAGCTTGACTTCTCCTTGATTTCATGCATGGTGTCAAGTGCATTGGGATCAGTGTGGTATTTGGATAGTGGTGCTTCCTTTCACATGACGATAGAGAAGGAAATTTTCAGTGACTTGGAGGAGAAAGATCTCTAGATGCATATTGAGATGGGCGACGATGGACGGTGCATTTCTATTGGGATTGGTACCATTAACTTTCAAAGGGAGTCAGGTAAACCATTTCAATTAAAATATGTAATGCATGTACTAGGTATGAAGAAAAATTTGTTCTTAGTGGCAATGTTGGAGGATAGAGGCTATTACGTTGTTTTTAGTGATGGAAAAACTTTCCTGCGACATAAAACAATGGGTCAAGCCAAGAGGATAGGGATTCGAGTTAAGAATATCTACAAGCTGGAGATAGATGGTTGCGCTGCCATGGTGGGAAAGGTGGAGAAAGTGGTGAGTCGGGATGAGGGTGAATTATGGCATAGGCGATTGGGCCATCTTCATCATGGAGCCTTGAAATTCATGCAGCAAATATCTACTAGACTTCCAATGGGAACACTTGCTTAGTTAGATCAGTGCAAGGTTTGCACCATGGGGAAGTATGTAAATTCCACCTTTCATGAGAAGGAGAACCGTGCTTCGGGGATCCTTGAGAGAGTTCACATAGACGTGTATGGACCATTCTCTGTTGCTTCAACAGCAAAACATAAGTACTATGTAATATATTTTGATGACTTTTCTCGTAAATGTTGGATCTTCTTCATGCAAAAGAAAGATCAAACATTCTCTAAGTTCTGTGAGTTTAAGGCATTGGTGGAGAAAGAGTCGGGGAATAAAGTGAAGGCTCTTAGGAGCGACAATGGTGGAGAATGCATCTCTAAATAAATTCAATAACTTATGTAGAAAATAATGAATTCGAAGAGAATTCATAGCACCTCATAACCCACAGCAGAATGGGGTCACGGAGAGGAAGAATAGAACGATCGTAGGTGCAGCACGAGCGATGTTGCATGATCAGGGCCTATCAATGCATTCATGGGCATAAGCATGCAACAACGTGGTTTATGTGAAAAATTGTTGTCCTCATAGAGAAATTGGCATGAGTGCACCTAAAGAAGATTTCACTGGTAAGAAACCAGATGTTTCACACTTTAAGATTTTTGGCTCATTTGTTTATGTTCATGTGACCAAGGACGCTAAGAAGAAGCTGGAGCTGACTACTGAAGTTTAAATTTTTTTGGGGTGCACAGAAACACCCCATAATTATCATTTGTATTTTCCAAATAGCAGAATGACTGTTGTGCGACAAGATATAAAATTTGTTGAGGGGAAATCCATGTGGTTGTCGCTTGAGAGGGAGCTAGACTTGCATGTGGAGGAGGAATTGTTGGTTCCCAAAGATGAGTCTCAAGATGTGGATCAACCACATGAGGAGGTTCATGGAGTGGAGGAAATCACTCATGCAGATCCATCCATCAGAAATGGTATAAAGCACACCACAAAAGTTGATAGGCTGAGACTTGATGCTGCAGAGAATGTAGGAGCCCCTACTTCATAGTGTAGACAGAGACAACATCTTGACTGATTTTCTGGACACATGGCTCTCATGAGCAAATGTATTGTGACTGAACCATCTTCCTTTCAGGAAGTAGTGCATCAACCTACTTGGGTTGATGCAATGGTGGAGGAGTATGACTCCATTGTCAAAAACAATGCATGGGAAATTGTCCCAATACCGGTTGACAAATCAGTGGTAGGTTCAAGATGGATATACAAGGTAAGACAAGTTGCTGATGGGAGTGTGGAGAAATACAAGGCTAGATTTTTGGCTGGGGGCTTCTCATAGATCGAGGGGATATATTATGATGAGACTTTTGCGCATGTCACAAGGTACTCTTCCATAAGGACCATCTTTTCACTCTCAGCGCAGATGGGCTGGCGCATTCATTAGATGGATGTGAAAAATATGTTTCTCAATGGGATCATTGAGGAAGAGGTGTACATAGAGAAGCCTGAAGTTTTTGATATCTTCAATAGCGAGTCGCATGTATATAGGCTCAAAAGAGCGTTGTATGGGCTGAAGCAATCACCCCATGCTTGGTACACTCAAATAGACAACTATTTCACCCGACTGGACTTCACCAAAAGTGAAGCAGATGCAAACTTGTACTAGATTGTGGTTGAGGGTAAGATATTGATCATTGTTTTTTATGTTGATGATTTAATTTTGACTGGTGATGAGCAGCTGATACACTCATGCAAGGATGATCTTGCAAAGGGAGTTCGAAATGAATGATATGGGCCTCCTTCATTATTTCCTTGGATTGGAAATATGGCAGCAGGATGGTGAAATTTTTGTGTCTCAAGGCAAGTATGCAAAGGAGATACTAGGTAAGTTTAACATGGAGAGATGCAAACCCATGGATACTCCTCTTCCAGGAAACTGGAGGAAAGAGGATGCTACTTCTGGAGAGGTAGTGGATGCTACTGTCTATCGATAGTTAGTGGGTTTGCTAATGTATCTAGTGAACATGAGACCATACATTTGCTATGTGGTTAACCAGCTGAGTGAAACTATGGTTAAGACTACCAAGATCTTTTGGAAGGCGGGGAATCATGTCATGAGATACCTAAGGGGCACATCAGAGTATGGTCTATGGTACAAAAGAACGGATGGAGTGAAGTTTCATGGCTTCACGAATGCAGATTAGGCTAGAAGTCCATTGGACAGAAAGAACACATCAGGGGGGACCTTTAGTATTGGGTCTACAGTTGTTTATTGGTATAACAGGAAGCATAGATCGATGGCACTCAGTTCAAAAGAAGCAGAATAAATGGCAACAAGTCAAGCTACATGTGAGGCTATCTAGATGAGAAAGATCTTAGTTGTTTTGTTGCATTAAACTCTCGATTAATCTTGTGTTTCATGATAGGTCCAAGCATATAGATATTCGGTACCATCATCTCAGATATTGTGTGTAGATGAAAACTATGTTGCTTCAGTACATTCCCACAGAAGATCAGGATGCATATATTCTGACGAAGGCACCCACCGGGAGAAATTTCGAATACCATAGAGACAGGATCGGGGTGAAGGATAATCCCTTTCTTGTTGAGAGGGATTGTTGAGATTCAACAAGAAATTTTTTTGGCACCCATGATCCTAGTGAAAATTAAGCACCTACATTAGGGTGGGGCCCAAAGGCTATTTTTAGGTGCATGTTTATTTTTATTATCCCTTAATTTAGATGGACATTAAACTATATTCTATTCTCAATATGGACTTGAAAATAGTTAACCGAAGTGGAAAAACAATTAGCTAATTGAATTTTGAGTTAGACGTTGGTTGGTGGGACATGTAGAGTAATTCTAGTTGTAACTAAGTGATTCTAGTTGTAACAGAGTTGGAAGTGCCGTGGTGCATGAGTTGGTGCAAGTTGTAAATAGTTTAACTCAGTTAAGTGAGTTAAACTCAGTTGTTCTAGTTGTAACTAAAGATACACTAGTGAGAGATCAAGTGAATTAAATATTAATTAATTCACATTTAGTGATCTCACATGCAACTGAAGATTTATTATTATTAACTGCATGCATGTCAGATCCAGTGGAGACCCAATTGAGTTCTAGGTGAAAGGGAAGATAACTATCATTTGTGACATTATCCGCTTGCACACATGCAAGTACACAAACATTGGATTTTCACATGATACTTGCGCAATCAAGGCATGCATGATTGCATAAATTGAGGGATTGCATTCAACAGGGATTCTGCAGTGAAGGCAGGTTGTCTGGAGGTAGTAAATTGGCTAAGGGATTTGCCAATTTTTGTATGACAGTATGAGACAATTAGCTGATGTACTGAGAGCTCTTGTGAGATTAGTTTTGTATGTAATTGTTTCATGATCCATGATATAATATACAATAGAAGATAGTGGGGTTTTTAGTTGTAAGCTTTCCCCGAGAAATTATCTGTGTTGTGTGTGATTGATCTTTCTTCATGCTTATGTAATTGGTGATTGTGCTTTTAATTCAGAAAATCTTTGTAGAAGAAATTTAGTATTTAACTTTATAAAATTGTTAGATTGGGTGAATCCAAGATATACATGCATATTGTATAATTTCTACACAACACAATGATGGGGATCATATGGTACTTGGACTTAGGTGCACTGTTACACATGACAGGTTGTAGAGATTTTTTTGATGACTTGAAATAAAAATATTTGCAAATGCACATTGAGATAGGGGATGAAAGAAGGTACAATGTGACCGAGGTTGTATAATCATCTTTCAGAGGGATTTTGGCTCCCCTCTTGGGCCCAAGGATGTCATGTTCATTTTAGGCCTAAAGAAAAATCTCATCTATGTTTCAGTTTTGGAAGACAGTGGTTATGATGTGATCTTCAACAAAATAAAGGCATTCCTGAGACACATAGCCATAGGACAGGTGAAGCATATCGGGGTTTGGGTGAAGAACTTGTATAAGATATATGTGGAAGACTGTGTTGCATTAAGCACAAAGGAAGAGAAGGTGCAAAGCTATTATGTTGGTGAACTTTGACACAAAATACTTGTCCATTTGCATCATGGCATCCTAAAGATTATAAAAAAATAACCGTAGCCCTCCCCAAAGGAGCACTTGAGCAGCAAGATGTATGCAAAGGATGTACATTGGGGAAGTACACAAAACCAACATTCCATGATTAGGAAAATAAAGCACATGCAGTCCTATAAAGTATCCACTCTAATGTCTATGGACCTTTATCGACAACCTCCACTGCCAGAAACAAATATTTTGTCATTTTTATTGATGAATTCTCACGAAAGTGTTGTAACTTCTTCATGCTGAAGAAAGATGAGATGTTCTCCAAGTTTGCAGAATTCAAGGAACTGGTTGAGAAATAAACTAACAAGAAGGTGAAGGCTATTAGGAGAAATAATGAAGGTGAGTACATGTTGAATGAATTCAAAAAAAATTATGTGAAATAAGGCATTCAATGAGATTTGATAGAATCCCACAACCCATAACAGAATGGGTTGGTTGAGAGAAAGAACCATAACATTGTGGGAGTAGCGAGGGCGATGTTGCATGACCAAGGCCTATCACTGCACTTATGAGCAGAGGCATGCAACAAAATAGTATATTTGAAAAACTTGATTCCTCATCAGATTCTTGGCATGATTACACCGTAGAAGGATTTCTCAGGGAGAAATTTGGATGTGTCACACTTCAGGGTTATTGGAGCCTTTGTCTACTCCCATGTCTCCAAATAATCAAGGAAGAATCTTGAACCGATAGTATAATTGGGGGTATTTGTGGGTGACATATAAACTCCTCAAAAATATTGTGTGTACTTGCCATCCCTCGGAATGATAGTTGTGTGAAGGGATGTAAAATTGGATGAGGAGAAAGAGATGCGGTGTTCTCTTGAGAGGAAGTTTCAGATCCCACTAGAGGAGGAAATTTTAGATCCAAAAGAGGATCCTCTGTAAGTTGTGGAGCATCCATAAATTGAGGAGCAAAGAGTGGAGACATCCATTCAATCAAAACCATCCATAGAAGGCAGGAAAAAAACCAAGGAAGATGATAGACTAGTGAAGGATGCGAGGGAGAATATGAGAGCTCCTTCAAATTTTTGCAAGCAAAGAAGGCCACTTGATTGGTACACTAGATACATGGCTCTAATGATTGAGCTTGTAGTTACTGGACCATCCTCTTTCGAGGAAGCAATAGATAAACATGTATGGGTTGATGCAATTGTGGAGGAATATGAATTCATTGTAAAACATTGGGAAGTGGTCCCAAGACCAACAGATAAATCAATTATGGGTTCAAGATGGATCTTTAAGGTTAAGAAAGCAGCATACGGAAGCATAGAGAAGTATAAGGCCAAATTTGTGGCCAATGGGTATTCTCAAGTTGAGGGAATTGGCTATGAGGAGACATTTTTTCATGTAGCAAGGTAATCATCCATTATATCAATTCTTGTTCTAGCTGCGTAGATGGGGTGGAAGATCCACCAGATGGATGTAAAAACAACATTTATCAATGGGGTTATTGAGGAGGAGGTGTAAAACAAGAAACCAAAAGGATTTTAGACTTTTGATCGCGAGTCTCAAGTGTGTATACTCAAGCAAGTGTTGTATGGTTTCAAACAAGCACCTAATGCTTGGTACACCAAGATCAAAATCTATCTCACAGGTTTGGGATTCACCAAAAGTGAAGCGGATGCAAACCTATATCATGTTTTGGTAGAACGTAAATTTCTTATTATTGTCTTATATGTTGATGATTTGATTTTAATTATTAATGAAAAACTAATCATATCTTGCAAGGAGTGCCTTGCAAGAGAAATTGAAATGAAGGACATGGGTCTCATGCACTACTTCCTCAGGTTGGAAGTATGGAAAGGTGATGGGGAACTATTTGTATCTCAAGGAAAGTATGCAAATGAGATACTAAAAATATTTTGCATGGAGAGTTGCAAACCCATGGAGACACCTCTAGTGACCAACTATAGGAAGGAGGATTCCACTTTAGGTGAGGAAGTGGATGCTACAATATATTGATAACTAGTGGGTTCATTGATGTACCTTGTGAACACAAGACCATATATGTTTTATGCAATCAACTAGCTGAGCCAAAATATGGTTAGGCAAACCAAATTATTTTGGAAGGCAACTAGGCATGTTTTACGATACCTCAAAGGCACTATCCAGTTTGGACTATGGCATAGGTAGACAGAGGGAGTGAAGTTGTGTGGCTTCACAAATGCAGATTGGGTGAGGATTCTATCAGACCGAAAGAGTACATTAGGTGGAATTTCCAGTGTTGGGTCTTGTTTTCACTGTGTCAACGACCCTCCAAAATATTTTCCTATGTTGATTTTGGATCCTATGTTAACTATCGTTTCAATCCCCCTTGCATCGTCATGTGGTTTGATTTGTTATTTGTGTGTTTTACCCTAGTGTTGCATCCTCCTAAGTCAATGTGTCTCAAGAATCATGACTTAACCATTAGAAGCATTCAAGTTAGTAAGTTTATTTTTAAGTGAAATCACAATTCGTCTTGACTTAGAAACTTTCCTTCTAGCCATGCACACACTCAAAAAGAACATAAAAGTGGAAAAAGAAAGAAAAAAGAAAGAAAATATCTCAAAAAAAGAAAAAGTGTACTTTGATTTAGTTGAGCACACTCCTTCGAGCTGAAGAAGTGTGCCCTACCTGAGCACACTCATTTAGGCTGAGAAAATGCACCCTACCTAGGAACACTCCTTCATGTTGAAGACATGCGCCCTATTCAACTACATGCATGGTCCAACTTGTTGCATGAGGGTGCACTCCTAAAAATAGGAACTGCCTTAACTCCTTCTTAACTAATCCTTTCATGCAAATATAAGTGACACTCATGCATGAATCGTTTTTCCATGTTAATTTCTTTCAATAAACTTAGTTAATCATTCTTTCCATCATCATTTCATCTAAGTTGATCATAGCTAAAGAATATAGAATCCCTTCATCAACCAGTGCACCAAGTAAGTTTGAATGCTCAATCTTTTACCATTTTTCATTATTCTGCTATCAAATATTGCTTTATTTGTTGTCGATCTCTTGTTTCGCAGTTTGTTTGCTAGCATTTTTTTTTAATCTCTATCTTACAAGTATTAATTCACTATCTCATGCAATATATTCTTCACATTATTTAAACCTTTCATCTACCACCAAGCATACAACAATAGCTATAAATACTTGCAGGCCCTTCTCCTTCTCAATTTATCATCGAATCTTATGATTTGAACCTGTTTCTGAGCTTTTTATAGGTAGAGTGCACTTCCTGATCTCGAAAATCCTTCAACCTCAAAAAATTCACCCTGTGTAACCCAATTTTCTTCTTGAGTGCATCACGAAGGCATGAATATTCTCCCTTCGACCCTTCAAAGTGCTACAGTGCACCCTCCTTTTCCTTAGGGCACATAGGTGCACCACGAAGGCACAAAGCCTCATCATTCAGCGCTTCGGAGTGTGAAAACACACCCTCCTTGTTTCCTTGGGCTTGGGTGCATAAGGAAGACCTAAAGGCCCATTTTCACTTTCCTTCGACCCTTCAAGGTGCTACAATGCACCCTGGTTGATTTTTGCCTCTTTCTTGAGCGCAATGTGAAGCCCCGAATGACCATACATGTCCCCTTCATGCTTTGAAAGTGTGCACTCCTAGCTTGCCTGTGTATTTTTTCTTGCATGAAAATTATTTTTGTCTGAAGTTCATGGTTTTTAATTATATATCATCCATGATGACCCTTTGAATGTGATTTACAAGTTTTGCTACATAGTTAGTTGTTTTAAGATGATCTTGTTATTATGAGTGTGATTCCACAAACAAGTGCTTGTACCATAAGTGGTTCCACTATGTCTTCATCTATTGGAGACATGCCATTTTGCAAAGTATCCACTAAAGAAAATTCATAAGCAAGCATTGATGAGCATGTCAAAGTTTCAAATCTAAGTATTCCTATATATTTGAACACCTAGTGTCTCATTGGAAAGACTACAAAGGTCACTTGGAGCAAGATCTACAACACATTCACGCAGGGGAAGTTTCATGAGGACTTAGAAGATGTTCATGCATATATCAACATTAAGAAGTCAAGGATACACAAGATGGAATGCATATTTCCATTCATGCCATGTGTTGAATCTATTGAATAGATCATCACACATATAGATGACTCTCACCTTATGCTTCGCAGTGAGAGTGGCAGTAACCTCACCACCTATTATGGTGAGGATATGCATACATACAATAATATGCTCAATACCAATGAATATGAAAACAATATATTATACGCAATATGGGGCTATTGTGGACACGATGGATGTTATCAAAAAATGGTGTCGAGAACCTACCAAGTTTCTCCATCGCCCATCAGCAATTTATCCGACAAATATATTACAAGACGTGTATCAGTGTTTGATGGCTATGTATTGTCTGATGTTTGGACACAAGGACGCTGAGGTGTTCCAAGAAAATTGGGTATATATGCTCAATATGGTGGTGACACGTGGTAAAGCTTTCAATTGGGAGGATATATTATCATATGAATTACAGGGACAGGTGGGGTAGGCCAAAGCATATTTATAGGAAAATAAAGCACCATATTTTTACATGTCTCCATTTCTCCTAGATGGAATTTGTGTCAAATATGTGTTCCCAAAATTATATTGGAACTGCACTCCTAAAGAAAAGTTCCCATTTTATTTCCACTGCGGGGTGTTATTAGAAGGAAGCTTCAAAGGCACATACGAAATATTGGACAAACACTTCTTTGCGGCTATTTTTCACCTAATATTCGACACTGATCCACCATGCATGATTGATCAAGTGAAGGAGTGACTTCAAGATATTGAAGACTAGTTTTCAGCTCCTGAGGGCACATATATCATATGCTTCGGATGTCAAACAACCCCTCATCTTATGCCACGATATATGAAAAAAAAGGTGGTCATGCAAGAAGTGGAAAATCATCTGGACAAGGGTTGTTAAGAACTCTCCACCAGAGGAAGAAATCTCCTTGGCCTATCTTTCCATTGAGGATCATATTGTATGAATTAAAGAGTCACAAGTAATTAGAAGTTGAGATAGAAGAGCTAAAGCACCTACACTTCGCCACCAAAGACTTTCATGCACATGATCCTAAGAAAATTCTTATGCAGCATTGTTAAAGGATTAATCTTAACACGGGGTATTCATCAATATGAAGACTAGAATATGAAAAGATAAATAACTAGTACAATTCCAAAATGAAAACACATCCATCCATGAAGACCATTTCACCACACTATCCATCAGCTTTGGACTTGCAGAAGCAAGAGTAGGAGGAGGAGGAAACAAAACCTCAATTAAAGAATCTAGCTCCCAGGAAAAGGAAGAGGCATTGATCAGGCGAGAGTAGCTAGAAATGGAAGGTCGATCCTTTAAAAACTAGATCTACACAAACAAAGCCAAAGAGGAGAGAAGGAGAAGAACAATAAGAATAATAAGAGCAGGAGGGCAAGAAGTAGAATGAGTTTCTTGAGAAGCAATAGATAGAAGAATAAGATAGGATACAGATAGAGGAATAAAATCAAAGGCAGTCTCAGGAGGAGGAAGTAGTACAAAGACTAGAAGAATAAAAATTGACTAAAGAGTTGGAGGAGAAGTACTTAGAGGAAGAAGATACCATCTAGCCCGTGGATGATGAGACCAATAATATAAGTGAACAACTACTCACAGGAGAACATCTTCCATTCAAAGAGATGGGGATTACACCTCCACTAGCAGACCAAGTCATGGATGTATGCAACATAACATTTGATCAGCTGAAGAAGAGGATTGTGCAGCAAAGGAATAGATACTTCCTATAGGGTCCTCATAATATAGTATCAGTGGAAATAGAAAAGGTGATCACCTCCAACACTAGAAGAAATATGAGGGCAGTTATGGAGGAAAATTTTGCATTCACTACAATGGCACATGACAACTCATAGTACTTATTAAATGAGAATTATAAGTTGATAAGAGAATTGATTGTGGTGAAGAAATAGGTAGAACATCTTGCGATAGAGAACTAGTGGCTATCATCATAGAACTTCAGTATCGCAGAATGGCAGTTAGCCATGCTAGAAGGATTGGGACTAATGGAGGATACCATGGCATGACTATATGGCGAGATGATACTTATAGAGCATCTCATGGCTCCTCTCATTGGCATTCATAAGAATGTGCAGGAAGTGGTGAAGCTCTTGAAAATATAAAATCAAGTAGTTAATCATATGCAGGAGCGACCTGTCAAATATCTAGATGCTCTGTAGCATTTCGAAAGGAAAGACCAAATCTGCGCTGAGATTGAAAGAGTTCAGTTGAGACTTCACCTACAGAGTTACTCTCATCTTGGAGCATATTCGGTTAGTACTACGGTTGCATACAACCGGTTACATAATGGGTTTGATTCTCTAACACAGAAACATGGAATTCCCACCATCGGGACCCTTGAAGCAATCAAAGGCAAGGAGATCATCTTCTAGGAGATATAAGGATTACATTGAACGAATCAAGCAAGTAACAAAATGAGTAGGCTTGGAGGTGACTATATATATTATTCAGAAGCATGCCTTTGCACTAGTCAAAGCGCACATGAATCTTTCATGGTTGTGGAATAATATGCAATAAAGAGTCAAGAACATACTGACGGAGGCATTGGAGGTGAAGATGCACTACAAAGGGGACTTTCAAAACTAGATCGAAGACATCGCAAAGGAATTCAGATCATGGTACACGTACATCACAAATGAACTCCATGAAGAATAAAATGATTTATCTATTTGATGAGTCTTTTTTATTTAATAGTTTTTTCATATTATGCCATCGTCTCATTTGTAAAGTATCTTATGTAATAAATGTTATGTAATGAAGTCCAAGGGACAATTGTGGAATATGAAAAGCCACACATTGGAATGTAAAGAGACATATAGTGAATATGAACAGTCATAGGAGTTCAAGAGTCATGAGGAAACTCAAAGGTCATTGTATTTGTTATAAATAGCTCCGCATAACTCAAGAAAAGGGCTTTTTGTTAGTAAATTGACTTAGAGTTAGAGTCAAGTTTGACCGAGTTAAACAGTGATGGTTTTGGGGGCACATGGTATTGTACACTCGTGGTTTTCCTACCTACGGTATTACATGTAATGGAGCCTATAAAAGGCTCAAAAGACTTCATTGTAACGTAGGCCCAGGTGAGTGGTGAACCCTCACATGGCTGGGTTGGCCAAGATTTTGGCAAAGGCTAATGAAATTTCATTAGGATGGGTTTTCCTCGAAGTTGGGGTTTTTCCCGGTTAAATATTGTGTGTATTGTTTATATATTTTGTTGCTACTCATTTTATGTTTGTTCCCCTCGGTAAATAATCCAATGTCTTCCATAAATTTTTTCATTTGGTATCAGATCCAAATTTGGCTTTAGAGAGACCCTTATATTTCCAAGGGTTTGTATCGCCAAGTGGTTGGAGAGATCGATGCATAATTTTATTATAGATAAGATATGGCGTTGAGGTTGATGGAAAAATATGATCACTATGGTCGCACCTGCATCATGGAGAAAATGGTGGCAATAGTGGGCGTCGATTTTTGGACATGGCAGCGTGAGCAAGTGTATGGAGCCTAGTGCATGATTCCTTAGCCTAATGGTCCAAGTGGTGCGTATATTTATGACCAAAAGAAAATCCTATGATTGGTATTGGTAACGTTCAATAATAAACTAGACGTTACCATCGCCTATAATGGAGTTGTCCTCAAGTTATGAGATCCGCTAGGGATGGGATCTTGGAGAAATTCGAGCAGCCTACATAGGAGGTTATAGATCTGCCTCCGTATGTGAATTTTCTCACCCACCATGGAAAAGTTGGATCTAGATTTACACAAACGTCGTGGAGAATCTAGTAAGCAGCAATACCGATGCCATCGTTGTAGGAGGTGATCAAGGCAGCTCTTGACATGACCAAAGAGATGGATATGAAAAGGAGATCCCAGGGCTATATCAAAGCAACGAAGTCCGTAGTGGAAATATTATACAATGCCAAGATAGTGGCCACGGGACTACGCATAGTCCATGAGCTATTCTGAGGACTCTGAGGCATGAACTATGGCATATGGCATGAATTCCAAGGAATCGATCGAGCACACAACGAAGATGATGCCCGGGACATAACATCATCGGACATGTGATTTGATGTGTCAATAATTCAAATCGAGGGTAAGGAGTTGGGAAGCAAGGTGAATTGGTATGGAAGCTACTTTTTTTTGCGGTGTTGCCCTCATCGCATGGATGGTCCAAGAAGACGAAGTCAAGAAGAAAAGGGCGTAGAATAAGAATAAGTGCATAGAGATCAACAATGGTTATTGGTTGCATGCAAAATATTTGACCGAATGCCTCAATCAAATGTTGTTGTACATAGTAGAGGAGAGAATCACGTGTGCTAAGGCGAGAATATGGTGGAATAAATTTGAAGGTAAAAAATATATATGTATTATTATAATGGAGATAAAATTTTATTGCATGTAAATTGGCATATTATTGTAAGACATGATAAGGCATGCATATCCTTGGATAATTATCGATATAGTCTGGGTTAGACCTAGGTGATAGGGGGATGTCAGGTTAACATTTACTATTGTATTGTCTCAACTCACAATGATGAGGAAACCTTTGATACTCATCATATTTCATTCCCATGGAGTGTGATCTTATAATGTGAGGTTCTTGTGTGGCGTTTGATCCTCTTAACCAATTAATCCCTTGACCTTATCGCATCACCCATTTAAACTCCATCTTGTGTAAGAAGCTCTCATTCGACGGTTCTTCACACACTTTGATAATCCTCTATGGCCTCTAAACTTCTTGTGATATACTTTCTATGGACCATAATTGACATATCAGGGTCATCGTCATCCATCCCAATGAGGTTCTAGAAAAGGAGATCCAGAGCGTTGTTCTCCACCAAAACATCCACAAACACCTTAGGTGCCCCTTACTCTCACATGTAGACATCTCAGGGTTGATATGGGTTCCATGCAGTCATCAATGACCTTCACCACCTTGCACTTTCAATAATAATGAGACTATTTTCCAAAGGCCCGCATAGCCTCTTCATGCCACTATAACATCTCTTTTCGGCCACTGCAACTTCTCTTTCTGGCCTGTAACTAATATTGGTCACCTATCCTTGGCTACCTAAGTTGACATGTGGGTTCCCCTAGTCCTACCATGTGATCATTCATCAAAATGAAACATACCTGAGAGATATTAAAATCACTTCTCCTTTCCCCAAATTTTCTCGACAACCTTGATTTCATTACTCTCAATTGAACAATTTCCTATTCATTCCTATCTTGCAACTACAAGCACCCTCCTCCCAAATTTACCCAATCTAATCAGTCTGTTGGGGTAAACATGTGGAAAGAGGCTACTATGATGTGATTTGACTCCCCATGTAATGTTAAGGAAGCAGAAATGACATAACACAACCATTCTAACCCTCCACACATGCTACAAAACCTTCAAGAGCCAACCAACCCTTCCAAGTGACCAACCCCTGAGACAACTTAACATTTCACTGGTCTGGACCCTCAGCCGCTCCCATGACAATCCATGCATGCGACTAAGGCCCTCTAGTCGCTCCCATAACCAGGCATGCCAGCGAATGGGGAAATTTTTAGGCAGTTTTGTGCTAGCGACCCTGGATTTTATGCCACTTTTTTAGGGCCAAGACTCGGGCCACTTCCCATAACTTCATGAAAATTTCAGAAATGATAAACAAAGACAGAATAAGGCTACTAATGCAAAAATTGATACAAGTACTTGAATGGACCCCTACTCTCCATGGCAGAAATTTCGTCAAACATATCATAAATATGCATTCTGCAGGTCAAAACAACATATCTAAGCATAAGTGCTTCATACTTATCTGAGAATCATTAAGGAGCATTGATGCCTTATCACAATAGCTACATTATCAACTATTAGGTAATATATTCATTGTTCATACATCATCATTGCTATAAAACATGATCATAACCAACAAATAAACAACATAAATAACAAGGATATAACAACCATATAAACCACATAATAGCAAGTATATTTACCCATCAAATACAAGAAGAAAATAACTCTTATTGACATATGAAAAATGCAACTAGGTTTGGGACTTCCATGAACCACCCGACCATAGATTGGGCCGAACCAAACATTTATTTTATCCAATTACCCCTGTGCCATATTCCAAGCAAGAATGTGGGATCTCATGGAACAATTCAAACAAAACCACACCAGAGCTTCCAGAGGCCAAACTACCTCAATCCTCAACCAATGATTCCACCTCACGGTCGGAAATCACTAACCATCACTAGGTCGATCTCTACCCAAGCTATCCAGGGCTTTAAAGTGTTTGTTCCAACCAAGGATTCCAAGACTAGTAACTACATTCACAACTGTTGTCAGGCTTCCAGGACTAGTAACTCAACCCATAGCTGTTATCAGGCTTCCAGAGCATTTGTCCAACTAGGGCTTCTAGGACTAGTAACTCAATCGAGCAAGGGCTTCCAGAGAATTTTTCCAACCAAGGTTTCCAGGACCAGTAACTCAACCCAAGTTGTTACAGGAATTCCAAAGCGTTTGTCCAACCAAGGATTCTAGGAACTAGTAGCTCAACCCACATCCAAAGGAACATGAGAACCAATCAGAAAACAAAAGGAAAGGAACCCACAACACCATGGCTATCCAGGAAATGGCAAGTCTAGGAAAAATGACTGTGAATCAAGGAAATCATCCATGCCAATGATATATCATAACCAAGACACCACCTGCATGTGTCATGCATGACAAAACTAGCAAGGAAATTGTTTTAACTTAATTTTACCTATGCATTTTATGTTCTCAAAATGCATAAGTTTTTTTCAAAAAATTAGTTAAATTTATTTTATGCACCATGTAATGAGCGAGATGGTCCAAATAGCACTTTAAAATTTTGAATATACATCAAAATTTGTTTTATAATATTATTTTTTTAAATAATACAATTTCCACCAAAGATTTAAGCGAAGGGTGCATTCCAATGGTCCATATCGCACCCACCTATATCAACGACTAACGTGCAATTGCAAAACCCCCGCTCTCTCGACGGATAGTAGAGGGGGGGTGTCTACAAAGTTTTTTTTCTACTTACCTCCTCCTCTTACGTGTCGTTCTCTTGTGAATTGTGGGACACCCCCACCCCCCTATAGTCCGCTTATGCTTGCTGCCAACCTTCCCACCAACCCTCCCGCTAAATTAGCATGGTGCTACCACTCTCACCAAAATAACCATCGCCAAACTTCTGATAAACAATTCCGTTAAATAATCACAACATCAATGTGGCTTTCACCCCCCCCCGCAATTCCATTCAAAAAATAACTAATTCTGTTAAAATTCCTATAAACCCTAATCAGCAAAAAAGAATATATACAATCTCATGTTCATGTGGTAAAGAATACACATGGGAGACATGTAGATTCCTTAACACAAAGCTAAAAGAACACACTGTTGCCATCTCAAGAAATAGAGCCACAAAATCTGGCTTAGATGAGCATTCCTACTCATCCTCACACTACATTTGCATGAAAGAAGATAAGCTTATCAAAATAGAAGACCACTATTTAAAAAGAAAAATTAAAGAAGCAATTGAAATTGAAAAAAGAAAAAACAACATGAACTGCGATGATAATTTAAAACTAAGTAATACTTGGAAACCATTAATTAAGTCATATCATTAACTAATTTATCAAAATAAATTTAGGATTGATTTATTAATTTATTTATTAAATTAATTTATTAAACTAAAATTAAAATTTTTACACTGTAATCTAATTAATTATTTAAATAATTATTATTTAATTTAATTATCATGATCTAATTAACTTATTAAAAAAATTTGTGATAATAAGTTATTAATATAATTTATTAAATATATTATTTAAAAGAAATTTTCAAATTAATAACGACAAATTAAAGAATACATTTAATTAATTTATAATTTATTAAAATAAAGTTAGGATTTATTTAATAATTAATTAAATTAAAATAACTTATTATAAAAATAAATTAAATTAAATTAAATTAAATAACATGGTCCAAATGATCATATAAACTTTATAATAAAAAATAATTATTTATTTATTTATTAAAAGAATTTATAATGCAAATTAATTTAGGTTTAGATTTGATAATTAATTAATAACGCAATCCATGAAAACAAAAGAAAATTAAGTTTAATTAAACAATATAGATATAAAAATAAAAAATAATTAAATAAAATTCCAGCCAACCTTATATCCTAATATTCTCCTTTACCCTCTCATATATCAATATATTATGATCCTAGCTCTTTGAAACACATCAATCTTCTTAAGATAGATGTTGTTCCCCTGAAGATGGACTCATTTCAGTAGTATGAAACGTCGAGTTATATAAAAAAATCTTCAACGGGTTATTCCACTCTATTACACAACTTAGAAAATTTCTTGTTGATTTATTAATGATCTCACTAATGTATGTTTAATAAATATCGACGCGCCAATAATAGTAATTGGAAAAAATCGTTGAAACCCATCCAAAATTTAAATTGTGTCATTGCTCCATTACTCATCCTTTTCCCATTCATGCACAGAGCACTCTAATAGACCAAAGATGACCAGTTGCACTAATCCACTGTCTTATCAGCCATCATTTTCACTCGGAAATTCCTTCATTTATCGTTTTTTCTATCATTTTTTTGAAATTTCTAGTCAAAAGAGAAAGTCCAAATTAGTTGTAGAGAGCCCAACCTTACCCCCTGTAATTAACCTCGATAAACTTCCCTTAGTCGATACACATTAAAAAATCACTGAAACCCAATGTTAATTCGATCTCTACGAAATCCATAATTGGGAATATCAAAAATTTGAAGATGCGAGTGATTAATTTTGCTTTTGGGAGTCAATGTCGCCTTAATTTTGTTTTTTCCAAACTCACCATTTCCATGAATTCATCACCTGGTGGAAGAGTCGTTATCTTCCTAGCCAAAGAGATATAGTGGTTAGAAACAATGAAATTTTATTCTCAATAACCCCTTAATGCATTTGTCAAGCATTACAAATCAATCCCCAAGGCCCCCTTCATCCTTATTCAGTTGATTCCCTAATGGAAATTTATCAAAATCTTACCTTTCAGCAGTGACCCCACATGTTTGAGTCTTTTCCACCTAAAAATTTAGAATTACCAAGAACAAATCCACCATATTCTTCTGAAAATTTTCTAGAGATTTCTAGGCAAGTGATTTCTCTGGCTTCTTGTCTCTTAAGGTATCAAATTGATCAGTGGGTAGATGAAATCATTTTTGGATTTCTATCAGTGTTTTCATCTGGGAGAAAGCCCTCAGTTTTGTTTAACTTTAGTCAATTTTTATCAAATGTTATCCATGAACAATTCCTGAAATTCAGTGTTCAAGGATATTTCAAACATTAGTATGTTGTAGTTTATCTATTTTTATATCATTAGTTAGAGATATTTAAATTCCCATTGCAGAAGCTTGATTCACAAGCTAGACCGCAATTAGTCATTCACTGGACCTCTCTGGTTAGAAAAAAAACAGAGGATTATTCTTTTAGTGATTATGTTAATCAATTTTTGCATATGGAATTATGTATTTTGAGCAAAGATGCAGTTCCTAGAGTCTCCACGAAAATTAAAAGAATTTTACATCTCAGTGAAGAATCTAAAGTTGGAGACCGATATCTCTATCAAAAATTTACATAAATCAGAGTATATCGCTGTGAATTTCCTCCTTAAAGATTGCCAATTTTTCTTCCTATGAGGATTTTTGCTTTCGAATTCATTAGGCAGAGAATGAATATGGATGATATACATTTTGTGTCAAGAAAACAAAAAGAGCAGTTTAAATTAAAGGCACATATTGGTCCAGTTATTGTTAACAGTAGAGCAACAAAGAAGGATGTATGCATTCTACTCAAACTAATTAAATTAAAATCAAGTTTCAATTGGCCTTATGACCCCCTGGGAGTGATTTCAAAGATAAGTTCTAAGAAAAAGTCAACACCTTATGTACACAGAACAAAACCAGAGATTGAGCAGTTTGCAAATAGGGAAGAATGGGAAGAAAACACTCTACAAGAAATTGAAGAGCATACCTCTAGTCAGATAGCATTGGAGGCTCCAAGATTGAAAGAAAAACAGTTGAAACAACCAAGAGAGAGTGTGTCACCCACAAGTTCAAGAGCTAAAGCAACTGGTTTCAAAGTTTTCAAAAGGAGGAAGTCAATCAATACAGAAAAGGAGTCATCAAAAGGCAGAAATTCAGAAGAAAACAGTACAACTGTGTTATCAAGTGAACTTGTATTCTCTTTTCAGCAAGCTGAAGAGACCACAATTGATTCTCTTGTTTCTCATATTTCTCCATCTTCAAGACAACAAAGTATATTTTCCAGATTGAGAGAGGTGAAGAGAAATAATGAAGCATTGAATACTTCCACTTATATTGAGTTTTGGAAACAATATTTCACTACTTAACACATAATTCTATCTGCACTAGACCCTGATAGAGTGAAATTATAAAGTTTTGTGTTTTCTTTTGATACCGAACAAATACACCCAATAGATCAGATTGATCTCCACAAACAAGCAGGTGATATGATTTATTCCACATTGACAAGTTCAACCATGACAGCTTATAAATTTCAAGCCTCCTTGAGTAATATTCATTCACATCTTAAGTTAGAAATAATGTATTCCTTAGTGAAGGATACTAGAATAAAAGGGCCACAAGAACTGGTGATAAAGCTAGGAGTGGATCCTAGTGATGTCAACGTTGTTGAAGAAATAATCAAAAGAAGAAATTCAAATATATAATAGCTCAAAAAGCAACTAAAGCTATCTAAAACAGAACATCCACAAGCTAAATAAGTAGGAAAGCTAGAAAAAGAGAAAGAAAAAAATGTTGAAAATGATTCTGGAGCAGAACATCCAAATACATAAAATGGAGGCTGACATGGAAAGCCTATTAAAGGAAAATAACAACAAACAAGTGCTGGTAAATCTATAGTAAAAATAGAGACATTTAGTGAGGAAACCAGAAAAATTATCAAAGGCCATGGGAGATTTATCCCTAAGAAACGTGGAAATTGAGAAGTTGAAAGTAGAACTAGAGAGAATGGAGGAAAACAAGCTTAAATTAGATAATTCATATATATATATGAAATACAGAAAAAAAAATTCAAGATAACCAAACAAATTGAATAGTATGAAGATGAATCACTAACAACAGAGACATTATCTGAAGCAAAGAAAAAGATATGGGTTGATATTAATTCAACCATAACAGAGCTCTAGACATTTATTGTGAATATATTTGAACAAGAAAAACGGGTAACAATATAAAAGGAAACCATAGAAGAAATTAAAGAAGACTTATATCATAAGTTAGGGGAGACAACGAGGATAATTAAAGTGGTGAATTTAAAGACCAAGGAAGAATTGGAGGAATTAGGAATTGAAGATAGGACTGACACTGTCCTAGAATTACAAAAAGTTTTGACTAAAATAAATTTAATGTTGCAATTAGAAAATAAATGCAAAAACTTAGAAGTACTAGAAAAATAAATTTCACAAGAAATTTACCATCTTACGACAAAAGGGACTTCCACCTCTAAGATATTCTATTGGCCAATTGACTCCACTAGAAAATTACTAGCATAGATTACATGAAATAGCAGCAGATATGTCAAAATTTGCTAAAGTAAAAGGAATCATAAGTGGTAAAGATTTTATCGAAGACATAGAATATGATTTATTTATCCAACATGAAATTCAACATTTATTTATTACTATGCCAAATTTTGAAAAGTACACATAGGTGGACGAAGCATACAAGAAAGTAATTAAATTCTCCATTCCAGATGATAAAATATGGGACAAGTTACTCAAGCTTATCGAGTAAAAATGAATGTAGCTTTTCGTGGCAGCAGTACAGAACAACAGTAGCAAATACAACAAAAGAATGAGCACAAAGAGTAGAAACAAATTTTCAGGAAACAATATAATAACACCCTCGAATAGAGTGTTGGATATGCAAATCAGTTTCAAAAAACTCTATATTTAAATTGTATTAGTTTTGTATATCCAAATCATTTTGGATAATATTTTATTTTGTATAGTATTGTATTAGATTAAGATATTTTTGAATTACACTCTATAAATATTTGTTAATTCAAAGTAAGAAGGGTTGAACCCTCATGATAATCCAGTGACATTATCTTACTCCTTTGAATTTTTTTGAAGAGAATCAAATGATTCTCAATTCACTCTTAACAACATCTTTGTTCATGTGAGTTTTTATGGTATATTCATATTTGTTTTTCATCATATAGTTGAGGAAATATACGAGCTAGGGTAAGGCTAAGCTAAGTATTAACTTCCCTGACGTTCCACTGCAAAGTTATCATCATTAGGGAGATTAGCTAATTGAAAAAAAAAAAATTAATTAGTTCCTATGCACCTTTAAATCGTTGCCTTTTGTTATCTCTTGAATATATATGTGTGTGTGTGTGTGTGTGTGTGTTTGTCTATAGAAATATTCTTCACGCATCAACTATGTCTGGTTAATTAATTATTCAGTATGAATGTTTAAGTGTCATATATCTCCTCCCTTTTCCACTTTTAAAATACAATTCAAATCTTTTATGTTGTCATGAATGAAATCATCCCTTTGAACTTCTACAAATATTTGTATTATATAAGTGTTAAAGGTTCAATAAATTTTTCATCCAATATAATTAAAACCCTTACTTAGATTATTTCACACAGTTCCTGAGCCTAGAACTATCTACAAAGAGACAACAGAAATCATACATGCAACTTGATAACTGCAAGCAAAAATCATTCTAGTTGTTGATCTCGGTGTCCTCCTGTGCTTTCTTGCTCTTCCTTTGCATTCTTTCTCCAAATCCAAAGTATGCCACACTCCTTCAATAGTGCTCCAAGACACCTCTAAGTGTCCAAGAGTGAGATAGAGAGAGAGAGAGAGAGAGAGTATAAAGTGAGAGCTCCAAAAATGAATTGACAAAAAAGGTACCAACTGATCCTCATACGCCTTTTTATTAATGAGGCATCTATTTCTTCAATTTCCCATTATTTTCCTTCATTTTCCTCCTCACGTGCAACCTGTGACCTTTCACCTCCCTTTTCTCCTATTTTCCATTATTTTCATAAATAAAATGTCAATAAATTTCGCATGCCTTTCCAAAGCCTTTTCGAATGCCTTTGCCAATTTCCATAGCCATTTATTAATCACAAGTGACCCCATCACTATGTTTTTCCCCAGCAGTCAGCTTGGAATACGTGTCCCATGAACTTGGTTATTATTTTTCATTTATTAACTTTATTACATTTATTTTTTACCAGGGTTGTTACAGAACCCTCCCCCTTGGGGGAACACCATCCTCGATGTTCAACGACACCTATAACCAAAAAGATTGCTGAAAGAAAAACATACTACCCATGGAGATTTATAACTTAGCTTGTTACAGTATTTACAATGATCAACATGTTGAGAAGTAAACCAACATGACAACATAACAATGTTGACGACATGACAACCATACCGCTTATTGGAGCTTTATAACACAACTCATGGTGGTATTTATATCCATATATATATATACACACACACACATCGACCAAAAGGTATACCAAAAATTTCGCTCAACCAACGAATAAAGAAGGATACATAGCCCACATCTGATCAGCCATCTCCCATGTAGCTTCATTGGGCCCAAATTGCTTCCATTGCACTTTAACCTACTCGATTGCTCGGTTATGGATCATGAGCATATTTCTCTGCAAATTACATTGGGGTTCCGACTAGAATTCTCCTTCTGGCTCCACCTACAATACAGAGCAGTCAATCACATGATCAACATATTTAACATACTTCTTAAGCAATGACACATGGAAAACATCATGTAATTTCACTATAGAAGGTAGCGCATGTCGATATATTATTGGTCCAATAATTTCAAGAATGACTACAAGTTTTCGTCTGTGAATGTTTTTCAAAAAATGCCTTTGACCTCACAGAAACCGAATTTTGTGAAAACCATATGTATTCAGCTGCCTGAAAAAACTGTTTGAACATAAAAGGCTTGGTTGCTTCGGGTTCACCATCACTCCAACACCGAACAAATCACTATTTATCTTCTATCACTTGTCATAAGATATTTCCTCTTGGTTTTCCTTCCTTTTACTAGTGTTTTTCTACGTGCTACTACCTGGAGATTTGATATTCCTTGCACAGGGATTTTGCTCAAAGTAACTACAGTAGGCTCAACATTTATCACTTGTACTATAGTTTCCAGTCTAAAAGGTTCAAGTGCATCATGTTTCATCGTAGTGTTCTGCTCATTTTGTTCACCAGCTTGATGTTGGAATTGGGATACCACTTGAATGGTGTTAGGAATTAGCACAGATTCCTATTTGGTTTCAACCTTCTTCAATATATTACATGGAGAGACAAGTGTGAGCTTGACGTTGCTCTTTATCCACAGAATTTCTGGCTTGGAATGCAAAACTTACATCAGGGCCAGATGCGTCAACCGTACTAGCAGACCTCAAGCCGAGATTGAGAGAATGGCCCAGTTGGTACTTGTGAACTCATTGAAAATTGAATTTGTTAAGGATCAGGTGGATCCTAGAACTGATCCCGTTCCATTTGCTTCTGTGGTGGAAAATTCTATTGTTGGTAGTGTAAAATATTAGGTGAATGCCAACCTACAGAGTTCATACAAAAGCTCATTGCATCCGTAGATCTATTAGACGATATAGAATTATAAAGGTTTCCATTGTTGAAATTACAAGAACGATCCTCTGAATTTCTGCCACAATGTGTAAAATTTTGTTGATGTGGTTGATTCAAAGGATGAATTGTAGACATTGGCAGTTTACTATATTGTGACATGTGGAAATGCGTATTATTTTTTAACCATTGCAACCTGCAATTCATGCCTGGGGAACATCATAAGCTCATTGAGATTAATACTGCAGTTGTGTGAAGTTGGAGTTTCGTCGATCGGTGATTAACGTGTAAGATCGAGATCCAGAAAATTGCTCAAATCATGAGAGGTGGAGAGAGTCGAGCGTCATCGGAGCCACCGTGAGTAACTGTTTGAATCGAAAGTAGAGCCTGCACACCAAAATCAGAAATTCCAGAAGGTGTGCCTGATGACAAAAGTGATGTTGTCACCCTGTCTTGACGTCGTTTGCATTCAGTAAAACTACATCTGTGTTGACTTCATTGAACTTTACTGAGTCAGGAATTTTTAAATGTGGAGAATTTGTATCTTGTTGGTCAGAGGCAGTGTTCCCAGTTTGCAAGATAATGTTAATTCTAGAAATTTGTTCCCTGGACTCATTAAATTTGCTTGAGCTTTCCTCTCGGTACATGCCAGCATTTTTAATTACTGTTCGAGAATTTTTTTTAACTGCTATGATTGTCATGTTGGAGGAGTTTCAGTCAGAATAGGTTAAGAAAATGGTGGATTGCTGAAGTTTTTTCAGCGACTAGTTTGAAAACCCTTCAGATTTTATTTTCAAATTTGAGTCTTAATTGCGTGTGCTGCTAGCCTTAATTATGATACATAATATTTTTACACAAGTGTGAGGAAATTTTGTTTAAAAGGTTTTCCAAATTTTTTTAAAAAGGTGTCATAATTTTTCAAAAAAATTTAAAATAAAAAAAAGGGTCGTAGTTTTCCAAAGTGAGAAGTGATATTCTAATATTTTAAGAAGGGTGGAGTGAATTCATAATGTTAATTCCATTATTTTAACGGAAATTATGTAAAAGCATTATTATAAAGGCTCTTTAAATATTGATTGGGGAGAGATAGGGAGTGGCAAAAATATTTTTGTGAAGGGAGTCATAAGGGTGAAGATTGTCATTGATTTTGTAATAAGGGTGATGTTTCTATTTGTAATTTGGAGTGATAAGGGAAAGCTATTGTTGTAATTCAAAGTATTAGTTTACTTTGAGAGATTGAGTCGGTACATATCCAGATTTTGAAGAAAAATTGCTTCCAAAGGTTGTGAGCTTGGCATATTCATTACTTGAAGGTGGAGATTTCTTATGTACTCAATACTTAATAAAGATATCATTTTTTTGGTGTTGATGTGTCCTAGATCCGCCCGAAATTGAATAAGGGGATCTTAGGTACACCATGTGTTTTTGTGATGGCGCATGTTTTTTATGGCTTCATGTTGTTGCTTTTTTATTTGTGTCTAGTTGTGACACATCAATACTTTCATTTAATATCGCATACATAAAGTTCAATATCAGCAAGCACAACACATAGCTGCAAGCTCAACACATGCATTTGTGTAACTACAACATATAATCAACGATTGTCTCCATCAGCATTCTACATCAAAGAGCAAATTCACTTAGTCAAGTTAATGCATTTCAAAGCAAATTCTACATCAGTGTTCTTGCAAATCCATTTCAGAACTTGTAATCAGCTTCATTGTTTTAATTGAATCATTAAAAATTCATTGTTAATGAATTTTTAAGAGAACAAGTGAATCATTAAAATCATTGTAAGCTTTCTTGGGTGTATTGTCGACAGTGTTCGACACCCTTCCTTTAAGAAAAATCAAGTGAATGCACGAGTTTTTTAACTCTAAATCAAACAAGAAACAAATTTACATCTCCTGCAAGCGAGCATGAGTATTTATTCAAGAAATTTGTGTCAAGATAGTACAAATTTCAAACCTTCAAGCGAGCCAGAGTGAAGTTCATTGCAACAACCATCAAAGAAACAAAACAAGTTAAAACAAGCAAGCAAGTTGAGATTGACATCAAAAGAGCATGACTATTCATTCAAGTGAGCGTGAAGTCATCAAGTAATTCAAGTGAGTGCTTAAAAAAACGTGATCGTCATCAAGCGAGCGTGAATTCCAGAGTTTAAGCAAGGAAATTCTACAATTCCATCAAGTGTTCTAAGCATGCACAGTAAGCAGCAAATCAAGCAAGCATGCCATTTAAGCCACATTCAAGCGAGCCTGTCATTCAAGTGAAACAGTTCAAAGTACGACATCTACAACAAGAGAGCATGATTTCAAGTGTGCAAGTTCAGATGGCACAACATATTCAGTTGTTAAACATTCTTCACAGTTTGATCATCTCCAGCGCTGAAGACATGGTGCACGTCAGCAAAGACACTCTTGCTACTCTTTCACGGAATATACAACAAACACATGAAACTATTGAGTTTCTTCAACTCGAGTTGCAACTTAAAAGGATTGAATTACAAGAAAAGAGTGATACTTTCAAGTTTTTGAACCATCCAGATGATAATTCATTCATTCCGACAGCTTCAAGTGTCGAAGATGATCCAGTTCAAATTTCTTCCAAGCCCATCATCAAGCCCTGGGAAGAAATTCAACATAACAAGAATCGAAGAGGCTTAGGATATGTCACTGATGACACCAACCTGCATATCCCAGATTATTCCAAGCCAATTAAGTTCGTCAGTGTAGGATTTCTTGCACCACTCACCTCAACAAGTTCTAAGAAAGTTGCAGACAACCAGCAATGCACGCCACCCAAAGTTGCAGACAAACAGAATTTCACGCAACCTAAAGTTAAAGTCCAACCGAGATGTTCTCATTGTCAAAGAACCGGTCATATGGAAGATCAGTGTTTTGATCTCCATCCTTGTCACCATTGTGGCAAGCCCAATCATTCCTCAGCAAAATGTCGCAACCAAAAAAAATCAGTCAGATTGAAGATACATTATGAATGGATCGACCCTTGGAAATGGTCATCCACAGTCAAATGATTGTCTCAGTTCTACAATCACATACAATCACACATAGTGCAACCAACAGTGAAAATATGATGGTACTTTCATGCAGTTGAATGGGGGAGTACACCCGTGTAAAAACTCCTACACCTAAAGGGGGGAGTTCAAGAATACTTTCCAAGAGAAGTGTCTCTCCTTTCAGCTGACAAAGGGGGGAAAATGTCAATGAGATTGACAGTGGTTGTCAGATTGAAAGTCTCAACAAAACCGGTAAAAGAAGCCAGTGGGAATCTTCAACAGCCAGTGGGCATCAACAAATTTTCCAGTGGGCATCAACAAATTTTCCAGTGGGTAGTAGACAGCAAAGAAGCAGTGAACAGTTTTCAGCACAGCAAAAGCAACAGTGAGTTTTTTTTTACATCATCAGCCAGTGGGCTTTGAACAAAATTTTGATGCTGATTTCATGCAAAGGATAGATGAATCCTTTTGCAACTTGGCACTTGATGGAGTTGTCAAGCAACATTCAGAGATGAATCAGACATACAACTGACTCACGGTCTCTTGAGATTGAAGATATTTTCAGCATCAACTTGAGAACTTGGAAGATGGTTCCTCGTTCTTCTTTTGGATTTATCCTTGAAGGGGGGAATGTTAGCCTCTTTCATAAAGGCAATTATAAATCCAAAAATACATAAATTAAATAATGTAAAGTTAGGATAAATATATTTATTAAATTAGAATATTTAATAAATATTAGAGATACTTAGAAATAGTATTTTGTTAGTAAAAATGGGACTCTAGAATAGAGTCGTTTCCTAGGCTCTAAAATAGGAATAAATTTAGTAGGATGGTTAGAAGATAATTTATTGTAAATGAACACTTGTTGGTTTTCCAAGTGATCCATAACTAGATTAATTTAGAACATAGAGCTTATAAATAGGTTAGTTTCCTAATTTCATTGTAATGTGAGAGTGAGAGTTTATGTTTGTAAACTCCTGCAATTTGTTATGTAATCTCTTTTCATGATCAATAAAGTTATGTGTCTAAGGAAACTTCTGAAACTACATATTGAAAGGTCCACAATACTGAGGTGCCAACCTGTCACATGATCCAATCCTCGAGGAGCTCGTCTTGGGCTTGAAGCGCAAGTACACCTATTTCCCAACCTGAAATTCCTAGAACATCTTGTTCTGGTTTGCATAACTTTTCTTTCTATCATGTGTTGCCTTCAGACATGTCAAAATTTGCTAAAGTAAAAGGAATCATATGTGGTAAAGATTTTATTGAAGGCATAGAATATGATTTATTTATCCAACATGAAATTCAACATTTATTTATTACTATGCCAACTTTTGAAAAGTACACATAGGTGGACGAAGCATATAGGAAATTATTTAAATTCTCCATTCCAGATGATAAAATATTTGACAAGTTACTCAAGCTTATCGAGTAAAAATGAATGTAGCTTTTCGTGGAAGCAGTACAAAACAACAGTAGCAAATACAATGAAATAATGAGCACAAAGAGTAGAAACAAATTTTCAGGAAACAATATAATAACACCCTCAAATAAAGTGTTGAATATGAAAATCAATTTCAAAAAACTCTATATTTAAATTGTATTAGTTTTGTATATCCAAATCATTTTGGATAATATTTTATTTTGTATAGTATTGTATTAGATTAAGATATTTTTGAATTACACTCTATAAATATTTATTAATTCAAATTAAGAAGGGTTGAACACTTGTGATAATCCAATAACATTATTTTATTCTTTTGAAAGTTTTTGAAGAGAATCAAATGATTCTCAATTCACTCTTAACAACATCTTTGTTCATGTGAGTTTTTAAGGTATATTCATATTTGTTTTTCATCATATATTCGAGGAAATATACAAGCTAGGGTAAGGCTAAGCTAAGTATTAACTTCCTTGAAATTCCACTACAAAGTTATCATCATTAGGGAGATTAACTAATTGAAAAAAAAAAATTAATTAGTTCCTATGCACCTTTAAATCATTGCCTTTTGTCACCTCTTGAATATATATATGTTTGGCTATAGAAATATTCTACACGCATCAACTATGTACGGTTAATTAATTTTTCGGTATGAATGTTTAATTGTCATATATACTCCTCCCTTTTCCACTTTCAAAATACAATTCAAATATTTTATGTTGTCATGAATGAAAATCGTCCCTTTGAACTTCTAGAAATATTTGTATTATATAAGTGTTAAAGGTTCAATGAATTTGTCATCCAATCTAATTAAAACTCTTAGATTATTTCACATAGTTCCTGAGCCTAGAACTGTCTACAAAGAGACAACAAAAATCATACATGCAACTTGATACTTGCAAGAAAAAATAGTTCTAGTTGTTGATCTCGGTGTCCTCCTGTGCTTTCCTGCTCTTCCTTTTCATTCTTTCTCCAAATCCCAAGTATTCCACACTCCTTCAATAGTGCTCCAAGACACCTCTAAGTGTCCAAAAGTGAGATAGAGAGAGTGTGTAGAAAGTGAGAGCTCCAAAAATGAATTGACAAAAAAGGTACCAACTGATCCTCATAAGCCTTTTTATTAATGAGGCATCTATTTCTTCATTTTTCCATATAATTTTCCTTCATTTTCCTCCTCACGTGAAACCTGTGACCTTTCACCTCCCTTTTCTCCTATTTTCCATTATTTTCATAAATAAAATGTCAATAAATTTCGCATGCCTTTCTAAATCCTTTTCCATTGCCTTTGCCAATTTCCATAGCCATTTATTAATCACAAATGACACCATCACTATGTTTTGCCCCAACATTCAGCTTGGAATATGTGTCCCATGAACTTGGTTATTATTTTTCATTTATTAACTTTATTACATGTATTTTTTACCAGGGTTGTTACAGAATCCTCCCCCTTGGGGGAACACCATCCTCGGTGTTCAACGACACCTATAACCAACAATATTGCTGAAAGAAAAACATACTACCCATGGAGATTTATAACTTATCTTGTTGCAGTATTTACAATGATCAACCTGTTGAGAAGTAAACCAACATGACAACATAACAATGTTGACGACATGACAACCATACCGCTTATTGGAGCTTTATAACACAACTCATGGCAGTATTTACATCCATATATATATATACACACACACACACACACACATCGGCCAAAAAATATACCAAAAAGTTTGCTCAACCAGCGAATAAAGAAGGATACATAGCCCACATCTAATCAACCATCTCCCATGTAGCTTCATTCGGCCCAAAGTGCTTCCATTGCACTTTAACCTACTCGATTTCTCGGTTATGGATCATGAGCATCTTTCTCTGCAAAATACGCTGAGGTTCTGGCTGAAATTCTCCTTCTGGCTCCACCTTCAATACAGAGCAGTCAATCACATGATCAACATATTTAACATACTTCTTAAGCAATGACACATGGAAAACATCATGGAATTTCACCGTCGAAGGCAGCGCATGTCGATAGATTATTGGTCCAATAATTTCAAGAATATTGAAAGGTCCACAATATCGAGGTTCCAACCTATCACATGATCCAATCCTCAAGGAGCTCTTCTTGGGTTTGATGTGCAAGTACACCTGTTTCCCAAACTAAAATTCCTTGAACATCTTGTTTTGGTTTTCATAACCTTTCTTTCTATCATGTGTTGCCTTCATAATCGTCTTTATTACCTATATTTCTTGTTCCATCTCTACCAAAATGTCTAGTCCTATCAACACCTTATTACCTGGATCACTCCAACGAATGGGAGTATTAAAAATCCACCCATACAGTGCCTCAAACAAATCATTCTCAATGACTCCTGATACTCATTGTTGTAAGCGAGATCAACCAATAGAATATACTATTCCCACCTTTTTTGCTAATGCATCACATACATCCTCAACATGTCCTCCAATATCATATTGACCCTCTTTGTTTGTCCATTTTTCTATGGATGATAAGATGAAATTAAGGCCAAATTTGTGCCCAAACCTTTGTCAACCTGTCCACCACAACCATGATGGAATAATGTTGTCTAGATGTCCTCGACAAACCTATGATGAAGTCCATGGAAAGGACCTCCCATTTCCACCCTAGAATCAGAATAGGTTAAAGTAATCCACCTGGATGCTTACACTCCACTTTCACCTACTGACAGTCCAAACATCTAGCAACAAACTCTGTCACTTCCCTCTTCAGATTCAGCTAATAATAAAGCTTCTTAACTGTTGTCAATTTCTTCTGATATCCTCAGTGAATTGAACATGGCTCATCATGAAATTCCCTCAAGATAAGCTTCTTGAGTTCATTGTCGCCCGACACATATATCCTGTCCCTGAACTTGACCAAGCCATATGCTATGAGATGATAGTCCACATCCTAATCACCTGTACCCTACTGAACCTGTGCATAAAATCCCTATACCTGTCATCCTATTGATGTGCATGTAAGATCTGACCCTGTAAATATGTCACATATGAGCTCATAGATTTTATATGATTCACTTGTATCCTCCTATTAAGATAATTTGCAACATTATTCTATTTACCTTTAATTTACCTTATATGAAATTCAAACTCATTGATCATGGCCAACCATCTAGCTTGTCTAGAATTGATATTTGGTTGGTCAAATAGATACCTCAATCCATTTTGATCACTCATCAATACAAAACTCCTACTAAGAAGATAGCTCCTCCACATCTTCAATGCATGAATGATTGTTGCCAACTCAAGATAATGTGCCAGATAATTCTACTTGTGCTCATTTAGGTTCTGTGACTCATAAAATACTACATGTCCTTAATGCATAAGGACTCCACTAATTCCTTCCTGGCATGAATATTTGCACACTACAAAATCCTTATCTGGATCTACAATATTTAGAAATGAAGAATTTGTAAATAATTGCTTCAGTTTTTCAAATTTGGCTGCACATTCCTCTACCCATTCAAATTTCTTACCTTTCCTTTATAATGACGTAATATGATAAGAAATCTGTGAGAAGTTCTTGATGAACCTCCTGTAATAACCTTCTAACCCTATAAAGGACCCTACCTCATCCACATTTCTAATCTTCTACACTTTGATTAGGTCCTAGAAATATTCTAATCCACCTTTGATTGGGTCCTTTATGGGGTTAGAAGGTTATTACAGGACCCTATATTCTCTGGATCCACTGCTATGCCTTCCTTGGAAACCACATGTCTTAAGTAATTTACCTCCATCTAAAAGAAAATGAACTTGTTGAGCTTAGCATACAACTAATGCTCTCTCATCAATCTCATTACTGCTTCTAATTGTTCAACATGCTCTTCCTCATTCTTATAATATATCAATATATCATTCATGAATACAATAAAAAAATTATCCATATAAGGACGCAATACACTATTCATCAAGCACATAAAATTAGTTGGAGCATTAATCAAACCAAATGGAACTATGACAAACTAATAATGCATATACTTGGTCTGAAATGTTGCCTTGTAAATGTCCTCTTCTTTAATCTGTACACGATGATATCCCGATCTCAAACAAATTTTCAAGAACACTGCTAGTCCCTTCAACTGATCAAACAAGTCATCAATCCTCGGCAATAGATACATGTTCTTAATGGTTACCTTGTTCAACTTCTTGTAATCGATGCAAAACCTTAAAGTACCACCCTTCTTCATCCGAAACAACACTATTGAACCCCACAGTGATACACTTGGTTTAATGTATCCCTTGTCAAGAATTTCCTTCAGCTATAGCTTCAATTCCACTAACTAGGATGTGCTCATCTTGTACGGTGCCTTTGATGCTGATGGTGCCCCTGGTACCAACTCAATAGAAAATTCCACTTCCCTGTGAGGCGATAACTCTAAAATATCTACCGAAAACATCTTGAAACTACTATATTATTGGGTACCTGCTCAAGAAATCTACATCCTCAAATTCCTTACCCTTTTCACTAGAAATATGTACGACAAATAACACATGCCCTTTTCTACAACTTCGCTTCGACTGCATTGTTGTCACCATTTTAACTGATGTTGCCTTCTTCTTACAAGGTAATATTTTGTGCTCCCCATTGTTATCGAAACATTCAATGTATTTTTCATAACAATTCACCCTAATCATGTGAAGATATATTCAATCCATACCCAAAAGCATACTATATGGTCCCATACTCAAATGTGCTGATGTAGGCACACCATTCAACTCAAACGCACAAGCTATTACTCAATGAGTAACTCTCTTCTTTGTAGCTGTGACCAACTGCACTAACCAAGAATATACATGCACTTCTTTATTCAAACCACACTTATCCACTAGGTCATGATTAACATAACTATAATTATATCCAGGTTCAATCAAAACGGAAATAACTTGATCACAAATATTATCATTCATCTCAATGATATATGCCTGGTGAATTTTGTGCATGTTATCCAATGATGCATAAATCTGAGGAATAATCTGTCCAACATCCCCCACTATTTTTGCCTCTTGATCACTGTAGATATTTAGTCTACCACCATGATATTGTGTAAAATCTCACCTACGATGATCCTTTCCACAATTCAACCACTGTAGAGTATTCCAACTTGAACCCTTGTTTTTCTCCTCGGACTGATATCCATTTCCTTTGTCAGATGCATTGAGTTTCTTAGGTGGTGTTACATTCTCTTTTTTATATGTGTCTTGAGGTCTTGTTGGATTCTTATCCCATTTCCCTTTATCTTTTTCATTGCCTTTCCAATCCTTATTAGTCTTATATCTACTCTTTGATTGTTCATAACAATTTTTTAGCTTCCTAATGGCTTCCTACAATGATCTAGGCTCATCTAACTCAATCTTGTCTTTGAATTCTACTGACAACCCACTGATGAATATTTGAATCTTCACTTTCTCCTCCTTCATATAAGGCATGTACCTCAATAACTCCAAGAATCTGCTAGTGTACTCATCATCGACCATAGATCCCATCTTCACTCATATAATTCCTTTGCCCTGTCATCATAGTATCTCTTTGACAAATACTTATTCCTGAAAAGTATCTCAAACTCACTCTAAGTCCTCTCCTCTTCATGTATACCTCTCATATTCTTTACATATTCCCTACAAATATTTGATTTACCTTTAATATTGAATGTAGTTATCCTGGCCTTCATGTTCTCTGAGTAATCATGTAATCTGAATAACTTGTTCATCCAAAGCAACAATGCTTCTGCATCCTATGACTTATTCATTTCTCCATCAAATGTAAGTGGTTTTTCTTTCTTGAACTCATATGGAAATATCCCTTGTCATGCCCATGTCCATTGCCTCATCTATCAGGTGTATCCAATAATCTTCAATCTCTTATCATGTCCTCTCTATCCAACCTATTCCCACCATGTGACCTACTACCACATGCCCCATTAGTCCTATCATTTTGTCCATGATTGATTTTAAGCGGTCCCTATATCTGCAAGTATGATAAGCTCTAAAGGATAAGTGCATTGGCTTCTTCGTGTTTCTCATGTGCCCTAGCAAGTCTCTCTTTGTGATTGAATGATTTAGTAATTGTCTTCTTTATAACTCCTTATTTCTGCCTTCAAAATTCTCAAAGTGTTTGTTATGTGAGGGGAGTACTCATCACCGTGATGCTCATCTTATCCATAGTCAGAATCTCGTGAACTATAATATACCATTCTGCTAGCCATATTTTTTCTTCTTTTCTCGCAAGGAACATTATGTCAGCTAAACAAAATCATAAAAAAACCAATGCACCTCGGTATAATTTGGGGAGGATATCTCGTTTTCAAGACCAACCGGATTAGCACAATACATGTATAATCATAATCATAAAAATATATAGACATCATCTCAATCCTATTCGGTTACCATGCATGATGCCACAACCACACACCAACTAGACGCAATGCATGCATAACAACATATGTACGACATACATACATACAAAATACATACAAACACTGACATGCATAACCAATGCATAACTGACATATACTCATGATAACACATCCAACGTCAACACCATTAACTTTCACATGGAAACACACTACAGCCACGACCACTACCATGCATATAGAACAAGCACATATATCAAAAGCATAAAAAACACATATTCAACTGACCTGTATGCATGACCATCACACTGCCCATCTAGTCCAAGGGGTTAACCATGCTCTAATACCACTCTGTAACCACCCTCCTCCCACATTTACCCAATATAACCAGTTTTAATGGGTAAACATGTGATTATAGGCTACTATGATGTGATTCGACTCCCCATGTACAATTAAGGAAGTGGAACCGACATGACACAACCAATCTGACCCTCCACACATGCTACAAAAGCTTCAGGAGCCGACCAACCCTTCCAAGTGACCAACCCCTGAGGAAACTTGACATTTTACTGATCCGGGCCCTTAACTTCTCCTGTGACAAGCCATGCATGTGACTGAGGCCCTCTAGTTGCTCCCTTAACAAGGCATTCCAATGACTGTGGAATTTTTTTTCAGGCAGTTCTGTGCTAATGACTGTGGAATTTTTCAAGTAATTTTGTGTCAGCGACTTCAGATTTTGTTCCACTTTTTTAGGGCTAGGACATATAACACTGCCCATAACTTCATCAAAAATTTAAAAAATGATAAATAACAAGGGAATATGGCCACCAATGCAAACAATGGTACAAGTACTTGACTAGACCTCTACTAGCCATGACAAACATTTTATCAAACATATCACAAATATGCATTCTACAGGTCATAACAATAGATATCAAGATAAGGGTCTCATACTTATCTAGGAATCATTAAGGATCATTTATTCCTTATCACAATAACTGCATTACTAACTATTATCTCATATATTCATTTTTCATTCATTTACTAATCAAAACATGATGAGAGCCATACATCATCACTGTTATAAACATGTTCTTAACCAACAAATAAACAACATAAATAATAAGGATATAACAACCATATAACAGCATGAGCATATTCTAGAGCATGAGCATATTTCTCTGAAAAATACGCTAAGTTTCTAGCTGTAATTCTCCTTTTGGCTCCAATGCAAGTCGATACGATACTTGTCCAATCCTTTCAATAATCTTGAAAGGTCCACAATACCGAGGTGTCAGCTTGGAACATGATCCAATCCTCAAGGATTTCTTCCTAGGCTTGATGCGCAAGTACACATGTTCCCTAACCTAAAATTCCTTGAACATCATGTTCTGATCTGCATAAATTTTTTGTTTGTCCTGTGTTGCCTTCAGATTCTTCTTGATTACCTACATTTCTTGTTCCATATTTTCCAACATGTATGGTCCTATCAAAACCCTGTTAACTGGATCAATCCAACTAATGGGAGTATTAAAACTTCGCCCATACAATGCCTCAAATAGACTCATCCTCGAAGACTCTTGATACCTATTTTTGTAAGTGAACTCAACCAGTGGAAGATACTCTTCCCATCACTATTGTTGATGCATCACATACATCCTCAACATGTCCTCCAATATCTTGTTGATCCTCTCTATCTATCCATATGTTTGTGGATGATAATTTGTACTGAAGATAAACTCTGTACCCAAACCTTTTTCAACTTGTCCACCATAACCATGATGGAATCATGTTGTCTAGATGTCCTCAGAAAACTTGAGATGAAGTGCATGGAAATGACCTCCATTACCACTATGGAATTATAATAGGTTGAAGTAATCCACATGGATTATCACACTCTGATTTCACCTGCTAAGAGTCCAAACATCTAGCCACAAAATTTTCTGCTTCCCTCTTCAGATTCGCCAATAATAAAGCTTCTTAAATGTTGTGAACATATTATGATATCTTGGGTGACCTGAATATGGCTTAGCATGAAATTATCTAGAGATAAAATTCATGATTTCACTATCGTCCAACACATATATCCTATCCCTGAACCTGACCAAGCCATCTTTTGTGAGACAATAGTCCACATCCTAGTCACATGTACCCTATTATAACCTATACATAAGATCTCTATACTTGTCATATTGTTGACTTGCTTAGAATATCTAACCTTGTAAATCTATCCCATATGAGCTCATAGCTGCTACATGATTCACTTGTATCATCTTGCTAAGAGCATATGCAACCCTAATCTCTTTACATTTAATGTACCTGATCTCAAAGTCGAACTCCCTGATCATGGGCAACCATCTAGCTTTTTTGGAATTCATATTCAACTAGTCAAATAGATACCTCAACCCACTTTGATTTCTCATCAATAAAAAACCTCCTGCCAAGAAGATAGTTCCTTCACATATTCAATTCATGAATGTTCATTGCAAACTCAATATCATGTGTTAAATAATTATTCTCGTATTCATTCAGTTTTCATGACTCATAACATACTATCTTTCCTTCCTACAAAATGAATCCACCAAGTCCTCTCTTGCAAGCATCTATGCACACTACAAACTCTTTATCTGGATTTGCAATCCTTATAACTTGAGAATTTTCTAACAACTACTTCAACTATTCAAATTTGGTTGCACATTCCTTTTTCCATTCAAATTTATTACCTTTCCCTTGCAATGATGTAATAGGATAATAAATCTGTGAGAAGTTCTTCATGAACCGCTTGTAGTAACCTAATAACCCCATAAAGGACTTTACGTCATCCACATTTCTAGGAATTTCCCACTCCATAATATCCCTTATCTTCTCTAGATCCACTATTATACCTTCCTTGGAAAACACATGTCCTAAGTACTGTACTTATGTTTGAAAGAACTGCACTTACTAAGCTTAGCATACAACTGATGTTCTCTCAAAAATCTCAATACTGTTGTTAAATGTTCAACATGCTCTTCCTCATTCTTAGAATGTATAAATATATCATCAATGAAAACAATAACAAAACTATCCAGATAAGTATGCAATACACTATTCATCAAGCACATAAAAGTAGTTGGAGCATTAGTTAAACCAAATGGAACTATGACAAACTCATAATGCCCAAACCTGGTCCGGAAAGTTGCCTTGTAAATGTCCTCTTCTCTAATCTGTACCTAATGATATCCTAATCTCAAAACAATTTTTGAGACCACTACTTCTCCCTTCAACTAATCGAACAAGTCATTAATCCTCAATAATAGATACATGTTATTAATTGTTACCTTCTTAAACTGCATGTAATTGATGCACAAATTGAGAGTACCATCCTTCTTCTTCACAAATAACACTGGTGCACCCCATGGTAATACACTTGACCTAAGGTATCCCTTGTTAACAATTTCCTTCAATTGCAACTTCAATTACACTAACTCTGGTTTGTTCATACTTTACGGTGTCTTTTATGAATGTATTTTCCCAGGTACCAACTCAATAGAAAAGTCCACTTCCCTATGAGGCAGAAACTCTAAAATCCTTGTCGAAATCATATCCTAAAATTGTTATAGAACTGGGTACCTACTCAAGATATTTGCATCCTCAACTTTCTTACCTTTGTCACTAGAAATATGTACTACAAATATCACATGAATTTTTCAATGACTACGCTTCACCTGCATAGTTTTCATCATTATAATTGATGTTTCCTTCTTCTTACCCTGTAATATTCTCTACTCTCCATTGTCATCCAAACACTCAATGTCCTTGTCATAAAAATGCACCTTATTCTTGTGAAGATATAGCCAATCCATACCCAAAATCATACTATATGATCCCACTGGAAATACAATCAAATATGTTGATGTTGGCATACCATTCAACACAAACGCATAAGCTCTTACCCAATGATGAAATATCTTCTTTATACCTATGGCCAGTTGCACTAACTAAGAATCTGCATTCACTTCTTTATTATATCTAGGGTCAATCAAAATAGAAAAAAATTGATCGCAAATCTTATTTCCCATGTCTTCCATTGTAGAAATAGACACAAGCTTCTTCTTCAAATCATGTACGTACAAAAAATCTTGTAAATGGAGGACTTGACCTTGAGATAGATGAAGGGTCACAATCCATACGAGACATGTGGAATTATCTCCAAGGATAATTTCTAAATTAGTATCCTTCTCAATCAAATTAGAGAGGGGTTCTTTGCAACCTGTGAGGTGCATTGAAGCACCACTATCAATCAACCAGGCATCCAGGGTATTGGGAGGAGATGCAGTAGAGGGTAGATATAATAATATATTCATTTTTATTATTATCAACAACATTAGACTCATCGTACCTGGGATTTCTTGACCTATTGAAAGGTTTCCCATTTCCACTATGATCATAGGAATCCATCCTTTTTCCTTTGAACATGTTGTTCCTTTGATTTCCATTTCCCCTGAAGTTGTTGTTGTCATCATCCTTGGGAGATTCCCTTCTATTGGGGAACTCTCTTGCATAGTTTCTAGACTTGTTACAAGTGTAACATCTTCCCTTCCTTCCTTTGGGCCCCACTCTACCATGGTTTTTATTTCTCGAGCCACCATGGTTCTTCATCTTTGCATGAGCGGTGAAGGTAGTAGGGTCACCTCTATTTACATTAGAGGGGTGATCTCTCTCCATCATTCGTGTCTCCTCTTGAGTGCATCTAGTCATCAATTCATCAAAATAATGAATCATATTATTATTAAGAATCATATTATTAAATGCATACCAGTCTCGAGGAAGTCCTCCAAGAGAAATGAGGACGAGCTCTTGATCAACTACTTTTTCTCCTATGGCAAGGAGATCATTCTTGATTTCTGTGAGCCTCGTCAAATATGATTCAACCTCATGAATCTTCCCCTGCACATATTCCATGACATATTTATCTCCTAATGACAAATCCAAGGACATCTTCCATGCATGATAATTAGACTTGTCATTCAACTTATCATCAGACTATTGGTCTTGGACAAGACTTCTTCTTTGGTGATTTATTTTCACACTATCTTGGTATTTTTCTTCACCTCAGCTCTGAAACCATGTTAATTTTAGATAACCATGGTATGTTTTATGCTTAATGTAGTTTTACTTCAATCCTTCTTCTAGGCCCAATTCAATTTAGAAATCACATAAACATGAAGTTAAAATGCTAATAGAACATAATAATAGATCAACAGAAGACCAGCCAAATAATGTAGATCAGATTTTACAATTCTTCATTCCAACAAAGAAAGAGAGTATGTGTGTTACGACAATCAACAGGATGCAGTATCCAGAAAAGTATTTCTCAACATCACATCAGCCAACCTTCCAATTGTCACACGCCCCTCAAAGATAGCTCCAAAAGTCAACGCAAGTCAACAAAAGAATCTCTCATCTAGTTTTTCGACATCCATTTCCATTATCCATATTTTTGGCATCATTTTTGCCATCCATATTTCCGCCATCCATTTTCGGCATCATCCATATTTTTAGCATCCATATCTAGCATCATCCATATTTCCGGCATCTAGATTTCCTGCATCATCCATATTTCTGACATCCATATTCACATGTGGGAGAGAGAGAAGCCTCTTCTAGGTTGTAAAAACCAATCACATCATGAGGAATGTGTGTGATGAGATGATGATGAAATGGACATCATCTCTCTCCAATTTATATCAGTCAGTGAGGGTGTGTGACATATCTATTAGGTTTGTGAGCCTACATTACAAATTTGGCCGACCTTGCACATGTGTGGAAAATAAAATCAAAATATATGTTCTCTCATCTAAACAAGATGATATTTAGATCAATCTTGCACCTCTCTTAAAGAGGAATCCAACAAAAATATAATCATCATCATATGAGCAGTGCAACCTGGAGTTTGGACCTAGTTAGCGAAAATTAACACATAACCAGTGCATAACCGACATATTCCCATGATAACACATCCAACATCAAAATCATTAACTTTCACATGGAGACACACTAAAATCATGACCACTACCATGCATACAAAACTAGCACATATATCAAAAGCATAAATAACACATATGAAACTGACATGTATGCATGACCAACACACCACCCATCCAGTCCAAGGGGTGAACCATTCCCTTATACCACTATGTAACCACCCTCCTCCCAAATTTACCCAATATAACTAGTCCACTAGGGTAAACATGTACAGTTAAGGAAGTGGAACTGACATGACATTATCTGACCCTCCACACATGCTATAGGACCTTCAAGAGCCAACCAACACTTCCAGGTGACCAAACCCTGAGACAACTTTTTACTGATATGGACCCTCATCCACTCCCATGACAAGCCATGCATGCGAATATGTCCCTTCAGTCACTCCCATAACAAGGCATGCTAGCAACTTCAGACTTTTTCAAGCAGTGATGTGCCAGCGGACCTGGATTCTGTGTTGTGTTTTCAAGGCCAGGACTCAAGCCACTGCCCAGAACTTCATGAAAATTTTAGAAAATGATAAACAATAAGGAAAAATGTCTACTAATGAAAACATTGGTACAAGTACTTATCTAGACACCTACTATCCATGACAAGCATTTCGTCAAACATATCACAAATACGCATTGTACAAGTCATAACAACATATTTGAGCATAGGGGTCTCATGCTTATCTGAGAATCGTTAAGGAGCATTGATGCCTTATCTCAATAGATACATTATAAACTATTAGGTCATATATCCATTGTTCATTCATTTACTAATAAAAACATGATGAGAGCCATACATCATCATTGTTATAAAACATGCTCATAACTAGCAAATGAAAAACATAAATAACAAGGATATAACAACCATATAAGAAAAATAATGGAAAGTATATTTACCCATAAAATACAAGAGGAAAATAGCTCTTATTTACATATGAAAAATGAAACCAAGTTTGGGACTTCCACGAACTACCCGACCATAGATTGGGTTGAACCAAATATTTCTTTCATCTAATCACCTGTGTTCCATATTCCAAGCATGAATGTGGGATCTCATGGAGTAATTCAAACAAAACCACCCTAGGGCTTCCAAAGGAAAAACCACCTCAACCCTCAACCAGTGATTCCAACTCACGGTTGGGCATCAGTAACCATCACCAGATCGGTCTCTACCCAAGTTGTGCAGGGATCTAGAGTGTTTGTTCCAACTAGGGCTTCCAGGACTAGTAACTCAACCCAAAATTGATGTTGGGATTCCAAAGCATTTTTCCAACCAGGGATTCCAAGACCAGTGACTCAACCCACCAAGGGCTTCCAGAGCGTTTATCCAACCAAGGCTTCCAGGACTAGTAACTCAACCCAAGTTGTTACAAGGCTTCCAGAGTGTTTGGCCAACCAAGGCTTCCAGGAACTAGTAACTCAACTCACAACCAAAGGAACATGAGAGCCAACCAGATAACAAAAGGAAAGGAACACACAACACCATGGCTATCTAGGAAATGTAAAGACTAGACAAAACCACTCTCAATCCAGAGAATTCTCCATACCAATGAAAGATCATAACCAAGAAACCACATGCACGTGTGATGCATGCCAAAACAAGCACTAAAATTATACATGCAACTTGGTACCTGTTAGGGTCTTATAATAATAGGCCTCATAATTTTGAATTGACTATGTTAAAGTCTTGTAATATTTTACATACTTTGCTTTCTGCAAATTTTTTCCCATATTAAAAAATGTAAAGAGGATAAGTCCTAAAAGAAAAATTAAAGGACTAAAAGAAAAAGATCAAAAAAGAATATAAAGTATGAACCCCACCAAAAGAGATAAAAATAGATCTTGAAAGTGCTGCAAATTTAAATGCCACTATTTTTAATTTACTTTGAAAATAAAAATTGTGTGCAGCCAGTCCAAAATGCCACAATCCATGAAGATCAAACAGTTTAATCTTGATTCATTCATGCTTTAAATTTCATGTATATAGTTACTGAATAAGGTCTGACCAAACCATTTGTTAACGATAATTTGTCATAAAATCCTACTGTTGCATCACTTTAATGGAAGACCATTATAACGACACCTTGAACTATTTATCGTACTGTAAGCACATCATCAATACATCACCACTCGAGTGAAGCACCATTTCCGCAGAGACATCTCAACACGAAAATCCGCGAAAAACAGCTCTTTACATTAGCGGAGTAAGCGATTCCTTTCCTTGTCGAAAATCTGCTCACGAAAATCGCATACTTAGCATATCTGTCCTCTAGAGCGACAATCGCGCCACCCATTTTGAGGCCACATTTTTTTAAATATGGATGGCGGAAGTTGAGTTCAAACAAACTCCTGACACGTTGCTAACACAGCAGGTTAGGAGGTTTGCGTTGCGAGTTCTATGGAAGAATGGTTGCTTACTATATGGAACCTTCCTTGTTAATCGACGATCCCATAATAATAGGGATCCCAACTCCTCCTTCCTCTGCAAAAACACTCTGATCATGGCAAGCTGGTCTTGGAGATCTTTGAGCACCGTCTCCCTATTCCCAAGTGCCTTTGTCTTGTAGTCACGCTAACTTCTTGTAGGCCCGATGAAAAGAGGAGACCATTCTGAGACTGCGGAAGGTTTCCGCGCACCATGCTTGAGCTTTGCAGGCAATGGATAACGAACCCGGTCAGAAGGCTGCGACGTACGGAGACAGCAGTTTGTAACTTCTGTTCGTTGTCACTTTAATAGATGACTAACGATTGTGGTTCCCTCCTTTCTATCCCTTGTTAATAAAATATCTTTTACGACCCGTGTTTTAGTTACGTATCTTCGGATTCTATTCTATATCATTCGTTTCTCTGTCTGATGTTCATCCGGCGGAGAATCGTGGAAGGATTGTGATAACGAAATTTCGGAAGGACGGGAACATCTTCTTCTTCGAATCTAGCGGTGGAATCCAAGTAGGCTCTTATCCCAGGTCTTTCATTTAGCGCTGGGAGCTTGCGTCATGGCATTGTTTGTTGTTACTAGACCACTGTTTGAGCTAGTGAGGATGGCAACTATAAATAAAGCGGAGGATTTACCTCCTCAACAAATTGGCGACTCTGACTTAGAGATAATCCATTTCTTTGTCCTTTATGATTGATTGGCACTTACAGTTGTTTCTCCTTTAGCAGTAGACATACAGTTGATTCTTTCATTATTTTAGCCTCTTGGTTTGTAGCTTGTATTGGTCTACTTTAGGAATAGCTTGTTTTAATTTGATTGAAGAACATTTGTGTGAGTTTCTTGTTGATCGCGCCATAACTTACTTGTTGCATTTGTACGTGACCATATAGGCCTCTTGGCGCTAGTTTCAGGACCATGATCCATCCACCATAGCATGACTTTTTGAGTTTCTTCATTTTTTGGCTTTACAGGCTTGGCTTGATGCACCTGCTTCTTGATTTCTGATTGTCTGAATGTATTTGATCTTGTTGGTAAATTCCGCTATCCTTTGGTTGTTTGCCTTTGTCTATCGATTCCCGCGATTTGGAAACTGAACATCATTGTATAGTGAATCGAGCCTCCTTGAGAGTTTTTGGTGTCTTGATTGTCCATATCAACTTGTTGATTGATTGCTCGCTCTCTTGAGTCTTTGGTTGTTTTTCTGCGTCTTTTGAGTGATTGTTCATTCTTTTTCATTGATTGATTTGCTGCACGGACCTAGATCACCTGGTCCATTAGGTGTTTAGTCTTTCTTGATTTGAAGAACTTGCAAATTGATTTAAATTTAGTTGCTTACTTCGTTGAGTGAATGTTGTTTGCGCCAGCTCTCTTGAATATCATTTCTCAAATTATTCCTTTTTATTTTCGATGCACAATGTACGTAAACCATTGAAAATCAAAAAAATAATCTTTATTTTGTTAAATTAATTGCAAATTGTGATCTTTTTCATGTTACCTAGTGATTAGTGTTTGAATGAAAAATATTGCAAGTGCATTAGTTACGTAGAACATTCTTGTTTGTGTCCAAGTACATTTTACGTTTGTATAAAAGCTCTCATCTCATTTAACTGGTTTCCTTGAGCGAAATGTTGCATCATTGGCATATAACTTGCATTTTAGGAGACACCATGCGATGAACCTGAAGTGAAACAATTGAGGATAAATATATAAAGTTGTTCAGTTAACCTAAGGCAACATTGGAACTACTTGTAACATATTTAGAGGGTCTGGAAGCTAGAAGGCGATGTAGTGATGAATTAAACCTAGCATTGTCGTTACTTTGTTGGCTTTAGACAGCACTAGCGGTTTCGCTCGTGCCATCGCGTATATGAGAGACCTATGGGTTTCGGCCACACATCACAGGCTTGATGTTACCAATGATAAGAACGACGTTGGGAACTACTGTACGTCTGGAAAGTCCTTGGTGGGTTACCCATTTCATTTTCCAAATGGTATATTCAGTTGGATATTTGGTACACCCTTTGTGCTAGTTTTTCAGCAGTCATTTAGTCTTCAGCTCTAACCGAAGAACCCGTCAGCGCTTGTCCTTTCACGCTTGTATCAACTGCGAAAAATAATCATCTTTGCCGTTTCTCGACTCTTAAAACAGGCTTGGTAGAATTTGTTTATTTTCCAATGTGGTAAAATCAATCTCCCGATAACACACCCGTTTAGATATTTCTTGTCGACATTTGATCGTATCTTAGTGCGTTTGTTGTGTGTGTGTGTGCTCTTCTGGTCTTGTGTCACGGTCGCGGAACCCTCGGTTTCGTCTCTGGCGGGTCGCACACGGACGATTCTTCGAGCTTCGGAGCCTTGTTGGACACGGCCTGTTGTTCCAAGGTTCACGGCAGAGGACCGGTCCTCGCCGAAGCAACCCTTTGGGCTTCGGTCGGTTCTGGCCCCTTTCGGACTGTGTCGGGTGGTCGGGCGGTTCCTTTCTCTTGTCGGGTTTTCACCGTTTGTGCTGTTGTTTTTCCTCCTGGTCCTGCGCCGTCTTGCGTGATTTCGCGGCGAGATCAACAAGTGATTACGAGTAGAGAATTCATGGTGCATTGACTATCGGCGCATCCCTCGTAGATTGTTCGAAGAGAACGAGTACGAGGGCGCTGCCACGTAGGCCGACTGGTCCTTTGTGCCACACGGTGCGGTCTGCGGGTCCCGGGTGTTCGGTATTTGCCTCTGTGGGAATATCATCTGCTTCGAGCCGGTGCCGCCACTGCCCGAGGGTGTCTCCTTCGGCAATCTTCGTCGACCGCGGCAGCAGCCGCCTCTTCCTGCTGTTGCTCGGCATGTTGCTTCTAGATGCGGGCCAACCTCCAGAGACATTTGTCTGTCTTTCGTGCGGTGTCTCTCGGAGGAAATATCGGTTGTTTTACACTGTGACCGACATGGGAGCTGAATGACTCCCAAAGATCACATGCCGTCTTTCTTGCAACGTATGCACAGCCAGCACTCCGTGTGGTTTTAAATTCGACAGCGGCATGGAGGCATTTTGCGTCTTCTGGCTGCGGGGGCTTATCTTTATGTTCGAGTTTGCACGGTAACCAGGCTGGGGCACTGTGAGCACAACGCTGCGAAGGCCAACTGCCAGGCGCTGTTGTCGATGCATTGCAAGGCAATGACCGAGCTGCTGCGGGCGGCAAGGCCATTCTATAATCGCGAGACGTGTGTAACCTGTTGAACCTTTCGGCCTGCGGTAAGGTATCGCGAGGGCAAACCTATGCTGGACCTGGGGGGGCAAATCCGGCCTTTAACTGGGTAACCTGTATCCTGATGCTCTGTGGTGCATATGGGCGGAACCGCGGATTGTGATCAAGCGGTTTCAATAGCCTGGTCTGTTCACACAGGCGAATATCGGTACAACACGGTATCGCCTCAACCAGCCGTGACCGGTGCAACACAAGGCTGCTGCAACAGTGCAACTGTTGACGCCGCTTTGTTTGTCGACCTTTGTTCATTAAGGCATACATCATTAAAGACGCTTTGTTCGTCCGAAACGCCCCTGTAAGGTCGCTTTGTTTATTGATAGCCTCGTCACGTTCACTACGCTCACAACTGTCATCATCCCGACCAAATCGCCAGCATTTTACGCCCTACGTACCGAAACTCCATATTCCACTGTCGATAGTCTACTCATCCTACGAGTAGTTATTGTCTCTTGGTCCCGTCTCGCCGAACTATAACCACTGCAGAAGACTCTCGATATCATCCTCCTCCCCCGATTCTAACCCTACGCTCGACCAGGTGGCTTATTTTTGTATACGGGGCACACGCTAATGGGGGCCGAACACGGTTATCGGGCCCACAATGGACAGTGCCGACAACCAAAAATCGGTACGGCTGTACGGTGCCCCTCACGGTCGGTCTGCGGGACGAACCCCGCCAAGGCGAGGATATTCACAACCATCGTGAGCAGCAGGTGCCGGACGCGTGCAGAGCGGCAATTAACCACTAGTTGCCATTCTGTGTGGATCTCTTAGAAGACGTTTCGAGGTGACCAGCAATCCGGTGCTCATAATCCATATTTCGGTTCGAACGAATACCGAGAAGGCTGTCCCAAGTTTGAAGGCAAATGCGAAAGACACGAGGCGTGACGATGACGTGTCACCTGCGGTGCTCGTGCTTTCTTGAGTGACAGCAGTAGGATTGCGTTGCGTCTTTCCGGCGTGCGTTAACAAGGCTGCTTTACTAGTGGTACATAGAAGCACATCTTGGCGTGGTATTTTCGGAATTTCCTTTCATTGTGGCTTTCCTCATATGACACCCGATTACCGGTCGTGTAGGCGGGAACGCACCTCTGTCTTCCACGAGCGAGGACTCGGCCCTACATCTCGGATACGTCACCGCCAGAGTGGCAATAGCCGTCGTCGGCGATCATTCATCCCCAATGGGAGTGCAACTCATGGTTCCCCACCTCCTTCTTCGACAAATGCGCTGGTCATAATGGGGCGTGTATATGAGCTCTGCTTCTCCTTGTGCCCGATATGAATCTTGTTTATTCACAATACGCACGCTTGCTGACATCTTTGATACCACGGCCGGGTAAAAGGCCGCCACCCGCCCGGTGGATGGTGTCAATTAATTCGGTTTCTCGAAATCGAAATCCGAATGGAAGCGAAGGCTAATTCTTCCAACAATACCTCTGCTAATCCCATATCATCTGGGTCTGGTAAAACGCGGAGGTAAATGCGTTCGAGCCAATCTGCGGACAAATCCTCCAAAGGGAAAGAAGAGAAAGAAGGGCAAACGAATCAAAATGCGATGCCCCAAAACCGGAATCTAAATCTCGGTCGGATGGCTCTGGCAATGGCTTTGAAATTTCCTTGCTCATCGTAGAGGTAAAGCCATTACACTAAGGTGTCCAGAACGATCCAGTACGATCAACTTCTTAAAACTCAAAGGAACTCAAGGTACATTTTAAAAAGAACGTTTCCATCTCGGCGGACGGATGGTCGAACAAGGTTCATCTTGTCTGTACGTTGGGTCTCAGTTTTCATGATGAACTAATGCCTATCACTATCGCTCACGAGGTCCAAGGATTACAATAATCGACGAGCACCGGGAAGCGATGGCGGATGGACACATACTCCGCATCTTGGTTCATTGAAATTGAGAAGCCGACTCTCGAACCCGTTGGCAAACCACTGCAGGGTGTTCTTGATCTTATAATCAGCACATTCGTGCAGCAGCATTCTGATATTGTTGAGATTTGTACAGCGCCATGTGCCATATGCGCACTTGAGGTTCTTGATTTGTCATGCAACGAAGGCTTTGCTTAATAACGCCATCGGTGGCATTGATCGCGATTAGAGCCTGCGGCGATGCGGAGGTACGCAGCAGAAGCTACATCGATAAACCTGGTTATTCAAGTCGCGATTAACGATGCAGGCGTTCCTGGAAACGTCGTAAATGAAAGTGCATCTACTTGTGTTATGTCACTCCGCTGATGAAAAGCCATCGCTCTCTGCTGTATCGTCATCTCCCAATGCCAACGGGGCATTTTGATGGGGAATCTCGACACACGGAGTTCTGAAAATGCGGCGATTACATTACCAGGGAGAAAAGCTGTCGCGTGGAAGTAGAAGTGGTTGACGCTAAGCTCGCTTTAATATGGCAACGCGGTACGGACCCATTGCCATGCTCTGCGTGCCGTCTCGCATCTTCCGATTCAGCAGAAGTTCCTCACGAGCAAGGTGTCACGGTAGACGATTGCCGTTTTTACCTCCAGCTCAAAGAACGCGTGCTGTGCGTATATTGATCAGATTTTCACGCAGAATCCCTTTGAGCGACGACGGAACTGCGTCTTTAAAACCAGTCTATCGCAAATGTTCTGCCCCTAACCGCCGAATACGCTCAAGTCAACATATTTGTCCAGGGCCGATGACCTGGTGATTCTGCCGCACACAGCGGTATGAAGTTTAGGTATCCATACCTTTAACGCCCGGTAGAATCGGTCCTGGTGATTATTCTTTGTCAGGCCTCCACCTCCTCGTACTCGATGAGCATGGCTCTTAACGATCTCTCCTGATCCCCCGGCTTGATGGGGCGATTACTTTGATCTCTTAGAAGAAGATTTTTCACTGGGGATGGCTGTCGTGGTATGTGCTGGAGAAACTGCCTGGGCACGATGAACTTATCGTTCCGTTTTATGCCTGGCACGAGGGCAATATTTGTTGTCTGCGGCGCTATGCTGGGTTCCTTCCTCACCTCTTCAACGGGTCGTGAAAAGCGCCAGTACTTTTGACAACATCTGGGTAACATTGCTGGCAGTTCTATCGCATCTGCGTCAAACGGTTGAAGGCATTCATGTGGGCGTGACTTTGTTCTCCCGAAAATCCCGGTCTGTCTGGAACTTTTAAAGGTTAGAAATGTTTACATGGTCTACGAAAATAAAGGTGATCCTGGTATTGTCGTGCAATTAACGCCTGCCGGTCGCGACCACGTCGCCAGCATTGCGATCGCCATCTCGAGAAACGCGCTATCAGCGGTTAACGCTGCGAGCAACGAAGTTTGTTATCTGTCTGCGAAATGGTGTCGTGTCGTCCTGGCAAATGGCGGTACCATTGATGCTGGTATGGTTATCGCGATATCAATACGCGCTGTCAGGAACAGCTCACTCGTTTATCGTCGGTGCTCGGCGGTCGTAGCGGCGGTGAAGATCTATCATCAATAGGCCAGTTTCTCGAGTTACAACAAGGTTAACATTGCACGAGATCAACGCGGAACCACATTCGTACGTGGGGCACTTTTGCATATAAAAATAAGGTTACCGACAAGAGCAATAGCGCCCGTTTTCAGCATTGTCGTATGCTTTTCCTGATATTAGCCATATTGTCTGACATGCTCCTGGACGACACGCGTTGAGTGGCGAAGGGATCATCGAACATCGCCCGGATATTTCTTCGTTAAGGCGCTACAATATTAAGTGAATCCTCGCCGTCGTCTTCTGTGCAAACTCCTGGCGGGTGTTTTGGGCTTTATGGTCTCGAAGAGCGAATTGTACCGACCCTACGAAGGTTGAGGGCCATTATAAATCTCCAGTCACCCTCCTCCCTTTATGGGTTGCCAGGTATTCGCGAAGAAAATGGTGCTAACCAGCGCTAAGTAAAAATTCACCGGCGGGATAGCGAAGAGGATTCACTGGTTTGTTGAAAGCGAATGTTCCCCGCTTTCGTTGGGGCAGAATACGCTCAAGAATCGCTTCGAAGCGGGAACGTTGCTGGTCGGTAGCAGGCGCCGTCCTGGGACTACCACGGCGACACCACTTTGTATCCCCCATAGCCGCCGCGTTAAGCACCACATCATATGCATAGTGTAGTGCAGGATAGCGAAAACGGTGATGAACATGTTGTTTATTACCTCTCTGGGAACTAAGGCCAGGCACATTCTGCCCCACATGTTGAGAAGTTGGCAGCAGCAGCCATTACCGCGGCTATGCGGGCGCTATGTTGTCCTTTGCTTACCCGATGTGATGGTTGAGGCCTGCAACCCGCGACATATATTGTTTTCGACAATTCTTCCAGGGCAAGTACTCCAAATGGATCGTCATCCTGAAAATTTACAGTTTGGGTTCTGCCTTAAGTCAGCTAAATCGCGGTCTTACGGCGGTTGATATGTTCTCTCCTCTGATGCTCTTCTGAAGCACCTCTGAAGATCATATTAAGACAGAAAACATTGTTTCTTATCGATGCGTGATCCTTAGTGCGGGACTGCATAACCTGATATCTTCGGTCGCGACATTAAATTACGTTGAATGCTTTGTGTGGATTAAGCCTGATCCCAACCCTACCGCGTAGTGGGGAGATACCTATGTCGTGTTGAAATGGTCCCGGTCTCCATGATACCTTTACAGCAGACGGTAGAAAGTGTGAATGGCCTTCCGCGATGGCGCACGTAGTGGACACACAGCAGGATATGCCCTTTGTCTGCAAAGATTAAAGGCGGTTATGCCTGGCGATCTATATTCAGGAATTATCTTCGATATAATGCCATCGGTACACCGGTTACCACGGTAGCAAAGATCACGCGCGCCGCCACGATACTGTACATCCGTTATTAAAAAATCAGCCCTTCGCGAAAATAGAGCATAGATTTTATGTGATGCGCTAACCCTCACTGTGCCGACATCGTATATCATAAATGGCAGTAAACCTAACTACACTAAGTGAGCCGATGCCTACACTATTTCTTGCAGCGGAAGAGCAGACACTTCATTTTATTCAACCATGTTGTGCACGATTGGGGTCCCTCAAGCTATCGTCAGCGATCACGATACTCATTTGGCTGGGGTATGATGCCGCGGGCCCCCGCCGGTGCGTTGAAGGGCTGCGTCACGACGACTCAACGCCATACTGCCCTCAGCGAGCCGGTCGGGTTGGAAAACGGTGAACAGGGTTTTGGTCCATGGCTGGCAGACGATTGGGATTCATAAATCGAGTTGGCATCTCCCGGCTTGTTCTCCCCGGCCTCTCTGGGCGTGCGGGAACGTGCGCTGGTGCCAGCAGGATTCACTGTTCCGCGCCGGGTATGCGGTACGGGAAGCTACTTTGCCGGTTGAATGCGAAATTCCTTCGCAAGTTGGCTGTGGAGCTCTTACCGGGTACTTCTCACGAGGAAGGCGTCTTACGTATCTTCGAACGGTTGGATGAAACACGTCGTCTGGGCACTTTGATCATATTCGAAGCACAAAGAAGAGGGTCCAAATCTCATTTCGATCAATCTGTTTCTCCACACAGGTCTTTCATTAGAGAGAGACCCTAGTCCTCTTGTACGATCAGGCTATGATAAACTTAGTGCCGATAACTCAATATGTGTGCAGTCCTATATAGTAAAACGTGTTTTGGAAAAATGGGGCCTACGAAGACTTATAGACTACGAAGGAGTTGGTTAGCGCGACCACGATGGGGCATGCTGTAAAAACGATGCCCTACGCTGGGGAAGCAAGTTTCTTAGTGTGGTGTGTGTACACTCACGTGTGTGATTATCATTGTGCATGGTGTGGTGTGCTTTGTAAACATCTTTATGGCTGATCGGGTCTTCTTTGGTTGTGCGGATATCTATTCATCCATTTGTTGGTTGTGAGGCCAGTGCCTGCGCCGTGCAGAATCGTATTGCTGTGACACAGGTAATCTACGATCCTATTTGGTGAGTTGATCGACACATAAGGTGTTTGTTTGGGGCCGTACCCACGAACAATATCGCGGAATATCGTGGCAAATGTTGGAATTATTAACCGAGCGATAAACCTTGGTAATAGTGGTGTCGTGTACCTAGATTCCTGACTTGTGGTGTTGCGGTACAGGCAGGCACTATTCGGTAAAGAACGATCCATTTTTACGATTGTGTTGCGTATTCGATTACGGAAAGAAATTTCAGATATATTACATATCATCATATACCAGGCATTTGAATACATTAGCGGATACGGTAGCAAATTTGGTGTTAGATAGACATTTGCATAATTTATAAATCATCATCACATGTAAAGAAGACTCATCCGAATAGATATGCATATATATGAATGTCGAAATGTTTACATAAGTGTGTCACATAAACTCCAAAATATACACCAAGTGTCTTAATACATCCGGAACCTTTGTGTCTCTCAAAAAAAATGGTGTGGCTAAATCCTAGAGACTAATCAACATGGTGCTCATGATAGCACGTTACACTAAGCCGCCTCGGGATTCGGTGGAGCCGGTTTGGGACTCCGCGTGTCGTAGTACTCCGCGGTACATCGACGGTCGGGCATAGTACGAATCCCATGGACGATCCCCACTGCGAGGTTACACAGACACGGTCACCTCTCCTCCCGTGCCTTCCCCACCGGATCTCGAAGTGAGTTGTGTCCTCGGAGATAGGAACATCTGGCTGGTTATATAGGGTCCTACGTACGCATGTGTATAATTGTGTTAAGACATGTATTAACAAAAAAAACATATATATGGCAAAATCAATATGAGGTGTACCAGCTCGTCGATGGTCTCATGCTACGGTAGCGGGGGAGGATAAATTCACCAATAAAATGGGTTTTCGCGCAGAATGATGTTTCCTGGCAATCAGTTAGCGCGTATCACTCCAGGCAAGGCTTCCAGACATGTTGCCGCCTCCGGTCACGGGCTTGTCAGTCTTTAACCATCGAGCCATTCTCCGGCTCATTAATCGCTGGTTTCATGCCAGGGGGCCTCTTATTTTTCGGAAAGGTTGGTATCACGTTCGGAGATAAACGATACCAGATGGAACCATACCCCAAGTACAGCGATTTGTTGTTTGCGCACAGCAATGCGCTTCATGTTGATAGTGGTGACATTTGCCCCGGTCATCGTGAGACCACCGATACGAGGCGATGAGTTGATCTTTGTAACCTGATGCGATTTTCTGTGATCCGGTGGCAATAATTGTGGTACAACTTTCGTTACTGAGTCCAGGGATAGTTGAGATATTATGCCTTCTTACTCCCTGGAAATTTTTATTTTGTGCCCCACAGCACCTGGCGCCATTACTTCTTCCATCTTCTCCTGATAGTGCTGCTCCCAGTCGATGCGGTTGAACCTGTGAGATAATCGATGGCATAAAATAAATATGGTGACCTCAATTCCTTTTCGGTCTCCGTATTTTGAATACGGTGTTTCATCTGAAGGTTGATCAAATATTGGGCTTCGGTGGCTTCATCGCGCGTAAGCGTGAGAAGAATTTCTTTAAGCCAGGTCGCCAGAACGGTCATACAGTTCTGGTTTTGCATGGCTTCTTCGTCTGTCGCGATGTTCGTTCTTCCATTCCATCACCATTACGGCGTTTATACGCATTCACATGGTTCAGCCTAATTAGATCTTCGTGACTTAAGAATTCAAAATTTGACATAAATACTGAAGGTTTTTAGTGAAATTTGGGTTGCGCGGCTGACGCATTGTTCAGCTTGATCGCGCCGTAGCGGACGCTGATAAAAAGAGGCACCGATGGCGGCCAGGTCACATGCTGCGATGCAGCACTTAGCGGCTAAAAATTCAGGTACTTATGCAGGCAGTTTTACCAGAGAGGCCATTAAAAAATGCATGGAAAGAGGAAGAAGAAACACGTCACAGGCAAGCGACGAATGGTTACTGGTTGATATATGCCGATGATGCCTCCAAATGGACCTTACTCTCTAAAGTAAATAGTAAAAAGTAATTTCCATTTTTACCATTGGACATATTATACTCTTTTTGACGTTAAAATGTGTTTTAAGATGACTATTGTCAAATATTTGCATGTATTATGTCAATATGGATTTCCTGGCTTATTGGGTATGTCATTAGCAGTTTGCGACTTAGAAGGTGAAGCGAGTTGTATTTTATACTTCCGGACTATTAGGCAAAAAATCACTACGGGTCATCTTTAGGCTCTTTAAACTCTCTAAATATGAAAAGATCGCGAGGCCTTGTCATTTCGTCCGTTAAAATGGACGCGAATCGACATTCACCCGGTATAAGTTTAACCCTTTTCGGTGGTGGAGGTGGTCCAAAACCCTAGCTATCGCGACTGGGAGGTTTTCCGGGATGTTGTTTTCTACCTTTTGGATGGGGCTATTCAAGGACACCGCGGGTTTTCTTTTCATTTGTCTTTTCAACTCTCTAAGCTTGTGAAAAAAGGCAGGGTTCTTTATGGGACTCGTTGAAGCCACGATGACAGCTGGATTTGATGAAATGACGTTCTGCGAGTTTCTCCTTCTAGGACTCGTTAAATGCACTGATTGGATTCCGTGAGAAGGATGGACTTATATCACAACATATGCTATCCCCTTCCAAGCTTGTTATCAAAAATAATTGGGTACTTGCGAGAAATGGTGGGGGAAAAATGGAACCATCGTCGTTGTAGAAGTGAAAACGATGTCGCTCTTGAACATGGCACTTATGCTGCATTCATGTCGAATTTAGGGGACATCTCATCTCGTTGTTTCCTTTGCTTCCATGGTTGAGTAATCTTTTGACCTCTCATCATTCCTTTGCCCTCGTCGCCATGACCTTTGATCACCGGTGATGTCCAAATCTTTGCCAAGTCCATTGTACGTCACCGTTTGTATGTTCAAGAAGTTGGCCTCTGTAAATATCAACCTTCTCTGTTTCTTCCGCCTTGATCTGATTCACAACAAAACATTGTTCCTCTTGTCTCGTGTCGACCAGTCGCAGAATCAACAAGGCCACCTTCGATCAGGTCACTTCCTGTCGACTTCAACCTCGACTATCGGGGAGAGATTGGGTCTTCGAAACTCCCCAGGTGACCGCCAGAGCACCGCCCCCTTAATAGCGAGTTGGTAACGATCGACGTCGGGTTTCATCATTGACCTCGATCGGATGATTCTGCGGGTATTCGACGTCGACTCATTTATTCTGCACGTAAGGTGTACTGTGGTACCGCGAGGACCATCGTCGTGGTGGTTTCTCCTCGCGTGCATTCTGCTTTCATCATTAGTGGTAATCGGTGATGTTCTTGCATGTTCGACGTACGCTCACACATTCGCATACTAGAAACTTGTACTTGAACAGGTAAAGATAAACAGAACACTGAATTGTGTCTGTTGTAATCCCAGTACAAATTGTGGATTATTGTCATTATGTGCATAAACTCATGATTGGATATGGTAACCATAAGTCTATTTGTTTGATCTTAGTTGGATAGGCCTTGTACCTAGATGCGGATTATATGCTATGATGAGATGGTGCCGTCCATGCCAACCCATGTATCCATCATGTGTGGCTCTGTTGATTCTTCTGTGCGGGTTTTACGTAGTGGGCCTTCGATTAGACATGTTCTCGTAAAGCATTTCACCCACTCTCTCTGGTGGGAGCACTCATGCTTTGGGGGCATACGTACACGATAATTGTCACAAATCACCACCACCACGCGCAATGGGACCCATTATGTGACACGAACCTTTATGCGTACCTTGAAAACATCATCGATAGATACATCGGTATGGGCTTCACATTTCCCACAGAACATCGCTTGCAAAATCATGAAAAAGCAGCTCTTTACCGGCCCTTGAGTAGGCGATTCATGCTGCGCCAGTGGGGAAATCACAGCAAAAGTGCATTACTTAGCGCTACTGTCTCGGCTTTGACAATACATACACCCATTTCGGGGCCATTTTTTAAATATGGATAAGCGGAGATTGAGTTCAAACAAACTCACTAACCATTACCTATCTTGGGTTAGGAGGTTTGGGCTGTGGGAGTTCTGTGGAAGAAATGGTTGTACAACCTTCTATGGAACCTTCCACAGCGTTGATAGGGCCAGTCACATAATAATAGGGATCCCCAACTCCTCCTTCCCCATCTATAAAAGCTTGCTATAAATCACTTGCTTAAACTAGTCTTGAAAGTGTTGAAACTTTGCATCTCCTATTCCCAAGTGCCTTTTGTCCATAAAATCATGCTACGCCAAAGGCCCATTAAGCGAGAGACCATTATTCTGAGACTACAGAGGGATTTCCCTTTCCTTGGCGGAAAACTGCGAAACGTGGACAACGGAGACGTTAAAGAAGAAGGCTGTGACGTCATTTCTAGTTGTAACTTCTATTGGTTTATCACTTTAATAGATGACTATAGTCATGGTTCCACTCCTTTCTATCATGTTAATGCATTAATATCTTTTAAACCGATGTTTAATTCATTATCTTTGGTTCTATGCATGTATCATTAGATTTCTATTACTAACGTCGCGGTGTTCATCCATTGAGTCAATGGAAAAGTTACTGGTCTTTTGGTGAAGGGCAGGGACATCTTCTTCTTAGGATCTGGGTGGAATCGAGCAAACTCATCCCAAGTCTTTCATTTCTACGTAACTAGGAGCTTTGCGTCTGTAGCATTGCTGTTTGTTGCTAGACCCTAACGAGGCTGTTAGGGATCGCCTACGTCATGGAGGATTTACCTCCTCAACATTTAATCTTAGAAGAATCAAATAGTTAGGTAGAGAATAAAAATGATCTCATCAGTTTAACTCCAGACCCTTCGGAAGTTATAAGGTTAGAATTGAATGAATTGCTTATCAAAGAAAAATAAAAGATTAAATAGCTCCGTACCCAATAAATGATATAGAAAAAAATGTTAGTGTAAATGAAGGGTAAGCAAAATCACTTTACAAGGCATGGAAAGCATAAATTCATCATTTCATACTCCTGATATCTAATGAATTGCCTTCCTTGTGGAAACCTAAATACGCTCTTAGAAAACAATTTCCCATATGGTGCCTTGCTACATTATTTCACCTTTTCCCTTACTAAACCCTTTCCCCTAGTTAAATCATTGTTTCCTTTGAAAGTATGTTCATTTACTAACTTCACTTTTTATTAAAAAACGTGCAAAAACATTTTGTATAGTTTAAAGAGATTTAAAATGAATTAGGCCTTTGTAACAGTCTCGATTTAACAGCATCCTAGTGTATTTTTAAATCCCACATACATATTCACTTACCATGTTTATTAATTCCACTTTATATAGTACATTTAACCTCCATTCATATTAACCTCGTTTTTAATATGTATTCAACCTCACTATATAACATGCATTGTTATGTTAATACATGAATATATTTTCAGGACCCTTTATTTTGTTTTAACATATGCCAGGTCATAGCTATATAAACTCCCACATATATACATTCGCCGCTTTGCTTTCTTATAATCCTTGACCCATACGCGCTATCCGTCGACAATGCATAAAAGATTCTGCGACCCCACGTAATTCCCCCAAAACTCATCTGTTAATAGGATCCGTCACGATGTAGATCTGGAAAACTAAACTCTCACACTACTCAATGTTTAAAACCGTAAATTTGAAAAATAGGTGGTTTTACCGCTCACCTGCGATGTCCCAGTCGATTCATCGCTCCTCCATTACCGAAACCACAAAACCACGCCTTTGCGTAATATTATGATAAATAATAGGAGCTATATAGCGGTAGCCGCCTTTGTTTGGCTTAAATATCCGTGCCAATATGATTAACAACATCTGGTTAAAAAAATAAAGGTCACCGTTAATATTTCACCATTGTGTTGAATTTTAACTTTAATAAATTACCGACGCTATTTTCAAACTAAAGCGGTAATAGGCATATGTTGAAGCAAATATAGATAAGAAATTAAAACACTCTTACTACCAAAAGACATTCGAAAAACTCATATTTGAACATTATAAGACCAAAAAATCACACAGTGTCAAAACCTATATGAGATCGAAATCACCTTTTCTGAAGTATTCTAGTGCCATCATTAACCAGCTAAAAAAGTAATAAATTGATAAAATAAACAAATGTATGGCTTCTACAGGTGTGTATTAGTAACCATATATAACCACATAGCAATAGATGTTGAACACATACATGGAACAAAGACTTCAAAATGGAGTGACACGGTCCGCGATTTCAGCCTCTTGGACATCCTTTATTTGGAGCCATGATAAATCCATGAACCCGTTGGTGATATCTACACTTTGGGGAATCAGAATTTGCCTAAATATGTTCACGGACCTTCAGTTCCAGTCAGTATCAAACTTTGTCAAATAAATTACTTGCCCAATGAAAGAGCCTAGTAACCCTAGCGAGGGAATTTTGTTCACAATCAACGAATCAATAAACTTGAGATGTTGCTAAATCGAACTGGCTTTGAAGAAGGCACGCTGTCTGTGAAATCTGTAGATTATATTTAAAAACTGGACTTTCCCAAGGGTTCAAATATTTAAACTTTCTTCCTCATCGGTGGGTAAAGTAACCTACAACTAACTAACTTCAATTTTAAAAGAGAACGGACAGTGTCACCAATGCGTATTTCATTCTAGGGTGCTTCACAGATGAGTATGTAGATGCTTAAATCTTAAGTTTTTCTATCATTCTCTACACGGAACGACCTCCAACACATTTAACTTTTATAATAACACAGATGCCATCCATAGAAAATTAATTAAATTATGAGAGGAATGATTGTTTAATTATTCATACATTTTGTTTCATATCATTCTTCTGATACTGAAAGGTTTGCGATTATTCAAAACTGAACACAAAGGTAACCCCCAATCTATAGTCATCGGGACACTCCAATCGGAAAGATTTCTGAGGAGATTGCCTACAAAAGGAATTCATTCGTTTTTTACCTCGATTTATCATGCTAGCGGTATGGGTGAACCTAAGTCGATGAAGAAATAGGCAAAGTCTTACAATTGTCTAAACACGATGAAACGGACTCATTTATACTACGACCTACAGGGCTAACGTTGTTATGGATGCCAACTCACTCCATGCTAGCTGCTTAAATACCTCCCAATAAGTTATTTGCATTAGAATACACATCAAACGGATCACAAATTAATGGCAAATTCATTTCTATCGACAAAAGCGATTTAAAATAAAAAACAGCTTTGTCCTTTCATTTGCAATAACAAGAATGTTGGGGTCCCCAGAACAAAAAGTGTTCACAATTCAAGTTGTTGATGTTTCAAATGGAAGTATGATCCTTTAGGAGTTGTCAACAAACTAAAGAGTCCAAAAATTTAAATTCGACTCCTTTGCAATACATAAAGTCTAAACAGGACATTGAAAAATTGTTCTGACGATCGAGTGGTTAGAGGAAAATACTACAAGAGGTAAGCAGAGTGATACTAGTTCCATCTTGCACGCCTCCTTCACGTGAAAAGACAAGAGGCAAGGAAAGAGGTTCATATTCTGTTAAACCACTTCGACATAAATTCAAGTTAATGTGTATATAAAAAAATAAAATGAATCCGATGTTGAACAAGAAAATAATTGACCTGGTGGAATTGTAACAGAGACATAGTGGTTAAAGAATGCACCCTCCAATGATTTCAGGAGGAAACTCACCATCAGCCATCATCCTCTAATACATAATCATTCGGAAAGCAACACGGTGTAGAGGTATCTTCATCATTAAACTTGGTGGAAAAAGAACATGATATAATGGAAAAAGTATAAAAAGTCAAATTGATAAATAAGGGCATTAAAAGCTGTAACCTATGCCCAATATTGAAACACACACTCTGGCGTGACAAAACGAGTTGCTTTGGAAGCTGACACATTGCAGAAACTAGGGAAAAACACAAACCAACCTTTCGCATTATAATGATCTCCCAAAATCATCAATGAGACACAAGAGACAACATTTGAAGTTCAAGCTAAAGATCTACAGCAATAGATCAAGGTGGGTTCCATAAGCAAGTTGGAGAAATGATTTACTCCATTATGACTAACAAAGCTATGAGTGTCTTAAAATTAAAGTTAACAAGAAAAACGTGGAGAGCACGATTAAAAAGCTGAACAAGGTGTCCTCACAAGCAAAGGATAATAGAATCAAATCACTTGAATAATTGGTCATTAGAGTTGGATGAGGTCAAGGAACATCAAAGCACACAGAGAATACGCCGAAAATAGAGAATGGATAGACACATTAGAAAAACATTCAAACACCTCCAACGGAGGCATCCACGGACTAAATAAGTTTTGGAGAATGAAGGTCAAAAAAAGATGAAATGATGAATCTCATCATTGGTGTATCATGGCGAAGAGATGGAGAATAAAATGGATAAATTGGTACATGAAAAGAATGCTAGCATGGAAAAAGAAATTCATGTTTACTTCCCATTCATAACAACCAACAACATATCCATCCTACCATCAACTCAGCCCTCTTGTGCAATTACGGTGACTAGTAGAAGTTCAGCTTGGCTACTACATCAATAACAAATTCATGACAGTAAATCATCTAGTGATGGGCAGTGAAATTGATTAAAAGCTTTGCAAGACATGTCAATCCAAACAAAATGAGATTAATATAATTAAGAAAAATGAATACCTATAGGATGAAAAAAGTTGATACCAAATAATGCATAAATCGAGAAACACACAAGTCAAACAGATTGTACAACATATTAAAATTTAGAAAAAGAATTGGCATTGAAAGAACCAGCACTCCCCCAAGAAAAATAACAATTGGCAGGCCAATATCATTAACAAGTAATGATGATGGCCTTCCATCCCATTCATATTTAGCTGAAGGATTTGATAAAAGCTGATGAGCTATTTGAGGTTGAAAAACTTGGGAAGAAACCGGAAAGAGGCCACTAAAATAATAAAGTTTATTAATTCCAAGAACAAACGGAATTAGAATAAATTGGCATAAGTATCGAACGAAACAATATTAGAGAGGTAGAAAGGTAATTTCGAAAGCAGTAGCACGCTTGAGGTAAGTATCGGACTATTTAATTGTATGCTTCGGATTCATGAGTCAAATTTGATGTTTTGAGGCAGAAAGGTCTGTCGTCACCCAGTGATGTAATGAAAAACATGGCATGGGAAAGTAACTGTGAAGAAAAATCTGATGATGGCGTAAAAGAACACGGTCAACAATTCCTCACAAAAAATTCCTACGGGGGAAAAATGCTCTGTCGGACATTTGAAAATCTCTTTTACCTCCCGACGTGGCGGCAAATGTCCCTGTCAACTACTTTACAAAATACATAAAATGATGATTTATGGGAAGAATGGTAAGGTCGTGCAGGATGAAGGGGCTTGGAAAAAGTTGTATGATTTCTTTATGACAGTGAAAAGCTAATGCGAGTAAACGAGCAGGTCAAGGTTAAAAATGGCTGTAACATCAGTTAAAAAGTGAAAACGGAGCGGGGAAGTTTAAAATCCAAAGTAGATTTAAGAATAATCGATCTTTTAAGGCAACGTAAAAAAGACACTCAGCGATAAAAGACACATCCCAACGTAGATACATAAATCAGGAGGAGTAAAGCATCAAAATATCCAAGAGCAAAACCATAAGTCAGGCAAGCAAGGACAACTTGCATTTAGTTACCTGGAGTGTCTCTATATTCTTGCATGAAGATGTTTGTATCTCGCTTGAATAAAATTCCTGAAATTGGTTTTAGGATATTTTTTGTATTAATTTTGCTTATAAATACTTCATAATTTGAACTATTGAATAGTTCTGAACATTTCTGTAGTTATCGGAGTGAATCTAAATACGCATAGGTTTTATTGTACCATTTTCAAGTCAACAGACAAGACAAGTAATAAAGGAATTGCATTACGAGTTCGTATTAATTGAGCCACTTGATGAACCTGTTTTCAATTATTCATGTTTTTTTCCTTAAGTATTCCATAGACTTGCATGTTTTCCAATTTAAATGTTATATGATATTATTGCGAAAATTTTTAAGTACACTCTATTACAGTATTTATTCATTTTTAATGTTTTCTTTGATATCGGTCCGATAATCCTTAATTTCTCTCCCCATCTCGTTTGACCTCTTTCACCTTCCATCATTATCTAGTTTAAGGAATCGTATTACTTGATCGATTGAAAACACTTCACCATCCATTCAAAAGTTCTAATTTTATAGGCCTACCTTGCCACAGCAGACACTTCTATTTTAGAACTTGATTCTTGTCCTTTTTCTTGATGCATTTTAACTCCATATCAATGGAAGACGGAATGTTAAATACTGATAAAGTACTGTATGATGGTCCACCAACAAGGCGTTGATAAACCAAATCAATATGACAACAACTGACACAAAATCAGCTAAAAACAACAAAGTTAAATCATGAAAGCCTCTTGAGCATTAGGAAGAGCTAGATCACAGTCTCAAAATGGATTGATAGTTACCTCGCATTCTTTTCAACTTTTGAAACGCTTGAATTTGTTGGAGTGATAACATATTGTGTTGACCATGTTGAAATGGGTTCCTGGTTTCAATAAATCTTGAAGTAAACACTTTTCCTCATCTTTTCACCTTGGTTTTATTTAGGGTTGTAAAATTTTCATTGATTAAAGTGCAGCTTCTAGAAGAACATACATACCCAAGGCTCATCACAGTCCACAACATATAATAGTTGATGATCCTAACGAAATTTTAAGAAAAAACTTAAAAAATTAGAAAGTCTGAAATACTAGTCAATTAATCAAAACTAATTACTCTAAAGACTATTCTGCTTCCTGAATATTGAATTTGATTTATCATTTAGACATACCTTTATTTGAGAACCGATAAATTCAATCCTATGATAGTGTAATAGACTCCTAATTTCATTCAATTTATTGAAACAAAGAGAACTATTTCATACGATTGATCCAACAAGTTCTAGATGCTTTGATAAACTTGATGCTGACTACCAACTTTGATTAAGGATATTGATGAAGCATATTTTCAACTTGATCCGTTGAATTAGGCTGCTTTATCGATTATACCTAAACCTTCTGCATTCCTTGATCTTTACTCAATACCAGCTTTATTTTAGTACCACCTCATCTGTATATCTGCACCTTCATTCCCGCGAATCATTTCATCCCCAAAACTGTCTGCATCTAAGTTTGATTTCATCTTAACACTTCAGTTCGTTTCTAGCATGCTGCTACATATTCTACTATTCAACCTCGTTTCCAAGTATGTATTCCTGGTGTTTAGAACTCATGCATAGGTACTTTCGCCTCATTACTGCGACACCTGGGTACACCTCCAGTCAAACTAGAATCTTAGCCATGAGTAAATATACTGCTGGTCTGACTCAATTACATGCCCTACATAGGAGTTACCAAGTAAAATATTTCATTTTTATTTGATGTTTGGTCAATATACTGTGACATGTTAACAAAATGATTGATTACTTTAGTTACATAGCAAATGATGATGAAGTTGTTATTCAAATGAGATTGTTTCCCAAACATTAGTGGAGATGTAAAGAAATAGTTTAAATATTTACCGCCAATCGTATAGCTGATTCGCATTGCCCTGCATCAATTATTCATCAATAAATGGGAAAGAAGAAAAAGCAACTGCAAATATTGCCTAAATGTGAAAACATTAAAACTCCTAATGGTTACATTTGGGATTATTATTACCTAGGTTCAATAGCATCTACAATGAAATTCCAATACAATATCAAACCTCCACCAAATCAACTTTAATCAAATTTCAGGATGGTTTGATACTATTATGTCTTATCAATTGAGAAAGAAACCACAGAGGTATTCCGACAGATGCAAAGTAATGCAGTTGGTGTAGAAGCTATCTTATTATCAAAACTAGGATGAGAAATGAAAGAAGAGTTACCGTTAAGGATGAACCATCTACATACCAGGCGATCGAATGAATAATTTAGCAAAAGGTTCATGGAAAGAATAATGGATAGTTTAGAAAATATGGAAAGAAAACTTTTTAATTGGGATAATACGACAACAAGGTCCTCGAAATAAAAATCAACTTGGGAAGAATACCAATGTCATGGTAAATGAAAGCAACCTTTGATCCAATTGATTAGACCATCTTTCGAAAACTATGAGAGAGTTTACAACAAATAGAAAACCAGACACAGATTAACAGCGGAATGATGATGATAATACTATTTTACATTAGGAAAAGAAACATGAATTGTGCACATGTTACAACAGTGCAGTTGGGGTAATGACATAAACAGGGTTAGCAGAATTTTCATTAATGAAGTTCACAAGAGGTAGCAACGGCAAGTAAAATGGAAGCTCTCCTAAACTTCAGTCCAGAAACTAAACAGAAAACAATAAGCTCCTGTGTCCAAAAGTGTTACAAATTATTCCTAGAAAACTCAAAATAATTCCATTCAAACTCGAAAGAAACTCAGTCCTAAGCTAGGAAAATTTCCTTCAACTCGAACTTCAGTTCGGTACATATGCAATCACCAGTACCATGGTATATACGCAAATGCTCATATGCTTCTTGCTAAAAAATCTTAACATAATAACAACATCATTGCCGCTAAAAATAAAATTTCCATCCCAAGCATTTCTAGAAAATAAAATAAAAAATAAAATAGTAGAAACAATAGCCAGTACGATAAAAAAGATAAAAACAAAACTACAATTGGTAAAAAGAGGAAACCATTCGATTAGAGGCAAAAACTCAAGTCATTTAATATCAAAACTAAAATAGCTAAATTGAAAAATACCGGTGCCTTTAATGGTGGTGAAAAATGATTACTAAATCCCAAATCTTTGAAACAACACGAACATGATGGAGGAGAAGATGTTTTAATTTCCAGATAATGACCAACTAGAATTACTATATTTGGTCTTGAGGTAAATGGAAAACATTGAAAGGTGGTGTTCTCATTCACCATTGGCTTGAGCATTCATGATAATATTTTACACAATGCTATGTTAGATTAAGAATCTCACAACTTATTAAAAGTTGTCATGGAAACATTGAATCTAGATATCACCGGACGATACAAGAATATTTTCTCCTTTGATTCTGGTAAAGTAAAAAAATGTCTTGGCTTGATAAAATTTTATGTGTCCCTCTGGTCTCACTCTACCCATTCAGGGGTATATATGGATATTGTATTTGCTGATATCCCTCCAAAGTATGGAATGTTATTATCCTAAACTCATGGGGAGAAAAAAATTCAGGATACGCTAATTTTCAATATCATAACCATACACATAATTTGGAGTATTGGTGGCCAAAAATGTTTACCAAAGAAACGACGAAATGCATGGTCGATGGTGTGAAAACCATAGAATTATCCTATTTATTCCATATCTTTTGATATAGATTCTTTCATCTTAATATGGTTGAACAGCAGAATAAAAACACAACATTACAACAGCTTATAAAGAAATTGATAGTGACAATATGTTCATAGATACGATGTAGCATAGATTTGATGGATTACGTGCTTGAATTAGGAGTAGGAGCAAGTGTGGATTTCTAACGAAAATGATCATTTGAAGGTCATGCATTGAGTTAAACTTTAAATTCACAAATAACATGCTTGAGTATGAAGCATTAATCTTAGGAGATGCATAGGTGGAAGAAAACTTGGAGGCCAAAGAGGTTCTGTCTTGGAACTGAAATTAATCATAAAAATAAAAGGAAAATGTCATGAACAATCCTGAAACTAAAAGCCAATGCGGAGAAACCATTCTCGTCATTAATGTTTTCTTGAAACTCACTTTTCTATTCCCAAGAAAACATAACATGCGAGCACACTATTTGGCCACTTTTTCCGGCACATGCGGTGCCTTTTAAATACGATACCAATACTATAAGTGACATAACCTAATATACCATATAATTTGAAATATTGAGATATTTTCACAATATTCTCCGTCTATAATTTTGTAGACTCTTTTGAGGAGAATTTCAAAATTGTAATATAGATACTAATTGTATAGTAGATTATACAATAAATGGTAAGTTAGATGTAAATGATCGGTAGATAAAACTAAACCAACCGATTTATAAATAGGAAATAGATAAATTAAATACATGAAAATAGAGAAATAACTAATGATGAATCGAGAGATTTTACTAAAGGATTATCCCAATTGCGAAATATCTTTGATTCCACATTGATGTAGCTAGAAAATAAAAATGGAACCCCTAAGATGGAACTGAAGAATGTAACATAGGAACGGAAGCAAAAACCAAGATTATCAAAATTTCCAAAACATTACCTCCGGAAAGAAAAGCCCGAAATATATAAGTTATTTTAAATAATTTCAAAAGATGTGTTGCTACGGAGTTATGAAGATCTCCGTCTGCAACATAAAACATTAACATAAGAAATACCCATCAAAAGAAAATCGAAACCTTTTAAACAGCTTAAGAGGGTGTCGTGTTCTTATGCCTTTGATAGAAAAATAAGTAAAAAGAATGTATGATGCACAAATCATAGCACCTAATAGATAATAAGTTGGGTCTAAACTTTCTTCTATGAGAACGGGGGGAAATCAAAACTTTGTATTCCAATTCTGGCTCAATTAAAGTGTCACTGAGAATAACTATCCTCTCCCAAAATGGACCATATTTTACGGGGAGAGGGTAGTGGTCATCAAAATTTTCATTTGTGATGGTTCTCAGATACAATCAAATCTTAGATCGCCTAAAGATCAAGCAAAGACGACGTTTACTACTCTTTGAGAACTTCCATATGTTGAAAAATTCCCCTTTGAGTTAATAGATACTAAATGAACAAAGATATGGACATAAAATTTTCAAGGAGATTCATGGATGCATAATCATTACTATAGATGATATAATAGTATTTTCAAAATAGATACTAAACATCTAGATCATTTGAGAAGAGTTTTTATTAAATGCGAGAAAATTTGGTATTTCTTTAGTCCTAAAAAGACACTCTTTGCATAGTTAGAATAGGTAAAATCATAGGACTTTATAATTTCAAAGAGGAATTGAAGATGATCTAGCTATAATATGAACTAATTTTGTTATTATTCATCTAAAAACATAGAGGAATTGTGAAATTCTTAGAGTAGGCTAAAATTTTTCCAGAAAATTCATTTCTAATTCATAAAGAACTAATCGAGAGGAATTTAATAATACGTTGAAAAAAGTTCAGCATAAATATTAGGTAGAAACAAGCAGGTCTTTGAACATTCGCTGTATTTTAAAAACACCTTTGTCCTTATGAGTCTTGAATACAAAAAAAAATTATAATTTTCTTTGCTTCACTATTGTCTAGTACGGCGATCAACAAAATAATAGTCAGGGTTGCTGAACAGCCATTAGCATAGCAAATCATCTAACGGATACTGACTTACTAAAAATTACAATATAATGGGCGTGTTGCTTTGTTGAATATATTTGAATTTCGATTAACATTTATTATACTCACACATAATTACATATTCCCCAAATTCAATAGTAAAACACTCTACGACTTGAGAATGGGCCTAATGGAAAAAGAAACAAATGGATTTGCTTACTATACCCAGAATATGATATTGAAATAAAGCCTACAAAAAAATTGGTTAAAGGCCAGGTTTGCCCAAACTCATGATTTGAATCAAATTTTCGTGCCTTAGATATCCATTTTCATTGCGACAATAGATGATCGGGAAGAGATGGTGACTCCATGAATCGATGGAGTGCTTTTTAGATTCACCTTGGTATGCATATATCATGTTTATTTTGATTATTTTAGCTCCTCCTGATTTGTCTGACAAGTGATTCTTAAAATTAAAAGCAATGACTAGAAATATTAGCTATCATAGATAATACTTTGTTGCGTAGATCATGAGTAAAATTCTATTAAAGCATTTATTGAAAGATGAAGTTGATAGAATTATGCCAGAATTTCATGCATGTTTATGGAGGACACCTTTGTTGGAGAATCTGACTTCTTATTAAAATCTTAAGGGTGGGATTTTTATTGACCCACTCTTTTTACGGATGTTAGAAAGTGTGTAACCTCCTGTCAAAAATGCTAGATGTTGAAGGAGAAAAAACTACTTTTGCCCTCAGAAGAAAACTATCTCACAAAAATTCAATTTCAAAAATGGGGGTTTAGACTATGGGTCAAAATTAACCCCACCTCCTAAATGACACACAATGATTTTAACGTACGATTACTTTACCAAGTGGATGAAAGCCATCCCCCTTCTGAACCAAGCCTTGGGATTAGGATGGAAATTTATCTCATTCATGAAAACAACATCCTTTCTAGATTTGGATGCACAAAAAAGCTCATTCTTTGACCCTAGAAAGTGCCCTCAAATCTAAGAAAATGATAGACTTTTGTAACAAATACCCATCAGCCTTGGATAGGCACTATTTACCTAAGTGTTAATGAACATAAAATCATGTTCATGCAGTTAATATCTTATAAAAGCCATTAGAAGATAACAGAAAAGCATGGAACAAAAGGTTGGTCATGCCTTATAGGCGAACAGACTAACACAAAGAAATCATTGGTACATCTCCCACTATCAATTGGTATATGGGATGGATGTTGTTTTCATCCTCATTAGGAGGTACGTGGTGAAAATAATCCCAAGAGGTATAAAGTAGAACAAAATGATATCCAAAGGAGGATAAATCAAACAATACATTTGCAGGAAATCCGGAAGAATTCTATGTCCGTCATAAAGTTATCGAATAAATCAAAAATATTTTTGACAAAGAAGGCAGAAGATTATTTTCACATAGGTGATAAAGATTATAAATGGGATTCAGAAGAAAGCAAAGGAAACATGGTAAATTTGATTTTCTGTGGAAAGGCATATCTCAATTTATGGTTATAAGTCATGATAATTTTATTAAAAGAACCTATGGAAATGGAATCTTCGAGTGGACAGGTCAATGGTGAATGTTGAAGCATTACTTTTTCTCCGGATTAAACGTAGTTCAACTTTTTTTACTTTATAAATTATGCAATAACATTACCAAAAGTTAGATTAAAATGGATAATTATCTTGCAAGTTGAAGCCTAGAGAAGGCCATAAACTTCAGAAAGTATAACATCATATGATTGGATAAAGAAAATAGGAAAACGGGTTTCAACGTAATCAGTCAGTTCTATAAGGCTTGCTGATCGGCAAGTTACAACGATGTTTCACCGAAATTCACTCCATAAAGTGTAGCCACCTAATTGGGTCCTATAATAATGAACATCATAATTTTGAATTATTTATGTTAAAGTCTTGCTCAATATTATTCTTCTTTTCTTTATGGAAGTGTTTTCCCATATTAAAATGTAAGAGGTTAAAGTCCTAAAAAGAAAAAATCGAAGGACCTAAAAAGAAAAATATCAAACAAGAATATAAAGTATGGGGAAACCCACAAATAGAATAAAAATAGATCTGAAAGTGTTGCAATTCAAATGCCTAACTTTACTTTTAGCACACAAATAAAAAAATTTTATCTGATCCAAAATATATGAAATGTATTGGCGTCAGCAGGTTTAATCCATTCATTCTTGCTTTAATTTATTAAACAGTATTTAGTGAATAAGTTACTGACCAAACCATTTAATCTTAGCGAGATCAGCCAGGTTGGAAAGTGAAGAAATGAAAAATAGACGCATCATTTCTTTGAAAAACTAAATGTTCGAATTTCTCTCTAAGTTTATAATTAGATTGAGTTTGTTATCAGAAAGAAAGAAAAGAAAATAAAAAGTTAAATAGCTCAGTGCACCAATAAATAAATGTAAAAATGTTAGAAGATGAAAATTGAAGGGTAAAGCACGAGCTTGCTTTAGGGCATGAAGCATCTAATTGGTCATTTCACATATCACTAATATCCCCCAGCCACTCTTTCCTTTCTTAAAACCACTGTTTGCCACTCATAGAAGGCAAGTTCCCCTTGTAAAAATACACACTACCATTTACATATAACTGCAAAACACTTTCCCTAGTTAAAATCCAGTGACTCATTTTGAAAATTAATTTCATTTACTATTACTTTTTATTAAAAAACCATGCAAAAAACATTTTATTTTAAAGTTTAAATGAATAGAATACATGTAGAAAAGCACTCCTCGATGTTAAGTTTTAACACTTTGTCACAGTATATTTTTTAAATCTGCATACATATTCACTTATAAAACATTTTATTAATTTTACTTTATATAGTACATTTAACTTTATTTACATTCAACATTTAATATGTATTCACTTCCTCATATGTAACATTCAAACCATTATATATTAACTCTATGAATATATTTTATAGACCCATAATTTGGTTTAACATATCCGGGTCCCCTTTTTCTTTCGCTCTTTTTTAACATATATCATTAATGTACTTTACTTTCATATAATCGACCATCATGTAAATATTAATCCTTTAAATATTCGACTTGTATCATTCTTAACTCTGTCTGTTATCTGAATCCATCTGGGAAGTCGGATCAGCCAGCCAATAAGCCTTTACGTGCTCTCCTTTATAAAATGTTAAAACCATGAGAGATCGCGAAATACGGAACGGTTTCACCCCTATACACATACATCACGTCAATCCTTTTCGCAATACGATAACTGCAATCTATCATCCGAGTTGTATGACGATTACACATGTTTGAAACTTAAATATTCACGCTAATATGATTAACTACATCTGAACAAAAATAAGGTCCATCATTAATATTTTTTCACCATTTTGTTGAAGTTGCACAAAAAAAGACCGGTCTTATTCTTTTCAAGCTAAAAGGAAACCTTTGTCGACTTATGTTGAAGTAATATAAATAATTAAACCTGCCCGGAAGGACTTTTCGACTCGGTTGGGGTGTTATAAGGAAAAATTAAACCCGTTGTTGCCTCGAGAACCCCTTCTCTGATTAAAGTCACCTTTTCACAAGTATTCTAAGTGCCTAAGCCATTACTTGGCTAAAAAATATCCATTGATAAAATAAAATAAATCTTATGGCTTCCACAGAACTTTTGTTATGTTGTGCTTGTCTTCGATACGTATGACAGATGAACACACTCCTCAGGACAAAGACTTCAAAATTAGTGAAACGATCACGATTTCAACCTCTTGAACATCCAACACGGAACCATGATAAATCCATAAAACCGGGGATGATGATAGCTACCTTTAGCGAAATCAAATTTGCCTAAATGTATTTTCCCGTAGACCTTCCAGTTTACGAGAAATAATAAGACTGTATCGAATAAATTACTTACCAATAAGAAAGAACGCTCCAAAAAGTGACTTACAACAAAGAGATTTTGATTTCTCAATCACTACGGGATCAATAAACCGGATGTTCACAGTCCAACCGAAGCTGATGAAGCCCAATTTTCTTAAATCCTCACTAAATTATATTTACGGTAGAATTTTAAGAGGTTTCAAATATTCTTCAAACCACTCTTCCTCCGTACGTTGGAAACCCTGAAGTAACCTGTGTTGACTAATTTTTGAAGAGATAACGGAACCATATTGTCTAATTTGTCTTACATTCTGGTGCTTCACACCAGGATAATATGTGAATGCTTCAATCTTATATTTTTATAAATTTCTGCCGGGATAGCCTCCAGCTTCCACATTTTAACTTTTCTCAATGTATAGATGCCATCACGCGGAAATTGGTTAAATTGCGAAGAAAAAGTATTTAGTATTCATCTGTTTTGTTTCATATGTTCATGTACTTTAATGCGAAGGTTTAGCGATTCTTCAAAAACTGGGCAAGGTATTTTGTCATGGTATTTTGCACTTCCTTAATGGAAAGGATTACATTAATTCTTACCTACAGGACTAAATTTGATGCATTTGTTTGTCCAATTGTCAACATGCTAGCGTTGAAAAGTCAACTTACAAAGGTGGAGTGAAAATAAAGAAAGTCTTTTTTGATTGTGCGAACATAGAAAAACGGAATAACATGTTTAAAACCACATTGATGGTGGATCTGCTGCTCATACAAATTGTCTAAATACATCCCAATGATTTATTTGCGTTAAAATACATAAAATGAATCTAAATTGAGATGATTAATTTCATGTGCAACAAAGAAAAACTTCAGTTTAATATTAACGGTCCTTTCATTTTCAATAACGAATGTTGATCAACAAGCGGTGTTTAATTCAAGTTCAATGATAGTTTCAAATGGCAGTATGATCCTTTAGAGTTATCAACAAATAAAAGTCTGAAATTTAATTGACTCGCTTTTGTCCATAAAAAAATATTCCAACATTTAAATGGTGGAAAATATTCTCAAGGTATGCAGCTGGTGATATGGTTTTCCTCTTGTCTCCTTGGGAACAGACTCAGCTATACCAAAGAAGAAGAAAGTTCATATTCTGCAGAAACCACTTGACACAAATTCCCAGATTTAATGTATAAAAAAACAGCCAGATCAGACAGTTGGTGAAAAACTATTGACATTGTTGAGAATTGACAGACATAGTGGTCAAGAAAAATACTCTAACAATTTCAAAGAAACTCATACGACCCATCAACCTCCTAATACTACAATCATTCGAAAACCTTAGGTGTATGGGTATCTTCATCAAGAAAACCGATTGGAAAAAATGATAGGATATAATGGAAAAGACAAAAATCAAATTGAGAAATAAAGGCATTGAAACCATAACTATTCCCACTGTTGGAAATAGACTCCTGGTGACCAAAATGGATTAACTACAAGCCTTTGATTAAAAGACTAAAAATAGAAAATGACACACCAAGCCAATGGTGAAGGCTCCCAAAAATCATCGCGTTAAAAGACAACAATGTTGAATTTCAAGCTAAATATCTACGTCTCAATACTGAATCCAAATTAGGAGTTCCATAAACAATTTGGAGAAATGATTACCACTATAACTAACAAGCTATGAGTCTCACAAGAACTTCAAATTGTCTGAAAACATTGAAACACGATTTAAAGCAAAGAAGGTATCCTCACAACAAAGGATAATAGAATCAAATCATAGGAAGAATTGGTCTTTAGAGTTGGATATTGATCCAAAAAAGAACATCAAAAGCGATTCGAAGCAATAAAAGAATACCGAATATTTGCTGTTTGGTGAAGAAACGACTGAAACTACCTCCAACGAGCATCCACGGACTAAAAAATTTTGGAGAATGAAGTTCAAAAGATGAAATGATGAATCTCACCACATTAGGTTAACAACTCAATTGAAAGAATGGAGAATGAAAAGGATAGGTGGATGTGGAAAGAAGAAGACCCGACATAGAATCAATTCCTATTGTTGCCATTCTATAGCTTCAATGGCAGTTCCATCTTCTTCATCGGCTCAGCTTACCTCCGCCGATTCCGGTGACAACAAAGTTCAACCGGCTACATGTTGCTTCAGTTCATCAGGCTGAATAACTAATATAGTGATGGAGAAGTAGGTAAATTAATTAACTCTATGGAACATGTCAATCCAAACAAATGAGATTAATAGACTTAAAGAACAAATAAAAATTCTAGAGGATGAAAATAGTTTGGTACAAATAGTACTTAAAATCGAAACACGAAGAGTCAAAAAAATTGCAGGCAAAATGCATGGGATTAGAAAAAAATTGACATTGGAAAGAACCAACACTTAAACAACGGTTGTGGGCCAATATCATTAACTCTATTAATGATATTTGACCCCAAATATCATTAACTATTGTGATATTTGTGTCCATCAAGTGTTTAGAAAACATTGTTAAGTATCTAGTGAAGATATTAGGAAATTCAAGGAACAGGAAAAATAAAGATATTGAAATAATAAAGTCTCTTAATTCACGGGAACAAATAGAGAATTAGAAAAATTAGCATGGTGTGGAGGCAGAAACAATATTAGAGGTAGAAGAATGAAAATTTCCAGAAAACAATGTGGCAAGGCATAAATGTTGGACTATGGAGTTAACTTATTAACCCGATTCATGGTAAAATTTGATGTTTTGAAGGCGGGGAAAATTCAACCTAGTCATGGTGATCAATGATAGATTCAGCCAAACACAGAAGATTGTGAAAATCATGGGGGGAAATTGACTAAAGAACATTCCAACAATTCCTCTATAGAAATGAATTCCTACAGGAAAAAGTACTCTATGCAGGACATTGAAAATCTCTTTTTACCTCTGCTTTGCCAGGTAAATCATCCTATTTATAAACAAGCCTGCTTTGAAAAATACATGGTGATGAGTATTTATATGGGGAGAATGGTAAAAATAAATTACAGATGAAAGACTTGGGAAATGTTATTTAATTAGCGTGACATTTGAAAATGCAGTGTGAGTAGTCAAGGTTAAAGGTAACCAGAAGACCAATCAGGTTAAAGGTAAATAAGCCCCGGTAGGTTTAATGTCAAAACAAATTTAAAGAATCGAATATAAGGCAGCGTAAAGACACTCAAAGCGATAAAAACGTACTTTATGAAAACAACGAATCAAAGAGATAAAACATCAAAAGATCAAAGAGAAAATAGCAAATCCAAATAGCGGGGACAACACGTTTAGTTACCTAATTATAAACAGCAATCTTTATTTGCTCGACCGTTATGAATTAGTTTTAGGACATTTTTGTATTAGTTTTTGTATAAATACTTCATAATTGAAAATGTTAAAGGTGGATACAAACATTTCTTATAGTTATATTGATGTTAAATACTACAAAGTTTAGCGCATATTTTTCATGTCAGAACAGAACTGTCAACAAAGGCATTGCATTACGGGATTCATGTGTTGGGCAAAAGCGGTAAATATATTTCAATTTTTCATGTTTTTCCCTTAAGTATTCCATAAACTTGCATGTTTTCTAATTTAAATGTTATAGCAGGGAATATTGTACAATGGTTAAGTACACTATGTTTTGAGCTGTTATTCATTTTTAAATATTTCCTATTACGATATCCGGATCTAAGAATCATAATTTCTCTCCATCCCAATTGACACTCTTTCACCCTCCATCATTATCCGATTTAAGGAATCCTTAATTTCTCCTTGATCCCGTTGAAAACCATACCATCATTCCAGTTACGATTTTTTATCGGCTACTGTACCACCATCGTTACTTCTACGCTAAGAACTTGATTCTATCATGTTTTCTTGATACATTCGACTCCTCCAATCGGAAAATAGAAAATCATATATCCATCTAAATTGATAATTCACCAACAAATTAAATCAAACCAAATAAATCTTATATAATAGCTAAAATCCTTTAAAAAACAAAAATTTAAATCATAAAAGAAGCCCTCTACGAGCACATTAGGAAAACTGAATCTGATCTAAAAATGAGTTGATAATTCTAAGTTTCTTTAAACATGGCAGCAACCTTTGAAATTATTGGAGTGATAAAAATACCTACAAGCAAGGCTTGCTATAGTTGTTGATCCGGATACCCTCCTACGCTTTCCTACTCTTCGTTTACCTACTTTCTCCAAATCCCAAGCCACCACACTCCTCCGATTTTCTCCAGAAACCTCTAAGTGTCCAAGAGTATGAAGAAGTAAGTGAGAACTCCAAAATTAGGCCCGAAAAAAAGGTATCAATTGATCCTCGGAAAGTTGTTTTTAATAGGGCCCCCTCTGTCCTATTCAAATTTTCCATTATTTTCCTTCATTTCCTCCTCACATGCAACATGTGACCAATCGCATCCTTTTCTCCACTATTTTAAATTTATTTTCATAAATAAAATGACAATAAATCACCCTCATGCCTTTACAAAGCCTTTGTCATTGCACCTTTTCAATTTCATAACCATTATTCATCAAGTGATCCCCATCCGTATGTTTTCCCAGCTTATTCAACTTGGAGATATACCACATTGACCTTAGTTATTATTTTCCTTTATTAACCTTTATTCTGATTTTACCAAGGTGTCCTAGCTCGTCTTGTTGTGGAGTTGCGTCGATGGGTGGTCATACCTTTCATCCTTGGTTTCCTCATGTGCAACATGATTGAATTCTACCATATCTAGTGTTTCTACAGTGCATATTTTTTTTACAGGTGTTAATTCACCATCATGGTCATGGGATTACGATGGCTTTCGATCCTGAAAGTGCCGCAGTTTACAACGGCATAATTTTTTGTTGCACCTCCCCTTCCTTTAACGGTCCAGGATCCATTTTGACTCTATAACCATTGTGTTCCATATCTAAATCTACATCAATGCGCAACGCCCTGTACCTCATTCATGCTCCCATATCCTGGATCATACGCAATGCGATGAGATGAACAAAAAACGTAAACAAAAAACCATATTCCACATAAACCATAGCCAGCAAAACGTCCCCGAAGCCAAATCTTCGCTCATTCAAACATGCAAATTTATATAAATAGAAATAAAAAAATTACCAGGAACATTAAACCAATAACAAAACACAAAACATAAGCACATCATTAACTGAGAAAACCTAACTGGAGATAACATAGATAAAATAATTACGTGAATCCTTGGACAATCCTTGTGAAGCTGACGAGTGAGGACTTCTGACTCCTACTTATTCACTGACCTTTGCAATGAAGCTCCTACCAACCTCTTAAAGGCTCCACACCGCTTAATCACGGGCACAAAACCATGAAACAAAAAACATGGGCCTCAAACAAGTACTAATGACCTATCAACACAGTTATTAACAAGATGGTTACGCTAAGTTTGGAAAACTACACATCACGAAAGCTGTCACGTACTTTTCAAGTGTCTCTCTATGGATCTATCACATAAAAAATGAGGTTAAACTATCAATGGTGGTGTTTCATTTCCTACTTGAGAATCTGCATCAATAAAAATATATCCTCCTCTCTCTAAGGGCTTTCTTGAGAATAGATTTCATGAACAAGGTGAAATTATGTTACCAAATGAAGGAAATTTCGCATGCCTCTTCCAACAAACAAGGGAGACTAGAAAAGACATGCATGTCAAGTTCTTCATTTCAAGTAGTGACATTGGTAAAACTATAACGAGTTCTTGTTTTTTGAAAGTTTTTCCACAAATTCTGTCATCCTTACAGGTCTTGAAAAGCAAGGAAGGTTTATCTTGATCACGAAAACATATAACCCCTGAGTTTGAAATTTGAAAAACATAGAACATCAATTTTTGGCATGATTATAACATATGTCAATAACAAAATTCAGTTGTCTTTTTAAGATATTTACAAGTGTATCCTGTTAAATGTAATTGGATCTCCAACCACATTCAAAATTTTCATAGTGCTTCTATTATACGATAGAAGAGGTAAGAACTCCCAATTTCTGCACATAAAATTCCTTAGAACAAATTCATCATTGAAACCAAATAGTTTCAAAGAGATTCAGAAGCACATGTAAGTGCTCTATCTAATTGTATCAAGTAAAGTTGTCCTGTTTCTACATATAATGTCTCTCTCAACCCTAAATCAATTCTATCTCCTTCCTGGATTCTCATGTTTTGTTCTATAAAATCACTGGTAGTGCAGTTGCAATCTAACACATCGGCTTCAAAAATTTAATCTTCTTCTTGAAATCTCTTATCGGTGTGGCTGTCTTCAAATAATCTTAGTTTCTAGTGGTGTTGTCACATATTATGAACACTAATTATTTTGATATTCCTAGAATATCCTTGAGGTTTTTCTTCTATAATAAGTCTAGTTGCAACTTTCAAACTTTATATTTTTGGTTCCATGCTTTCGTTAAATAAGATAGATGCGATAATTAATAATTTAGTTCTTGTTCTCCTTTAACCATGCAATTCTTTAGTGCTTATTATCTTGTAACTCCTCTTTTACTGCAGCTTTCCTTGACTATATTTATGATTCTTAAGTAAAAATACTTATCTTCTGTAATTGTATGTCTCCCTTGAAGGTACTCCGTGAATTATATTTTGTATCATGTATTGCCTAGTGTTAAGGTCATACAATAGCGGTTATAATTTTGAATTGACCATGTAAGGCGTAGCAATATTGTACATACACTTTACTGGTTTTCTATTTAAACCAAAGAGTAGGTCCTAAAACCATAATCGAACCAAAAAAAGATCAAAAAAGGATACCTAAAAAATGGACACAAAAATAGAATAAAATGCGAAAGTGTTGCAAATTCAAATGCCACTACTTTAGTTACTTTATGCAATTAAAGATTTGTGCATCTAAAAAATGCCGATTCAACGTGTCCTGTAGTCTATCCGGTTATTCGTAGCACAAATTTCATATTTTTATAAATTGAAGGACGTCCTTCAAACATTTTAATCTTGTAATGATGATTAGATGAAAAATGACCTCTTGATTGTCTGATCCATTTGAAGATTATAAGGTTAATGATTCAGTTTTCTTATTAAACTAAAAGAGCAAAAATTCTACCACAAAGCTCAAATACTAATGAAGATAGATATTGAGATAAAATAAGGATGGGTAAGTTACTACAAGCATTGAAAGAATCAATGAAGTGGTGTGCTTCTATCACTAATATTTTACTAATTTCTATACCTTATTAATAAAAACCTTTACCTAGTCAAAAACCCATTCATTAAAAATATTATTTCCTTTACTAAACCATTTTTTCCATTAAGCATAAAAAAACCCACTTTTGCATAATTTAAATGGTTAAAATATCATCGGGCAAATATAATCACATCTATGATGTCTAAGCACCTTTATTAGGTATTATTAACATGTCCATTCTTCATTTACCCCACTATGTTAACTGGCTTCTGTAGTTTGATATATAATTCAGGCACCCACAATTCTTCTTCTGTCGTCCTCTACTTTGTTTCCCAAAACCCCTTTATGTTCACCTATTCATTTGATTCTTCCTAGTTATAATATTCTGAACATTAATTCTCATAAAACACGTCATTATAAATATCACACGATCTGTATTCCGAATATATTTAACTTGTTCATTTAAAAAACCACGCCCATCCTCTATATCACATTAATTTCATGACTTGTATATATGTCCCCAGCTTTTTTTGCTTTGACATTTTCTTGTGTTAGAATAGAATACTTGTCTCACCTGGTACCATTTCATCATATGAGTGCTTCACACATGCTGCATACTGTTCAGGTCCCACTTGTTTCGAAACCACCGGCCATCAACATCGAGTACGCATTATCGACTCAACGAGTCTCCACCTTTCACTCTGTGTCTGCGACGCTATGTACACAATGGAGGGTTAAAATAGGTGGTTTTACTATCCCGCTCTTTTTGCCATTGGTGCTCCACAATCCATCATCCCCATCAAAAACACTCCCCCTGCGCGATTGTTTGCGTGCGATAAACACTAGGCCTCTGTGCGAGAAGAAAACCACTACTGCGATGTGTTAAATCCTCTTTGTCCAACTTCTGTAACATGTAGTAAAACCACTTGTGTCAACCTTGCGTGCAAAAATCCCCAATTTTTGTTCAATTGTATATACGTTTGAATTACGAGCAAGGTCAGCAGAACTAAAATGTTGCTATCCATTTACTTGTCTATGAAACTAGAAAGAACCAAAAGACGCTTGCTACGATTTCAGCCTCCAGGTCCATGAACCTACCTCGTTCCGTCTCTTATAAGCTGGGTTTTGTCAACAAATTGTTTGTCGTACAGGGTAATCGACATATCGAGAAAAATCGGAACCAAACATTTGATATAGTCCTAAAACATGTTGCTCCGGTCCTGAAAATATCGTACGAAGTCTCTCTTAGTATCAGAGGTATAGCCAGCAATGATGAGCGAGAAAAAAATTCACAAAAACGAGTAATGGTTATTAAAGATAAAACAACTGCAACAAATAAGTTTATCCAAAGTAAAAGTAGGCATGTGAGACAAAGCAATAAAATAAAGAAAGAATTCTAGGTGACAACAAAGACAAAGTTTGAATATAAAATATACATATTTAAAAGACAGAAGTAAGATGACAAAAGCAACGTGAAGAGAATAAAACAACAAAAAATCAAAAAACAAATAGATAACATCAATCAATTAAAACATGGAGCAGCTTTTAATTAATTGGAGAAAGGTGTCATACCTTTAACGTGAATATTCATTTCCTTAATAATCCTAATTGGTTAAATAGGATATTTTGTATTTAATAGTTTTGTGTAAATACTTCATTATTCAGTATTGGTGTGGATTTATGAACATTTCTATGTTTATGTTAGTTTGAACTTTGAGGAGTTTATTGTTGTATTTAATCTTTCTTTGAGGCTGAGTAATAAAGCATTTATTTAGGAGTTGTGTGTTCGACCACTTGATGAAAGTGTCTTTCTATTGTTCGTGTTTTTCCTTAAGTTTTCATAACTTGTATGTTTCTTAATTAAATGATGTAAATTTGTTTCCAGAACTTGTTTTAATACACTTTGCCTTCGACAATTCTTTCATTTCATATTACTATTGATATTCGGTCGAAATTCTTCATTGTGTTAGTGTTTAGTGTTCATACTTCCCGCAGGATCCATTACATTTGCACTTATTGCATCTTCGGTGTCCCATTACGGAAGAAATTTTCAATCATTCCATTAGGTCATGATGTCTGGGTGTTCCATGGTAGTTGTCATTTTCGGTCTTGTGTTTACAAAGTGTTTCTAGTATTCTGATACAAAATCATGTTTCAAAATATGTCATCGAGAAGGCCCGAAAGAGCTCAACGATATATTATGCTCTCAAAACTCACTCCTGGATTAGGAAAGATAACTTTATAGAGTGAATGAAGAAATACCAAAAGCCTAACCTTACACATACTGTCATTTGGTCCCTTAGACTTTACAACTTCCTTCACTACTACACAACATAACGTTTTAAAGTTTTCATTGTAATCCCTTCCTCAATTCAGACAAAACTTTATCGCATAATTACGGTGTTACCTCCGATTGAAGACGTGGAAGTCATTGTGGCCCCCAATCCCCCAACGGACCGTTGATCTTCTCGGTGAATCTGACGTACATTCTAATCGCAATCGCCGATGCGCGCCACTTTCACCATGTTCAGCCAAAATGTCCCCTGCTCTGTGACATCTTCGATGTGATCCCAGCTCCATTCCTACGCACTCCCCTTCATTTCATCTCTTGATTGATCATCGCCAGATCGGATGACAACAAAGTCATCGTACCATCACCAATGGCATTTCCCATAGCATCTTGCTCCGTTCCACTCCTATTCAATTTTGATTGCTGATTTCGTAGTCCTATAATCCTTCCACTGGTTCCCAAACAAAAAGGGGTTTTCTATATAAATCATAATTTGATTAGTTTTTAAAGATTTCTTAGGTCTCATCACATGACTTTTCTCACCTGTCAGCGATTTCCATGTATGTGTGACCACTTCATGCGTTCGATTTTACGTTGAGATTTCCCATAAAACCCATTTCCACCTGCTGCTCGCGCCAACAGGTTTCTAATCACATCCTCCATTATGTGATACACCCTCCTCTTCGGAATTGTTGTACACCGATTACGATTTGCAATGTGATTTTGAATACCATACTTCCTCTCTTTTTCAATAAAAAAGGGTCTCTTCTTCATTAAACAACAATTCAATTTTGGTGGTTTCAAGCATTTTCAATAGGTAATGGGTTTTCTTCCAAAGGTAAAGTGAAGGAAGCTAAATGCGGTTCTGAGAATCATTTTAGCTCCTTGACCAAAGATTAAAGGGATCATGACGCTAACATTTCGTTCATTTAATTGTAATGAAAAAATTCTCTAGCGTTGGTGTTATCGCTATTTTTAGGGCATATTGTTGGTCTTTTCTGTATTGATTTTGGTTTAGCATTTGTTGGGCAAGTCCTCATACGTGGATCTACTCACCTCAAGTCTGTCTATTTATTGTAATTTTACACGAGTCATTTTGTGAAAGTCAGTGGAATAAGTTGGAAATCATTAAAGGAGGCATTTCATCATTTTCTAACAATTTGGTAGAAATTAATAAATAAGTAAATGTGATTTGTGGAATCTGCAATATAATTTTTAGTGATATTCTTTCTTATGATCATATTTGTTAGATTTTTATGTTTCCATTCATTCTGTTCTTGTAGCTACTGTTGGATGCTGAATGAATGGTATAATCCATTGCATAAATTCAGCAAATGTCAATGCTTGATGTTTTATGCTATTTGAAAGGATCCATCTCACCAACACGCTTTTAAACTATATAGTCTTACACGTTCCATCATTATTCAAAATAATTTGTTACAAAATCCTACCTTTCACCCCATAAAATACCTTGTATCTCTGATTTAATTCCCAGTTCAATTTGCCCAATGTCATTCACTTCTTCTTTGAAAATTTTGTAAAAACATTGAGAGTTGTATACTAGCCTAAAATGGGTTTGTAGGTTATGCTTCATTGAATATTTTACGAATCCCTCTCGACGCTTGTGGAGCTAGCTGCAAGGGGTGACGTGGTTTGAGGTTACCGTTTACCTTCTTCATTCAGGTTCAAATTAGTGATAACATTCAACCACCATACTGAAGAAGGAAAAATATCGCCTTCCTGGGAAAGAATGAAAAAGTTTTAGATACGATTTTGATGGTGAACAACAATGGAATGCATGCGAAAATTTACAGAAATTTTCATGGCGAACTCTGACGATGTAAAGAACTCCTTTGGAGGATCAACTTTCGACGGGGAAGAAAATGGAATCTTACCCAAGTTTCGGTGTTAAAGTGGAGACAGATGACCAGGGATCATCTGCTGCTTGTAAATTACTTCTTTTCTTTTCTAAAACATCACGAAAGTTTTTCAGAATTTGTTGTACTCATTAAAATGATCGAAATCTTGATTCTACTATTTTAAAAGTGTAAATACGGGTTTTCCTTTGATCTTAGCCCATCACCATGCTTTAATCTTGGTGTCATCTTCCCAAATTGTTGAGCCTGGGAATGAACAAATCCTAAACTCATATACTTTCTCACAGCACACAATGTGGGACCGATAAACCTCTATTCTTTTACCAGGAAAACTGGCAAGGTACAAAAAAAATATTTGAGGTTTGATGGTGAATGTGACAACATCAATGCTGAGAGAAATATGCAAAATTGAACTTTCCTACTATTTTTGAAGTTGATGAAGAGGATGTAGGTATTAGGCTTTCTTTCTTCTGACGAAGTCAAGAGTTAGTTCAAAACCTGCTGACACGGCATCTCTCTGTTTCGACCGTTCGTCAAAATCTTCCTCGATAGATAGATTTAGTCCCAGGCAAAACCCTTTCCTGATTCTAGAAAAGTATGCCCAATTTGAAAAAAAAACAACTAGGGAGAGCAGTCTAACGATTTACACGGTCCAATCAAGTCATTATTCGATACACTGTCGATATAAGACCTCCTCCGCTTAGTTCTCACCATTCGAGTGCCCTTTGATCAAATGGAGTTTTAGGACAGAAACCAGACAACACGACACCAAGAAGGATGCGAAATAATGATAGATGTGGAAAGCTAATCTCTTCGTCGAAGGAAAAAAGCCCAGAAAAGAAAGAACAATGCCGAAGCCGCTAAGCATCTTCAGTAGCTAGATATTTTGTGACGCGAGTGGAAGAGATGATGCGAGACTCTTCAAGGAATGGGTATGATGTTCAAGAACAAGTGGTTGATCCAAAAACATTCTCTCTCTTATCACGATTTTCATACGATCTAGCCATTTGTTTAACTAAGAACATCTTGGAGAAGAAGAATCTGTCGATATGACATGTATGTGATGATGTGTTTGGTGATAATTTTCCAAAGTTTTATCGATGTTATGATGATGATTATATTTTCAGAGGCTGCGTCATGAAACAATCATGATTGGTTTATTAAATTTTAATTTCGCGTAGCTTAGCTTGATAATCATCCGATGCATATCATCATAGACGATTGATAGAAAAACTAATTTGGGAGAAGCAAGTGAGGATCTTTGCCTCTTTTTTACCTCATTTCATTTAAACAGGATGACTTTCTTCGTCGTCATGATCTCGATTTGATATTGAGGTTGAGGTAGATAGTGAAATTCTTAAAACTTAAGTTATTTAATGAGAAATCATCTCCTGAAATGTTTGAGAAATCATTGCATCCTAAAATCCTCCTAGCTCCAGTTGCATTACGGTAGATATTAATTGAAGAAATGGATATGAATGAAGCTTTGAAGGTGAAACATATGATCAAATGATGCAATATGATTCTATACCATTATGTTTTGAAGCAATTTGATTTTTAAAGCAAAAATTTCTAATATCTCTAAAGGAAAGGATGAAAAGCGTTATGTGGTATCATGCGGTCTCATTAAAATCAATAGATACCTTTGCGGTATTTTCAAGTTTTTTACGTTACTAAGTACGATGTGGATGATATGCTGTGATAAAATTCCTACTCATTAGCTAACCGTATACAGCGAAAAAAATTAATTGTGCTTTATTAGAAAGCCAACTTCATTGTCTTGTTCAGCAGATTGTTTCATTACAAAGCTCTCAAGTGCAGTCATATGAGAGTGTAATGAAGAAGATTACACACATTTTTTATCATCAAGAGAGATTTAGTTGTTCATAAGTTTGGGGATCAACTTTGTCAGCTTACACTGATCATGTCAGATGTTGGGGTAATTTTAAAAAACCAAGGTACAAATGTACTGAGCCGCCATGGGTAATGTATTGAATGGGATGGGAATCAATATGTATTCTTATGAATATCTATTTCCCAACATTCTTGAGGTGTTGATCATCACTTCACTAGTTATCAGATTATTTGATTCAACTTTCCATGGGAGTTGCTTATTTCAGTTCTTCTTTCTTCTTTCTCATAAGAAATCACTTGGGAGAATTCAGTGGTAAATGAATGCTTACCATCATTTGCATTGGATTTTGTTCCATTTCACTTGATTAGATGGTGAATGGTGGGAATGAAATAAGTTCATGATGGTGAGCATAATCCTAGACATCTTTTCCAATCTCTTGTCAATTGTGTTTTAAAGTCTGTCTTAAGTCAATTTTTGAAGTAGGATTTTAGCTATTGACTCCATACTGAACGGATGAGGTCTCCTAGATCTGATGTTCTTAGCACCTCGAGGAAGATGCCATCATTGGAGCCAATATTGGTATCGGTGTTACATGCATGCAAGGATCAACACATTTGCATATGCATCTTAAGTCTGTGTCCATCTGAAGAAATTTTCAATCTTTCATTAGGTCTATGATATAAAATTATTCCTTTGGTGGTTATTCATATAAGTCTTGTGTTTCCAAAGTTTTTTTTTCTAGTATTCTCGGTATAAAATCATGTTTCAAATATTTTTTTCATCGAAATAGCCCAGAAAAAGAGCTTCCAATGATATATTATACTCTCAAAACTCACTCTGGATTGAAGAATATGCCTAAGTGAATGAAAGCCCCAAAGCCACTAACCTTGCCATTTTATCATTTAATTAGCCTTAATTTTATTACGCGCTTTCATATAATTTTACGAATTACCATTTGTGATCGCTTCTCGATCGTCGCGCCATCGCGCCGCATAGTCTGGGTGTTACCTCAGGTTGAAAATTGTGGAAGTGCAATTGTTACCCCGATCACCTCTGGATGCGTTGATCTTCTCCGGTGATAAAGCGACCATTCAATGTAATTGCGATCTCATCACCGCTTACGACGTTCTGGCCTTTCTGGCTCATGACTTCCTTGAGTGGTTGACTCCGCCCTACGCGCTCCCCGGTGTCTCCACCACGTTAATCACCGCCCTTCAATCGGATGGCTCGCAAAATCAACCGGCACTGCTCATGATAAACATTTCCGCAACGTCTTGTCTTGCTCACTCCTCGCCGATTTTTATTGTGATTTCAGGTCCACCATAAAGCAGCCACTGTTCCCAAACAAAAAGGGTTTTCCGCTTTGTAAACCATAATTTACGATTGTTGTGGTTTTAAAAAATATTTCTTAAGTCTCTCATACGCCGACCTTTCCTCGCACATCGCGTTTTCTCCACACGACCATGTGACCATATAGGCTGCGATTTCAGGTTACGTTTAGATTTCGCAAAACCAATTTCCCTACACTAGCGTTACAAGTTTTCAATAGCAAACAAACTGTGTGATACACCCTCCCCTCTTTTCGATTGAAATTTTGCAATTGCAATTTTGTGATACGCGTTTGAGTCCACCATCCCTTTCCCTCGCTCTTTCAATAAAAAAAGAGGTGTATTCGATGTAAACAGCAGTCCGATTTTTGGTGGTTTCCGGCTTGTTTTTTCGACATAGGTTTTTATTCAAAGGTAGTGCAGGAAGCTAAATACGGACTAACGAATCTATTCAACTCCTTCAACAACGATTAAAAAAGGGATGTCATTTATCTTCATTTCATTCTTGGTGTAGTGGAAAAATTCAGTCGGGGTGTATTGCTCCTTCTTTTTAGGAGACATATTGTTGGTCTTTTCACATGTTGATTTTAGTTTAGAATTTTGTTAGCTGTTACCTTAAATGGATCTACTCCCCCTCAAATTTTGTCTGTTAATATCAATTCTGGTCATTTGTAGAGGTCACGGTGGAATAAGTTAAATCATTAAGATACTCTACACTCATTTATATGATTTGTGAAAATTAAATGAAAATACGCGCGATTTATGGGATCACATGATATAGTTTTAACGCTGTTCTTTCCTTTAGTATCATCTGATGGTATTTATGTTTTCCATTCATTCATTTGTATTTATTTTTGGATGTTTTTCAAGATAGATAAGTATAATCCATTTTTTATAATGCTCTGCCTTGGAAGTCATTCAATGGCTTGTGTTTTCTGTTGTTTGAAAAGGATCCATCTCCTATGCCTTTCGACTTCTCACTAAGTACACGTTTAAATAATTATTAAACTAAAGTTGTTAAAATCACCTTACTACCTTGCCCATAAAATACCTTTGTATCTACGGTTACAATTGATTCAAACTACCCAACTTCTGTCTGTTCATACAACCGTGAAGAATTTTGTAAAAACATTCCAGTGTACACCTTCCTAAAAATCAGTTGAAGTTATATTGCATTGAATATTTGTTTTCTCGGAGAAGGCCACTCTCCGACCTTGTAGGAGCTTCAGATACAAGAGTGAGTGTAGTTTTGAAATTGCCACAGTTTTCCTTCTTCGGCCCTAAGCTTAAATTAGGTGATAGCATTGCTCCCTAGTTTCAATTGACCTCTTGTCACTTCCTTCATTATCGTTGAGAATCATGCTTTAACTACTTGATCCGGAGTTGAAGAAACCACTTCGACGTCCGGCCTAAAATGTCGATTTTGCTCAGCTACAGCACTTTTATGGCTTGCTTCCTTTAGATCTTTATTTGATCCTTTGTTCTTGATACAGTGACTCCATATCTCCAATGGAAAGTAGACGATTAAATATCCATCTAAATGGGTAATTCCACCAAAATGGAAATTAAATCAAGTAGATCCAATCTTGCATAAGCAACCTAAAATTAATTAACTCCAAAAGTTAAATCATTAGAGAGCCTCTGCGGAGGCATTGAAGGGCTAGATCCGAAAATGTAAAAGTGGGTTTGGTTATCTGGGTGATTTATTTCTTTGTATGGGAAAATTACTGGTGATAACATGTATTGGCGACAAACTGAAAACATTTTCTTCGAGAAATATTGTACAAGTATCGGATACGATCTGTGATGGTGAAATGATGGGACACCTAAAGGTTAAAATCATCCACAGAGTGACTCAAAATCTCCAATTTTCAAAAATAGGGACTCCTTTGGAGAAATGAACCTAAAGAAACCAGGCCTTTAACACGGATACACAATCTAGAACCTCCTGTTCTTCTTGCTCGAAAATTTTTCAATGGCATATGTATTTTAAGAAGATATATAAGATTATTATGATTATTTTCCTTTGGATATTGTAATATAGATATCCTTATCCATTTAGTGATTTCTTCTAAAACTTATGATGATCATTTTACGATTGATAAACCTCCAAATAATCAATACTAATCTTACAATCCTTCGTACATATTCTGTACCTTGTAAAGGTTCTAGATAGATATAAGCCTCTCCAAAATTTACACTCCTATACTCAATTATTTCCATGATGGCTATTAATAATATCCTCTCACACTTTTTATGGAGAAAATGTTAACATACTACGCTTATATTCAAGGTTTTGTGAGAATTGTCTGGACCTATTTGAGATGAATGGAAGATGATGTTAGTATCGTAATTTTTCTTTCTTTGCAAATAAAGTAAAAGTTGGTTCGAAGTCTTCTATTGCAGAGGTGTCTCAAATTTCCCAACAGTTTGTCAAAATTTTCCTTGATAGATGGATAATCAAAGTTAATATTTTCATGATCATATAAGAATACTGTCAGTTAATGTATCAAGCGAGACAATACAAAATTTTTAAAGCGATTTAATCAGATTTGTTATTCAATGCCATAAAATATAGACATATCGACTCGCTCTCTTGCATTATCCAAAAACGTTTGATCCAAAGATAGAAATTTCAGCTAAGGAAGAAACCCTCATCAACCCGAGCAGATGCTAAAATTACGATGAATGTAGAAGTTAATCTCTTGCGATTAGAAGGAAAAGTTGACGAGGAAGAAGAGAAAAAACAGTACAGGATGGCTTCGATATTTTGGTAAATGAATGAGAAAATGATGCAAAATATTACACAGAAATATGGATTTTTTGTTCAAAGTATCACTTATGACTCACTTATTTAAATAAAGAAAGTTGTTGTCATAAACACTTCACAACCAATCATAAATATGAATCGGAAAATAGATTTCTGGGATCAATATGTAGAAAGAGTCTCTTTGATCCTAATGTGTATGTTTGATGACATTCCTTATTTGTGATTTGCCTAAGTATGATAAGTATGATGATAATTATATTCTTCAAGCCTAGGGCTAGATTATAGAGCAATCGAAGCTAGTTTTTGAATGAAATTCATTTTTAGCGACTTTGAAAATAGTGATCATCAATACGATGAGCTATGAAAGTGAAAAGTAAGTGCATAAAATTTGAAGTAGTGAGATCTTTGCCATTTTTTCTTCATTTCAATTCATCAGAGATAAATTTAGTAATCAAAAAAATCAACAGTCTTCGGGTATTTTTAATGACAAAGAAGACAATGAAAATCTTAATTAGGATTGTTGGTTTCACAATTACGATTTATCAAATTCTGTTGAAATACCAAATCAAATAAGAGACAGAAAAGTTCTGCTTTCCATTGTGTTTTGAAGCATTTCGATTTTTTAGAGAATTTTTATAATGTTTCCAAAACCAAGGATGACGTTCTGTTGAAATCCATGGTGTAACCCATGTGACAAGTTGTAGCAATCCTTTTCAAGTTTTTTATGATCCAATAGCTAATGTGTTGGATGATGAATACATTTCAAACCTTTCTCCATTTTGCGACTATGAGCTTCTAGGATCAATATGATAAAACACCTCTCATGATGAAACCTTTATCCTAAATAATATCTTAAAACTGTTGAAAATCGAAATTAATTTTGCAAGGAAATAACGATTAAATTCATGGCATGGAAGCCATCCGAGCAGTGTACAATTTCTTAGATCATTTAACAATTATTACACTGCTCTTAGAAGAAAAATCATTTTGTACAATTTTAGAGTCAACAAAGGAAATTGGTATTTCATATCTTCACATCTTTGTTGAAAAAGTTTCTGTTAGTTTTAAAAAAGCTCGATTTGATCACAAACAAGCAAATGCAAAAAACCATCAATGTATATAATGCTTGAATGGTTGGATTGGGCTGTTCATTTTTACTACAACGTGATTAGATAGTTGATTAGAAGCAGTAGGTAAATTTCATTTTGATTGGTTTTTTGCCTTAAGTTATTTTTAGTCGATTTCGATTTGTTAAGTGATTGTGAGAATTCATTAAGATGCAAAAGCTGTGGAATACCTAAAAATTCTTGATGATCTAGTGGTATAGTTTGAAGGTTGCGGCAATTTGTAAGTATCATGTTTCAATTTGCAAAAGATATTTGATTTCGGTCAAGATTTTGATCCACAATTGTACAACAAAGCGCATGTCGACTTGAAGTTAGCCGATGAATCACACTACTGATGGAAGTGGTGTTCTTGACATCTGGAAAGGAGATGCCATCTGGTAAACCACTTTGTTAAGATCCTATAATAATAAAATTAGAATTTTTAATTGACCATGTAAACCGTAACAATATTCTTGCATACAACACTATTTCTGCCAAGTGTTTTCCATATTTAAAAGATTAAAGAAGAGTAGGTCCTAAAGAAAATCTGAGGACCAAGAAAAATATCCAAAAATGGATATAACAAATGAACCCATAAAAGAAAATAGAATAAAATGCAGAAGGTGTTGCACATTCAAGTATGCTAATTTGTTATTTACTTTATACAGTAAAATTGTCCGACTTGTGCAAAATTCTACAATTCATGATAATCATACGGTTTAATCTTGATTATTCTGTGCTTTAAATTTCATGTTTTGATAGGGTGAATAAAGATCTATTAAACCATTTAATATTTGCAAATCGGTAGTTGAAGTGAAGAATAAAATGAGCTCATCGGTTTAATGCGAGCCATTGGAAGTTCGTAAGGTGTAATATCCCAAAATGGGATTGTCGATAATGCATAAAAAATGCATTTTTTAAGAAATGGTCTCAAAATTTGAAACTAATCCCTTCAGATCCTGGATACGATAATCCTGAACCCAAATCCCAAGAGGAGAGAGAAAAATCAAACTAGGTGAGGTAAACGGACCTCCCCACCTGTGCTCAGCTTGAAAAATTTCCCAAGGAAGAGGCTAACGATGTGTTAAAACAACACTGCTTCGAAATAACCACCAGGATTGGGAAAAATGGTGAGGATGCTAATATACGGAGATACAAAAATGACATCGATGATAAAGTGGTTACAATATGGCATGGTCAATGACTAGAAATATGAAATACTTTATGAAGAAAACCACTCTAAAGTCATAACAATGTATTACTGCTGCAAAGAACAATGACACATTATTTTTATGAGAATATGTGTTGTAGGTGCCGTCTTAGATCTAGAACGGATATTTGTAAAAATAGATCTATGTGATTTTGCACTAGATTGTCTATTTTACATACCTTCAGGGTTTCAACAAAGAACATATGGAGCATGGAAGCGATACGAGATCTTACGGTAGATACGGCCATATTCATTAGGAATTTGAACCTCTGGATGTATATCATATGCGAATATGACATGGAATGAATCATAAATCCACGGATCACCACGATGGCGATTCCCATCTAGAATATCTGGTTTGCAGAACTCTGCCTTTCTCTCGCAGATAACCACACAGTCCCTGAAGAAGATAAATAAACGATGGAACTTGATGAACGGTTTTCGATGCCAGAGTATGGTTTCGAAGCTCTGATGATCAGCCACTCTTCTTTAGAGATAAACTTCCCATAAAGGCACTAGAATGGCTTAGATGCGAATAGATCTAGCCTCCCATAATCTGACTTACAAAGACAACCAAACCCTACTTAGAGTTTGCATTGTTGTTATTCAACATATTTTAGAACATGTTTAGACATTTTCTCATTCTCTTGATTATTTAGCGGTAGTGATGTTTAGCATTGGGTGTTTTCTTTCAATTGATCCCTTCCTTGTTGAGTAGTTCTTAGGAGGAGTCTTGTTCTTGTCCTGTTGAACTCTTTCAAGCTCTTCTTTAACTACAATTCGGATCTGTTGAGGATTTGGTTGTCTTTGTAGGCTAAGCAAGTGGGCTAGATCTCGTCGGTTGCATGCATTCTAGTGCCTCTTTTGATGTAGAGCCTTCTATTCACTGGAAGAGTGTGTTGATTAGTGGAGCTTAGATCCACACCTTGGCATCTTGAACAAAATATTCATCAAGTCTATAGCATTGTTTATCTTCAGGCATTATCACAGAAGAGAAGTGCAAGGTTACAGCAAACTTTGAAGATCTCTAGTGATGGAATACTGTCTCCTTTGTAGTGATCCATGGATTTCTGATATATTCATGTCATGTTCAGATCAATTTGAATACTCCTATATATGCTTAAAATTTGAATGAATGCGGATATATTGCATAAAGATCTCGGATCTATGCATGTGCTCATGTCTTTTACGAAAAACCACAGGGGTATGTAAAATAGAGGCAATCTGGTGTATAGATCTTATATGAATCTAATATTTTGTCACTATCTATAGGTCTGTTTGATGTACAACTATTGTGTGCTCATAAAATAACGTTGTCAAGCAACACTGAGTGTAATGCATTTTTGCTTCCTCTTTTGAGGGTTTTCTTTTCATAAGTCTTCATCTTTCTCTTGTGCCCCCATTAGACAGAGCCACATTGTAAATCTGATTTACTGATGTATAGCTATTTTTGAGCCTCCATATTGGCATCCTTCTTTTCATTTTCTGAGCTGGCATTATTTAAAGACGATGTTGTTTAATATTGACTGAGTCCTTCCTTGGAGAATTTTCCAAGCCATGCTACAGGTGTGGGAGGTACGTTTGCCTCCACCTAGTTTGATTTTCTGCTCTCCTCTTTGATTTAGGTCTTCATGTTGTATCATATCCTGAGGATCCCAAGGGCTGATTTCAGGTTATATAGCATCATTCTAAAAATGTGTTTTCAGGACTTGCTCCCCTTCTTTGACAGTCCCATTTTGGGATATTACGATGTTGTAGACAATCATCTTGCTTTTGACCTATGATTTTATTTCTTGAGAATCCGAATGCTCTTGAGAAGAATATGAGCCTCTTTACGATGAGAGAGGAGAGATATACGAAGAGAATACAGAAGAATTTTATTACACCTAATGATGATGAAGACAAGGGTAAACCCACAGATAAGAGTGATGTAGAAAGGATTTTTGAAAATATCCTTTTGAAAGCCATGCAATATCTTGCTAGAGATCAAGATGATGATTGGAACAAGATCAAGGAATATCCTCAAGATTTCATCTACACGGAGAAGAAAGCTGCGGCATGTCTCTGTGGAATGATCAACGTTGAACCAACCACAAGCTCACAACACTCTCATACTACTTTTATGGTATGGAGAAATGAAACCTCAAGAAACCAACATCCAGCAAAGTATTTTGAAGAATATGAGTCTCAAAATTAAGTTAAAGATCAACGAGTTTCAAGATTTTGTCACCCTGGACAAAGAAGAGAAAGACAAAGGCATCAACATAGAGATGGTGGATTCACTCAAAATCATGATTGACATCATTCTGCGGTTATTTTGCGAATTTTATGGGTCATCCACTTGTTACTTAAACATGGGTAGAAAAGCTGGATATGTACTTTCATTTGAACAAGTCCTAAGATGGAAGCTATCAAGATTATGATGTTTTGCCTTTCGGAAGGTGGCTTTAACTAATCAGTTCATGGGTTGTCTACATTGAGTCGTATGATAACGAGCGCCTAATGCCGAGTTCACTGAGAATGTTTTGGCCAGAAGTTTGATAAAAGGATCCGAAGCACCTTTCATAGGCAACGCCTGCAAAGTTAGACGATCGGGTGATAGAGTCTTTATATCTGAATTTTTGAGATTATACGTATGGTTCCTAATTTGTGTGACCAAGGAGAGGGTGTACATATTCATCGATATTTTCAAATGAACCTGCGCACTTAGTTTGTTTAAATCTGCACAAGCCTACCTTACATGATGCCATTGAGAGGCTAGAGACCTTAAATATGCCTTGCCAAATAAAGGCAAACTTTCAAAGCAAACCCTCTTTTTCATTAAAGGAAGAAGGAAGAAAGCTTCTCCTTCAAGGAGAGCTCATCTGAAAGCCTCTTGATGATGAAATGCAAAAATATCTAAGAAGAAGAGCTATGCTTCACTTTCCAGGAGCTATGGGTACTGGACATAGATTTCTTTGTTTGGTAAAGAAAAATTGAAAGGGTCTTCTCAGATCTTGAAAGATGAAGATGATGAACAGAAGAGTCTGTGGCGGCAATGTTGAAGGAGATCGACACCATTAGGAGATGGGAATGGAGAATTGCTACTGTTGGAGGAACTCTTGAATCTTTGAGAGGTACCGTGCTTGACCCTAAGATTTCAAGGTTAAATCATGAATACGGAATGGTTTACGCTATTTGATTGACGGTGGGGCTACCACAATTTCATTGATGTACATCTTGTGCAAAGAGGCAATACACGTGTTAATTTACAGGGATTATAACAACTTTTGTCCTAGGAGAGATAGAACAATGTGATACACATGCATTAGCAATACATCTACATTTGGTCACCATGGGATGCTACATGCACAGTGGATCACTTCTTTGTGGTTGACATACCGGTTTAATGTTATTTTAGTGTAAATAGTTGATGCATTAGGGAAAGTCACCACTAATTGAGGAAGATTTGAAAATGGAATTGGTGGACAGAAAAGTGATGCCTCAGAGAAGCCAGTCAAGAAGCATGCATACTTACCCTCACAACACTTCCACACAAAAACGAGAGATGGATTTTACGTAGTGGAAGCAAGGACCTCTTTGTCCTTATTATGTTCATGGGAATTTCTACAAGGACACTCTTATCTGGTGGCAAACCACTTGAGGAGGCCACACGGTTACGATTTTGGTGACATATCTCTCACTACTTACGATGCTCCAAATCGGATCCGGAGGATGGGAGCATTAGAAAACTTGTCTACGATTCTGGAAGGGTTGGAGGCAGCACAAGGAGGAGGGATATTTTATTTCTCATCATCATCAACCTTTGTTCTGATTTTATGTTGTTGGAGAAGAAGAGAAGGTATGTCCTTCCTACTTGTACCTTTGGCATAGGAGATGTCAAAGAGGATATACGGCACATAGGAGCATTCCCTGTGATGCATCATTAGTGCTATCAACACATTGGGAAGTGTAGATCTGTATTACAGTACGATTGTTGGTGAATTATTCCGAATCTTCACATATGATGTGAGATGACGAGAGGTTTGCATGAAGAAAGGATATCTAGTCCATGAGGGAGTCATCTGTTTATCATCATGATGAGATCTTCTTCCTGGATTCTCAGCTCAAGGAGAGGATGTTTAAAGAATCTATCTGAGGTGAGATAGTTTATAGAAGGAAGGAATGACTTGTTAATGAGTTTTTGTGGGTGATTAAAATGCTAGGAGAGGATACAAAGAAGACCTCTGAGAGTTTGTTTGACCCCTACCTGTTCTATGAATCTACAACACTATCATGAGATGCTTTTAATGGGAAGGCTTTGGAGGAGAGCTATATCAGCATTATCAATAATGCATGATCCATGTGGAGTTAGGCAAACCAGGGACTCTATACAAAGTTAATTTCGGCCATCCTATTCCCCTTCTTTTGAAAGGAGAAAAATCATGCACAATTCCATGTGTGGGAGACATTGTTGGTGAAAAATCTGATCATGTAATGCTAAGTTTCATTTTAGCAGTTGTTGTATTATTTCAACATGTTTTTAACAGGCCATGACTGCAGACACTAAAAATTCTGGTTGTATCCCTTGTTTATTACAGAATTTTTTATCATGATGGGTGTACAAAGGGCATGAAACATATCTCACATTTTCAGCCATGGTGAGATGACTTGTGTAGCAAATGAGAGTGGTGGAAGGCCATACACCACACCTTAACGATCTTGAAGCTGAGGGATACATTAGTACCATGTGGGACTGTTACACCTCCTCATGTAAAATTTATGATTGTATATATGTAGTTATGCTTCTGTAGATGATATAGTTGTCACCGTGCAGGATTGTATGGAGGAGGATGGGGTACATATGTGCTACCTTGGATGGAAATCTCTATGTACCTCATCTTACATTTTGAAAATGGTTAAATAATATTTTTCAAATGGTTGAAGCTCTATTTTTGGGATGGATTATGTATGTCATAATGACTTTGGAGGAACAATTCATGGAGGGTTGGATTGGTGAACACTTATCTTGTGAAGAAAGCTTGATCCTTGATGGTGTCACCAATGGAGGAGGATAAGTGCAACACTCATATATTAGTTGTGAGGGCAAACAACATTTTGAAGGAGGAGCGTAATATTCCAAATTATTGAAGCTAATGGGAATATACAATTTTCTTCATTTTGCTGTTTCATGAATAGAAATTATAGGAGGATCCGAAAATAAAACTCCTAAACAACAAAATAAATCAATGCCACATGTGAACATAGCTAAATCTGGGCTGTTGCATGGCACACTTAGGTGTGAAGACCTTTGGACCATTTGACCAAGTCAACAGGACCAAATCAGCAATGATCTATGAATACGATGAATCTCTACAGAGTCACAGCATAATTTTAGTTGGAGGCTACACATGTGAAGGAGCTAAATCATTGACTGATATGGTTTAGGTTTTGGAAGACTTTCATCTTATAAAAAAGAAGGAGGACAATGGAAAGAAAGTTGTTAGTTATGTATATTTTACGAATATATTGTTTGTTTATACATATATCGTTTTCTCTTGTTGTTTTAGCTAAGAATAGTGTTGTTTGCTTATTTGGGGTATTCTTGATCAAGAATCCCACCTCTTTCGTGAGTACCTGGAGAGTGCTGTTTGATCTTGTCCATTATCGAGCATTTTCCAAGTTCATCTTCCAGCTACAACGGATCCTCTTTTCGGGGGTTTGGTTGACCTTGTAATTGCGACGAAGTGGAGGCTATATCTGCTGGATCTGGGCCAATCTCTTGCCATGCTGATGGGAAATCATTTTATCCCTTCGACAAGAGGTAGATATTTGGAGCTGCATTTCAGATCTTGGCATCGAGCCGACTTCGGTTCTAGACCTACAATGCATTTTACCTTTCGAGGCTACGTTGTTGGTGTCTGAGTTACGAGTGCTGGCTTCACACTTTGGAGAGATATCTCTAGTGTTGGGGTTCTTCCCTTCCATGTGGTGATCATGGATTATACATATGATCCATGTTCTGTTCAGATCTGTCTCTCTTTACATTGTGTTTACTTGAGTTGTGAATATACGCAAATGCGCAACTTTAGATCTCGAATCTACTCTTTGTGTCTCATGTTTTACTCAAAAATCCCAGAAATTTGAAACTCTTCATTTGTCTAGATACGTATAGATCTAATATTTTGTACAGATCTTCTCTAGATAAAGATATAATATACGATTCTTTCTTTGACTCTTGATATAACGTTGTCCAGAATCTTTTTCTGGGTCAATACATGTCTTAACACCTCTTTTTGAGCATTTCTTCCATTCTTGTCTTGTTTCACATTATAATGTGACACATTATGGATCTGATTTGTATGTATATGTAGATATGAGCCTTCTTGGCCTCCTGTTGTTTCTGGCACTTATTCTTTTCTTGTAGTATTGTTGCATATTCTTTCTGTGACCCCCAATTTTGGGTGTTTCCGGCCATACTAGGAATGGAGGGTATGTTTATATAGTTTGATTGTTTTTTTCCTCCTCTTGGTTAGATGCTGTAATCACCAGATCTAAGGGATCCGGGAGCTATAGAAGTCATTTTAATGCATGCTTCTAAATCGTTATTCAGCAGGTATTAGAATCTTCCTTTTAGGGATATTGCATAAGGTTGAACTGATTAGTTTTGCTTATTAAAAGAAAAATAAAAGGGTATACAGCTCAAATACTTAATAAAGGAAATAAAAAAAAGTTAGGATAAAAAAGATGAGTGGATTACCTTTACAAAACGTTGGAAAGCATCAAATGGATTTTCTTCTTATCACTATTTTGCTAATTTCCTTCCTTACTCGGAAAACCCTTTACCTGAAATGAAAACCCATTTCATTTATAATACCTTTTCCTTTACGAACTCCTTTCCATTAAAACACCTTGTAAAACCACTTGTAGTTTTAAATGGTTAAAATGTCATCGGGCTTCATTATAAAAAATCCTCGATATCCTTTAACACCACATTCCTAGAGTATTAACCTCACGCATTCATTCCCATTTACCCCATATTGTTAAAACTATAGTGTTGTTGGGAAAAATAAGAGGGAAATTGGGGGGTGAATACGATGTTAAGTGGTGAAAACTTTTCCTTTGTTTCTCTTAGCCATACGTGCTATTTGAACCCGACTCGCATGTAAATGTGGATATTTTTAAGAAAACTTGCGACCTGTATCGTTTAATTCTTTACTTAGATCATTACATCATTCATTCATTAGATGTTTAGTAAAAAAGCGTTAAGCATAGGTAATGTGAGAATAAACCATCGCATAGCTTAACACATGAACACGATGTTAAAGTGGAAAAACCCCGATTGGCTCTTTTTTGTAGATCTCTTGTCTTCAATATTTATTATAAAGAAAACTTCTTACAATTTTATCTTGAGTGTGAGACTCATACGACGGAACACCCACAAGGCGCAACCTTCTTCGTTCTCGACCACTCACGGAAGGGCTCCCAACCCATGATTTGCTGCATCTTCTCTTGTGAGGATACTTCAATTTTCATCTGACTTTAACCCTCGAGATCTTTACGTTCTTCAATTTCTTCATCGAGACTTCGTCAGTCTTCGCCGTTGTTTTTCGATCATCAATGAGATTCATCATTTTCTGTATCATGTCCATGGTGCCATCATATGCAAATATCTCTTAAAAGTTGTTATTAATAACCACGTACACCTGGCAATATTATGATCATCTTCTCGTATATAGTTTTATCTTTATCAATATGGCAAATCAAAAACACTCAACCCATTGTCATTATTCCTGGGCCGGAGATCAAAATAGGTAATCGGTAAGTCTACAAGCCTAAACAACTTTTTATTCTTTAGCCTAGCAATCGGCAATTAATTAATCTATTTTTAATATCTCAATACGAGATTGAGATATTAATCGATTCCCCTTTAGTTGTACAAACATTAATGTGCACTTCTTATGTAAAACCCATTGTTAATATATGTCCATATAACCTTTAGAACCCTTCTATTAATATTTAATCTTAAACTTGAGATTTCGCGATAATTAAAGTTCTATAAAAGACCTTCGCGGACACAACTGGCACAGGATATGGAACCGTGCTCTGATTGTGGGGATTAATGCAGGAACCGCAGACTGTCGCCCCGAAGATTGATGCGGGGCTTTATTAATTTCATCCGTACCTCAAGATCCCCCATTAATATAAGGCGGGTTAGTCACGATTGTCTTCCATTCGGGTGAAGATCTCGACATAACACAACGCGCCATATTGAACCAATAATGCGAAAATGGGTCCCCTTGCTCTTCAGCCTGCGACATAATAGCACAGGTTAAACCATAAAAACTCAATACATCGTGTAGGCCCCCAGCGTTGATAGTCGTCTCCCATTACGACGGTTATTATTAAACCGCCACCTCGACAATCGGATGGATATCGCTAAACCGTTAACCTTGTCGTGCCACAATTAACCTTCGCACATCTTCCTCATGTCGATACGTTCACGATGGCTTCCCCTCGGTCAGCGGTGCTCAACAATATTTATGCGGCATCAGCGGTGACGTTAGCGTGCGATGGGTCTTGTGATGATGGCCCAGTTGCCATAAATACCTTCCAGGATACTGTCGCTCATTCTGGAATACGCTCCCAACCTGTTAGATCTGGCTGCACGATGGAAATGATGCGATGAAAACGAGCCACGCTTAACACATTTATTCCGGCTTAATAGTTCCTCTCCTTCGCTCGAGTTCGTCTGTCTTTATTTTATCATTAATCGTTCTCACAGCATAACTTTTTAGAATTTTTGTTCCTGTAGTTATCAGGTTCATATTAACGGTATTATCATTTCTATATGAAATCATATCGGCTATTCGACTCGGTTCTTTTGCATTCAAAAGGACCTGCCTATGTTGCTCTAACACATATGGAACACTATTACTTTGACCGATGGAGCTTATGTGCCACTGCACACCCGAACGCGATCCGTGGCTCACTCTCCGCGGGACTTCTGCCCCACTGAGTTTTAAGACGTATGCGAAAATTAGACAATCAATGCCCAAATCCTCTCGGTATTCTCCACCCATCGGAGTATCACCAAAACTCAATCATGCATGGGTTTCCTTTATTCTATCGGGATGCATATGTACACAAAATTATTCAAGAAAAGCTTCACACATGATTTAACTCGTCCTTATTTACATTGAATTTCCATTAAATACGGAGGCTTCATTTCAATTCTTGGAAAGTACGGTCGTATAATGCCTTGTATAGAAGCTAGCAGTGGTTTTACGAGTTCTTTATACGATGTTGCATCCTTTGTGATTTCCATCGAGTAATCAATTCAATATGCTAGGATACAATGCAACAATCTCCTTTGGACTTGATGGCAACCATGACAGAAATACATTCAACAATATTCTCCCCTTTGACATCAGAGACGAAAAGGATAGATCAAGGTCCTTGTACCGACAATACCATGCTCCCTGAGATGGTGAAAATATCAACATAATTAGAATACCAACAATGCATCATTTTCACAAGACCAATGTTCCCCCTTGTATATCGAGAGAATACAAACGGCTTTGTAATTTGTGTTTGAAGAATGCGTACGAAGAATTTGTCATCAACTTCTTATACGCGGTTTAAATATTCCAAAATCGTATCAATTTAATCTTCTATATTTAAGTAGATCTTGTCTTCATAGAGACATACGACCATGCGAGATATTCGAATGCTTAAAGTGGGTAAAGGTTTGGTAAATATGTAAACCTTGTTCTTTGGAGGGCACATATTTAACTTCACCTTTGTTCAACACTTATTCCGTAAATGCTTGAGAGAATGTGCTTGGTCAACGGAATGCATCAGGCTTCTTTGAATCACCGATGGCGCGTGTTGTCACATAATGGATAAGTGAAAATTGATTCAGAAAGTCTTATGAGTTTGCATCATCCAGAGAAGTTGAGTGCAACATGATCACGGAAAAACCACATATTATGCTTGCTATAGATAAAATGGAGAGCTTTGCTTCTTGCTAAACAAGATACTAACTTGAACCCCATGTAGATAACTGCCGCCGCGCTAAATGCCTACGAGATCATCAACATTTCGACCCAATCTACATCGGTGTAAGCATGAAGAGTGGGATCAACATTCTTTGGGTACCATAGTCCAAAGTCTTGAGTTCTTGAATGTTTGAATATTCTTTTGACAGCTTCGAAGGTGAGACTCTTTTGGATTAGCTTGGAAGATAGTCAACAGACTCAACTTCATGTGCATAATGTACGGTCTAGTCGATGAGATAAGTAGACTTCCTATCATAGATGCGTGATACGGACGATTCTTGTGGGAGAATCATCATGAGAACGAGATTACATCCGGTTTACCATTGGTGTGCTTGCAATTTGAACTCTTCCTGCTACTTCTTTTCAGAATTTGCTTGGGTGGCATTGTTATGATAAGAATATGCCATCTGACCTTGTTGCACTTACAAAACCAAGAAGAATGTTAGTTCCAAAGTAAAGACATTTCAAATTAACGCGCATATAAAACGAATTCGACTCATAAACTCTTCATTCACCCAAAATGATATCATCCTTATACAACCACAATCAATAGTTTAACATTTTTAGGTTTTTATTGTATAAGTTGCTATCATGAGACCCTTTGAAAATCCTTGTTGATGAAAGATATTTTTCAAGACGATAATACCATGCCCCTTGGAGCTTGTTTGAGACCATATAGAGCCTTTAAGTCTACAAACAAGATTTTCATCATTCCCAAAATTAATCCTTCACGGTTGTTCTATGTAAACTTCTTCTTCTAGATCTCCATTGAAAAGAAGATTTAACATCCATTTGATAAACTTTGATTTGTTGGAAGCTTGAAAAAAGCGAAACATTCTTATGGCTTCAGGATCTGACTACGGAGAAAAATTTTCTTCAGTCTGTACGCTAACATTGAGCATACCCTTGCAAAACAAGTCCTAGCTTTATTTCTTATAACATCCCCATTCTCATTGCTGTTTTTTGAATGTCCATTTTAGTTCCCAATGACATTTTGTCATGAGGTCTTGGTACTAATTCCAAATTAGCGATTCTTTTCAATTTGATCAAGCTCTTCATTCATGGATTGAATCGCTTGTTCATCTTTGCTAAGCAATTAAGTGTATGGTTGATAGTGGATGAGAGTAAATGGATGGCTGAAAGTCCTGCAAGAGTCCTTATTGTTTGTACCCACTTGATCCCTTTTCTCCCAAAATTTGAGATTGGATGATTCTTTTGAACATATCTGGATGGATCCTTTTGAATAAATCATCTTTGGGTTCTTCATTGGGTTCATAGTACATCATTCCCATTTTGATGTAGAGATATATGTCATCATTGTCTTCATTGTTTAATTTTCTTCTTTTGAGCTGCCGAAATTCATAAATATAACATCGTACATTGGTCAATCTTCAAAGTCTTTTATTATAACGTTGTGTGCTCTACTTCTGAAGGTAACAAAAATATTCCTTCATACGCTCTGGGTTCAAACTTGCCAAGTTTTTTCATCATTATTTTATAAACATTTCTTCAGCTCTAAAATGTTCACCAGTGGAGGATTACCATACCATAGTTCATATGGAGTTTGTCATATTTACGAACATGTGCTTGTTAAAATGACTAACAACGTAATGTTGTTGCTCACAAAAATGTATTAAATTATCTGAATCATCAAGCATAGCTCTAGCCATTTGATGGTGACTAATTCATTATTTATATCCATTTGTTGTAGGTACACCGCTACAAAATTGTCTTTTGTATGTTGTTCGCAAAATTCAAGGAATTTAAATAGGTGTATATTTATATATAAATCGGATCTAAGACACTTGATTTTTAGATCTAATTTTATTTTCAACTGAAACTTTGAAGATCACGAAATTTTATCAAATGCTTCGTATTTGTGTATGCTTCAGTCAACACATTCTAGAAAAATATCAATAAATAAGATACTAGTATTGTTCACCCGTGGTGTTTTCTTCTGGTCACGTAGCTAATAGGTATGAATGAGTTCAATAAGCTTGCCGATGATCTTTCATGGCATTAAATTTCACTAAATCTATACCAGATTAGCAAGGTTACCTGATACTTCAGGTGGGAATAATATTTGGAAGATCGAATAGCTTTTAAGTTTGCTTGATTTGTTGATTTAGGAAAAGCTGGATACTGACCTTCATATGCCATAGCGGGTTTAAAGATTTAATCAAGTAACGTTGTTCTTTAGGTTCTTCAATACATCTGATTGCTTGGAGTTATGTTTCCTTTATAATTGTTTTACTTGTGCTCCAAGATCGTGTACCACATATTCTTTTTGAACTAAGAACAGCAGGTTCCTTGATCATTTGGATACATAACAGGTTGAAAACAATCATCATATGAAATTGTGCTTTCTGCTTTTCTCTTAGAAAAACAAACCATTTTTCCTTAATAACAGCAAGTATCATTCCCGATGTAACATTCTTCTCTTTTCTAAACTATATGCAAGAAGTTTTTTGTCTTTGTCATGTGTTTTAAACATCACTCTCAATGTACCATTGATTTTCTTCTATACTGCAAATAAAGCTGTGCCACAATTTTCAGCTTTTAATAATTCCTTCAACTTTTCCACACATGGAGCTTGAAGAAACTGCTCTTTTAGGCTGAATTTTGCTCACATTCAAATTTATTCATGGCCAAAGTTGTTGCAATAAGAACATTCAACTTCCATTTTGAGAAGAGGAAAAATTTGTTATGGGTATTCTTCTTTGTTCTGATATCCCTCCTTTTCTTTCTTCTTCTCTTGTCGTAATGGTTTCATATGCAACGCCTGATGAACAACATGACCAAAGAAGTGTGACTTAAAAACATTGTCCATTTGAAGAAGAATTTCTGCGATCATGAAATCTTCTACTTGAATTTACTTGTTGGTTGGTGTTTCTTTGAAAGGTATTCTTGTTAGTGTTCTTTGAATTGAGTTGGTCATGCTTTACTGTGAGGATTGTTTTATTCCTTATTTGAAGTGGCAAAGAATATTTTCTCTTGCATTGTACCTTTCTAGATAGTTTAGTGCTGAAGTACGAAGAAAGATTCTCTGATATATCCAAGACACATGTTTATAAAGAGAATGTTTTACCTTGATAATCTCATCTAAGGTTTAGGATCCTTTAGAAAAATCTCTAATATTCAAAGTCTTCACTTTCTCAATTTCTTTTCTTAGACTTAATATTTCACGTTCTAATTTCTCGTGTGTTTCATCATACTTTCCCCTTGAAAATATAAGTTGCGCATAGGATTTCTATGGATATTTTACTTTCTTCAACATCTTTACCTTTATTTATTAAGCGCATATTTCAGGTTGATTGAATTCATCAGAAAATCATTGTCCTCAGTATCATAAAGGTAGCATAGATTCCTTTTCAAATACCATGAAAGTCTAAGATCTTGTTCACATTCTTTACACTATTGCTCGATAACCATCTTCAATATTTCTTCTGGTATAGTAACTTTTCCTAGTGCTAAACGGTTTATTCCTTCTTGCTACTTCCTTTCCTTTTTCATGTGTTTCTCTGTGAGACATAGCGACATAATGACCAACTCTTCCATTAAAGGCATTTGAAAGACTTTTTATACTAAAGCATCGTACCAAGTTGGGTTTCTTCTAAAAATTTAACTCATCTTCATAAGAGATATACCTAATCCTTTTTTTTCTTGTGCTTCTTTCGCTTTTGTTAAGCTCTGAAACGGCTTCTTTGACTTGAGATGAATATCTCTTACTCATTTCATATGCGATTGGTATGCCATGAAGTTGCCATAGTAGATTTTGAAAGATCTGTTTTTCTTCAAGAGCGACAGCTTTTGACTCCAAATTTTGTAGATTGGTGATCTTGAGCTTTTCCAACCAAAAGTAGATTCAGTTCCATTGTTTCTCACAGTTTCTCATACGATTTACAATATCATCAAGACGTAAAAATAAGTGTGATGTCTCTCTTGTATACATTTTAGATTCTCATATTGAATTTTGAGAGTTTGAAGTTTAGCACTTTTACCTTTGCATCACCTTCACCAACTTAGAATGATTTTTTGTCCCATATGACCTTGTTGCTGTTTGCATCGTTGATAGGTCGGATTCGATTAGACTTCCCAATAAACATTAACCCGCTTTTGCATTTGTTTCGTAATTCTTTCTTTCGTTGAATCTGTTAGTCACCAGTGGATATTGATATCCTCCTTGACCTTATCCTTTTTCACGAGAGACTATTGGTAGTGTCACATCGACCTGAAGATAGAATCTCATCCTTGTTTTCCGAAGATTAAATTGTTTAGTTGAAAACCAGGCACGATAGATGTTGTTCCATCTTTATTGCTCATCTTGATTGATCTTCGTTCTGTAGCGGCTAAGATTTTCGAAGGACTGTACGTACCAATTGTTGGGAAAAATCTTTTGAAGGAAATTGGTGAATCGATGTTATTTGTTGAAAAATTTTCACTTTGTTCTCTTAAACATACGTTAGCTGCGAACCAGCCTGCATATAAATGTGGATATCGCCAAAGAAAGCACCGCATGTCCACGAGAGATCTTGTGCTCCGTTTAATTATTTACTTAAAATTGGCCATCATTCATTCATGTGAATGTTTAGTAAGAAGTAAACGTAATAACATTAAATAACGGGAATAACCATCACACACTCATAAACACACATGAACACTATTGAGTGGAAACTTGGTCGGGAAAGCCACCCTATTTGTAAATCTCTTGTCTTCAATATTTATATTACACCATTTTTGGTCATCTAACCTTTCATCATTAGATGGTTAGGTACACTTATATATAGACAGTTTTTACTTTACTAAGTAAAAGCTGCTTTCACTATGTTAATTAGGAAACCCCAAAGGAATAATTAAGTTCTAAACCATAATTTAATTATTATTCCCGAGTCATCTGTTTAACCCAAAAAACAAAGAGGTGTGAGATAAACCCCATAGACTGTCACATTATTCTAGGAATAATTATTTAATAATATTCCTTGTTAAATATGACCAAATCAACCACCATTAATCAAATAAATCATTATTTATTTGATTATATCTAACCACTTCATAAAAAGATAAATAAATCATTTTATTTATTTATTTTTCACTAATCAAGGGATTTGACCCAAGTCAAACACCCTTTCCCTCCAACAAATAATAAAATATTCCATAAGTGGATCTAGATGTGATTAACATTATTTTAATCATGCAAGATCTAGAAAGATTTAATATTTTGTTATAAATAGAGTTTCACCATCATTCTTGCCTTTGTTGCATATTAGATCACTCTTTGGATCTATACACTTAGTCTCATTAACGCCATTTGTCATTGAGCTCTACATTACTACATTGATTTCCTACATCTGAGAGAGAAAACTTAGATGCGAAGTGTTGGGACTCTGAAAAGACACATCCCATTTGAGAGATCTGGATACACCTTCTTGACATTTCTCCGGTGTGATAATATAAAATTCATTCCAAAAAATGTTCTTGTTGTATCGCATTGGATGCATGGAGCAAACTCTTTACTGCACTAACATTTAATGTCTTTCCGTTGTAAAATCATTTGTTTTGCGGCCACTTTAACTACTAATTGCGAATCGAAGATGTTTTGTGACCATTATTATTAGGAGCTATTAGTTATGCGTAGCTAAAGTAGTTCTTCGTACACTTAAATGAAGAATTCATACTAACAAATGGCGACTCACGGGTTTTCGAAATCCCGACAGCTGCCGACTGTCATATTCATATCATGGCTATGAATACTGAGAGCTTCTTTTGTTGTAGTTTTTCTCTTTTCGTGTCATTTTTCTCACATAAAACCCTAAAAACTTAAAATTTCTATTACGTGTGTTCGTAGCCTGTTAACCAGGTAGCGACACAGAAATACTGTTTGAGGCAGCAACTTTTGGAAAATGCTGCTTAAAAACAACCCGAACAGTACTTTTCTTTGCTTCGCTGCCTGCGACACAGGCGCGCATACAACTTGTTTCTTGCGACCTCGCTGGGATAATTGAACGCGACGCCTTTTTCGCATTTTTAACGCCTTTACGGGTTACTGTGACCTGCGGTTTTCAGAAAATATAAATATGACGCGTAGCGAATAAATCATTTTATCATCTGGTGAACTGACCCTTGGGAACTTTGGTACCCTCACCGCTTTGTGAAGGATTTAAAATTTGTTTAATTGTTTAGTGGTTTGAAGCAGGCTCTCTTTTTCGGATCATTGCCTCACTTTGAATCGCTGCGTCAGCATATTTTTTCGCCTGAAATCACCTCTTGTCGTTTTGTGTGGACCTGCACCTTTAAAGATATACTGCCTTGCCCTCCCGATTTTTTGCTGATTTCCCTTTTTCTGACCACCTTGCCTGCGTCTCTTGGTGGCAAATCACGCCGCTTGTCCTGTGACTTTGTCACTCCGGATCTCATCGCTGACCACAGATACGTTTAGGGTTTTCCTTTGTTATTGTTTCTGTAATTTTCGCTATTTGGGCATGGTTTTGAGGGCCACCTTCTTGAGTTTTGAATAGATACACTCGTGGTTGTTATTTTTCGCGTTTTAGGCATTTTGTTGTTCTGCAGCAGGTTTGTTCATCGCGGCACGCTTTGTCTCAAACAACGGAAAAGTTTGCATTAAATGCGCACACCACACGCGACCTAAGTGGCGCGCACAGTTTACGCTTTGTAAGGCATAAAATCGGTAAATCGCGCACCTTATCGCGCCTGACATTGTGATTGCAATACTTTAACGGCAATAGGTTTCTTCACCGTCATCATTGCGCCCCAAAGCGCGCTGGAGAACTGCTTGACACCTTCATCCTGATTTCCGGTTGATGAAGCACCGCCTACTTTGCGATGGTAAATGAAACGGTCACCTTCAGTACTTCCCTCGTCCTCTCACGATTCGCCGGAATACATGCTCGTGGGTTCTCCCTTTTACACATTACGCCATGTCTGAATCGAGCCTAATACTAGCAGTTCTCCAGCCAATACACGTGCCTGCTTCTAAGCGGAACAATCACAACCACTATAGTACGCAATGTGCCGTGCATTACGACCTCGACCTCCCGTTCCCGTGGGTTGATGCGCGACCACATTCGCATATTGCTGCACGGCCCACTATGCCTGGCTGCCTCGATATCCCTAAGTTAAAGACGCCAATAGCGAAGACCCAACCAATCGCGTCGGTCTTTCCACATAGGGTGTTCTCAACTCCATTAAATGACTCCATCGTCTTCGTTGTTCTGCGCTGCAGCCGGAAAGCTTCGATGACCAGCAAACAGACGCATACCCTCTGCCATACCGCGATTGAACTCTTTTGAGCACAACGTAGTACTTCCAGCTCCTGTCGACTCCAGCCCTGGTGAACTGCTTGACTTCGTTAAGCAATCCTCTTCTGCGTAACTGTGCGCCAGCCAGAATGGCGGCGGCAGCAGGCTTGTGTACGACCTCGCTGAAGATAAGTTTACATGAATACGGTTCATGTCGCTGCACGCCTCCGGTCTCGCCATGCGGCAAGATGTCGCCTCATCACTTTCTCGATAAAGCGCCTCCGAATAACGTATGGCGATCGCTCAATGTGATTCCGCTGTTTGCTCTGCGTTCTTCCACGACATCCCCAGGCGATGGCGCTAACGCCAACGACATCAGCTCCTGGCGGTATTGTTGAATCTCTTTCACCCTGCTGCTCCTCACCGCAGGCCATAGCCTTCCTCCAGGAAGGCAGCACCTCTGGCATTCTTCCCCTCACGGGCAACATATATCGAGGATCCCGGCATACCTCCTCTTTATTAACATCGCCGCTTGCCTCAATGTTTTGTTATTACATAACCTGTCCATGAAGCTGATGCGCAGCTCTCCTCAGCGATAACCCGCCTCCTGCCTCTCTGCCGCGCGGCCCTTCTGGCCACTCCAAGGCAAGTATTTGCCTGCACCGAGCGAGTGCGTTCGTCCCCCTTCTTCTCAAAGAAAGGCGACGACCGAACCCGGCCCCTTGCCGTGCCCGGGGACGGGCCCCGAGTACGGACCCTAACAACCGCCTCGGGGCATTCGCCCGAGCCGGACGGGCGCCTTTCGACAAGCCTGTTCGTGTTGCGGTGTTTACGGTCACTACCTCACGATTGCCTCTCTTACGGATGCGACGATCGCCCAGGGTCTCCGGCCACGTGCCGCGGCGGACAACACGCCTCCTCCTTGTCACTCGTGGCCACCACTCGACGATTGTTCTTGATCCTTTCCTCTTCGAGGATTCGTGGCCACCCAAACCCCCGCGGCCATGTATACCCCCTCGTCCGACTGCAGTTCCTACGATTACACGGTCCTTGTGATACCTCACGATCACACGTGCGTCGATCTTCCACCTTCGAACACTGATCCCGCGATCCTTTAGCTTCCTCTTCCTTTCGGTCGCAAGGCACTCCTTCTTCGAGTTCTACGAGCCTCTTTCGACGTCAAGCGGTCCTTACGTCCTCGACCCAAAGTTGAGGTTCATCCAAAAGATTCCAAAGGAACCATTCAGCGAAATATTGCTTGGGTCGAACGACTCGGTGCGTATATTATAGTAGATGATTTGGGCTGAAATATTTTCACCGCCATTTCACACCACTGGAACTCCTACGATCGTGCCTTCCCCAAGGAAGGCTCTACTATGCGTGAAGGCGGCTGTTGATCTGTGCCCAATGATTGTTTTACGACCTTGACCGGACCCATCCTCCTCTTCCTCGGCAATCGCCTTCAAATCCCAATCTCCAAAATCCGAACGCCAATGCTTATCGTTATGGTGATGAGGGCGTCACCTGCGTGATGTCGCCGGTTTAAACCTTCGGATCTGGTGACGCTACGATCACCCTTGACGTGAATATATCAACCATTAACTGTTGTGTGTCCATCACCTGCAACCGGTGGGCCGTTTGCGTTGATAAAGTCGTTGATGCCCTCTGAACGCAACGTTCTGTTGGGCGGCTTCATTCTCGCCATGCTGCATTATCCACATGATTTCGCAGAATGTCTCCTGCGCATAATGGAAGATAGTCTGCATTGACCGGCTATCTTATCGCGAACGCCATCTCAGGCTTATCGCCAGGCAAACCATATTACTGCTGCTGCTTTCGTCCCGATTCTTTGACGCGATGCTCACGGCGTCTATAAAGATTCCACCACCTTGGTACTTTCCTCATCTTCCCCCTCGTGCGATCCCGACAGCAGATATTTTTATGACTCAATGTCGGGTCACTTATCAACAGCTTTAACACTGCGGCTAATCAGCCACACCACGCCCTCCGCCTTCGCTCCACAACCGTTCATGCTCGCCAACCCGTACATATATCGCCCCTCCGGTACGGTATCACGAACCTCTTTATCCTCCAGGCTCGGTCCCCACTGACGTAACCATCTTCGGGCAGTACCTCCTGGTCGTGCTGCACTGTAGACGAATCCCCTTCTTCCCCTCCTGGATATCTTCTTGTCCCCGTCATGGCCATCTCTCTCCCTAAACCCGACCTTGGGCATTCTGATGCAGTGCCTTGACCCCGGTAGCCACCCCCGCGGTCACCAAACAGCAGGCGCGACGGGTTCGGCGGGTCTCGCTTCCTTCATAGCCCGCGCGGCGCGGCCTGCTCCACAAGACCCTTCTCCTGACGTGGCTCCAGAAGAAGGCGAGGCCACGACGAGGAGGACAACCCATGCAATCAAGCCCCAGGCATCCCTTACCCCGACCACCAAAGCATACGTGCCGATGCGCTTTGTGTGATGTCTTCGGTCATGCCACTTGTTTGGTCAATTTAGTGTGTCCTAAGTGCGCATTTTAGTGTCAATCCAGGAATACGTAAGCGTGGAGAAGTGTAGCGCACTATATATGCAAGATAACCCTCTTTTCTTATTTTTTATGCGTTTATGGTCTTTCTAGGTGAAATAGGAAATTCTAAGTGAAAAGCAAGCTTGGTTATATTTGTTCAAGAGTAGTATCCCTATAATGATTTACCAATCTCAGCTTTAAAAGCAAATTGAAATTACAATGACAAAAAATGCTTACTGAAGAAATGAAGAAAGTGTTGTTAATCTAATGAATCGAAACAAAAGCTAGTGAATATGAAAGCTGAAGCTATTGTTGCTACTGCTTGAACACAAAAAACTAAACATAGAGTTAAAATTACGATGAAATAAATCTAAATCAGATTGTCAATTCGTTTTCTGACCCTTCATCATTAGACCAACTGTAACGGAATTAATGTAAACAACTTGTATAGCTGATTGTTGAATTTTGTGGAAAAGTATGCTAAGCTGCACGTTTCGTCATCATGACCCCCTCACCATCCCAGTCTGAAATTTTACCGGAAGTAACACGAAGACGCTAGGCAACAATATATCCTAATTTTGCGAAGAAACTAATATAAACTACACATTTCATCATACGACCTCTCCTGTCCGGTCCGGTACAGCAGCTTTCGGAGTAACCTAAAGACGCTGGAAAGCGGCAATATATCTAATTTTGCAGAAAAACTGTGCTAAACTGCCGCATTTCATCTGCAACCCCTCTCTACATCGGTCAGTGACAGCTTCCGGAAGTAGCGAAGACACTGTGGTGGCTGTGTGTCTGAATTTTAACTACGGATACGGATAACAAAAGCCCCCACCGGCTCTTTTTTTTTTTCACAGGAACAGGGAGAGGCGCGAAGTTAAACAAAGGTGACGGAAAAAACTAGCGAGAATAGGTTCCTTGTCATTAGCTCCTGAAAATGCTGTTTAAAACATCCCTAAAACACCAAAAAAAGCCCCGTCGATGTTTTAACAATCATAAAAACATAAAAAACCAGAATACAATGGAAGTTACGAAATGTGTGTGAACGAGTGAAACAACTATTGAAATAGACATGTGATAGTTTTATGATACAATAGCCCAGCAAAATGAAATAGAGAAAATATAAAAACGTGTACACGAACACTACGGTGACGAAACCTCTCTATAACTGTCGTATGATCCTCAACACAAATTAAGTTATGAAAACGGAGATTTTCACATTAAAAAATATTCTGTTGGTAGGTAGTGACTCAGCGGGCGTAATCACTGCACACATAACGAATACGCACATCAACTCAGCAGCCTATATCAACTAACAACTATCAACTCACATTCACTAACTCTACGGCGTGTACAACGCTCTTTATAAAAACAGCAAAATATAGCATTTGTCTCCTGAGTTTATGATAAGCGGCCCCGGCCGTGGACCACTAAGACTGCGGATATGGGAGTAAACCATGTTGAAGCAGATCACATGAAAGTTAAGTGACAAATTCAACTCGAGAACACCTTTTGAGATGTCAATTAACCTCCATAGCTTGGAAGCGACGTATGGATGTTTCTATACCGCGAAAACAATCCGACCGACATAGAACTCCGGTTGACTTCAATGGAGTAAGCTGACTTGTAGCTTTCGCCAACAAATTACTTGAACCAATAGGACGAACGTATCGCCATGGGCTACTGCTTTTGCCCATATGGATTCGTTTCATCGTTGACACTGTAACATTGATTTTCACAAATCATTTGAAGTTGCGACGTGCGGAGAAGTGACAGTTTCGCTTATTTTGTATGAACAAATCTAAATCAAATAGAAAACACACAAACATGGTAAAAACCATGTTAGATACCCTTTAACGATGTTAAAAGAATTTTGGAGGTTTATTCGATGAAAAAGAATGTAAATATGAAAGAAGCAAATTAAAGGACTCAACATGCCTTTTATTGAAGGTGTTGCATGTCCTCTCTTGTAAAATTTTGATACTCTCTTGTTCAATTCATGTATGCGGATATTACGTACGACATCTAACTATATCTTCTTCTTTGATGCTGTGCATCATGCAGGTTTCTGACCTTCAGGCACACAGATTTGATATTCACACAGTGCTGCCACTCAATTTTTGGCATTTCTTTGCTTCTTATTTTTCCACTGCAAAATGCCAAATAACATGATATTATCATGGATAATCTTATCGATTTGCCTTATCTTTGAGTGTTTCATTTCATTTTGATATGTACGTTCAAAAGCTCAGGCTCTAAAATCTCTTTGTTTTAATGGTAGACAGGTGTCATAGTATGTGAAATTTGAATAGAAGAGTGCCAGAACTTGAACATATTCTCTAGTTATATAATGTGAACCTCCTGCTGTTTGGTCATAATTAACTGTTTAATTTGTCCTCAAAATGCTATGAGAGAAATTAATTCAATTTGGTGAGAACTTTCATCAATGTTTTGTGAAAATAAGATGGAGTACGCTCATTATCGATTGGGGTGAAAGGAGTGGGTTCACTAGCATTGAAATGGACTATAGTGGGTTGAGTACAATGAATCATCCTATTTCACCCAAATCAGTAAATGAGGACCATCTAATTGTGTTTTCTCGATTTCATACAAGCCTATTTAACCTCACTCTGTCTTTGTAGTACTCTACCACTTTTGTTCTTCTTTCCTGAAACTTTGCCACACGGATAGGGTAATTTTGTTTGAAGAAAAATTAATCCTCTCGGATAGAATTTGGTGATCTTCTTGAGAAGAAGAAGAAGTTTTATGAATGACCTCAGCAATTTCTTTCCCTTTGATATTTTGGCTTCATAGTTTTGATTTCCCCTTCTTCTTCCTTTTACCAATCTCACTTCTCTATCATTTTCTTCATAACAGTATTCAGTATCTTTGAATTTCATCCATTCTTTTCCTTCTACTTCTTTTGTTGTGCTAGTGCTGAGGAACTCTTTTGTGTAGGAGCATCTTGGGGTTTCCAACATCCATTTTCTTTCTTCTACTCCTTCTAATTGGATTGCAGCAGAATTTTACTGAGGTTCTTCCAAAGAAGTTTCAACTAGGAGTATTCCCATGTATCTTTTCTTTCTTTTAGCTCCTTTTCAGTCAAAATTTTACATAAGCCATGATGATATAAATGAGGCTCTACATCTCCCTGAGTGTTTTGCACGATCCTGACCATTTTCTTCCAGCTGTTGAATAGGAAATACGAAGGTTGAGTTTGGTTTTTCAAGAAATTCATCAATATCCTAGTATGATACATGTACATAGAGGCAACCCATTACGTATGATAAATTTACGAACAATAGGTAATAAAGTGACCCATTCATCTTTGTACGTACACGAAGTTCTCTTTTGAAAACGATGATATCCATACCTTCAGTTTCGGAGGATTGTTCTCCATGCCTCATCCTTTGATACTTTTGTTTGGTTCAATGTTCTCCTTCTGAAAAACATACGTAACATTTCTTTACTAATGATGCTTCATTAACCAAAAAAACTTATATACACTTCACCTTGAAAACCATCAGAATGATCTTGCAAACGCTTTGAAAGCCATAACTATACGTAGTAACCCTGAATTTCCTGAATAACCGCAACCATTTAGCTTTATATAACATCTCTTTTGTATGTGGAAATCCTACGAACTTAGATCCTTAAAATAACATTATGTTCATTCCCCATTTACTTCTGTGCTTCCTTTGACTTGCCTGCGGCAATGAGGTTTAAGTGGAGCTTGATGGAATACACGGAGTCGAGCACAATGTTGTGGGGGCGTTATCCAGCAGTGAGCACCATACACGAATGGAATAAGGCGTGGCTGGTGAATATGCGGGAATGAGGTAACAAAAAAAGGGAGCAGATGAGTGAAAGCGAGGAATGAGAATGAGTAGAGTGAGTTTTATCGCCACGACGGAGACACGACAAGAGGTTAACAAAGCATAATGCATTCGACGCATTTTGAATTTTTATTCGTTTGTGTCATAAATATGAACACGTTTCAATCAATGATTATGGGGGAATTATGCGGCTTATAGAGTCCTTTGTCAACTCAAATACGTGCGTGCTCTACGGTGGGCTATTTGAACATGAGTAGGTGAATTTCAATAATGGGCTCGTTTTGACGAATAAATACGAGAGGATAACATGAGATGGGCCAGAGGAAGGGTTATTGGATGCAATAAATCATAAATCATTCACATTGTGGGTAGAGCATAGTTTAAAAATTACATAAAAATGTGTTTTTTTATATATTTGAAATAAACACATTCATACTATTTTGAGTCCTTGCTTTTGCCCTTGGTCTTCAATGCAATTCAGTCTTCATTAGTGTGAGATATTCCATTGATCCTCTCTGCATTTTGTTTTCAGCAGTTTTATGAAAACAACAACTAACTGTACATTCTTTTTGAAAACGGTAGTAGTAGGCTGTGAGTCTTGCTCTGACTGAGCTTCAAGTCGAAGTGCAGGCAACCACAGCTATTGCCATTTGAAATAGAAATGAACAAAATGACAAATGACAGTGGAAATAGTCATAAAATTTTAAGTGATGGAATGGATGAGATGAAAGTAAGAATGAAAGTGAGAAATGAAATGAAATGAAATGAAATGAAATGAAATACTGAAGGAAATGATGGAATAAAATGAGTGGGTGGTGAGATAAAATGGAAGCAAAAAATGAGAATTTTTTTCAGAGAAAATATAGGAGGTCATAAGAGTATAACGATTTCACTCCCATATTTTCTGTAAAACCCTTAATCAATAGTGATTGGTTTTGAGGCTTATACCATTTTTTTCTCTCTTTTTTTTTTTTTTTTTTTTTTTAACTTGAAAAAACAAAAAATAGCTAAAGTAGAAAGTTCTTATTGACTGATGTGAAAATTTTCTTGAAATAACCAACAAATCATCTTTAGGAAGTGGCTTATGATAAACTTTCAATCTATAGCCATTCACTAAAAGGGTTTAAGAAACTCATCAATAGTCTTGATTCTTCTGACTCCATTGTTAAAGATCTTGTCAATCATATGAAAGCCCAACAATAGTGCAAAAATTTCCCTTCAGAAAGTCTTTAAACTTGGAAGTCAAATAAAAATACTAATCTCCCATGTGGAAACTTCTTCTCTTTATTATATTTGTCATGCCCTTAGTTCTTGATATTGAACTAAATCAGTTCTTCAATTGCTTCAACATACGATCTCATCTGGCTCATTCAATTTGCTCATTCATGTAACATGACCTTGATAAGTCCATTCACAATTTTGAAGCTGTATCTTGAAGGTCTTGACTTGGAACTCAATGGGGAACAGACTTCTTTCCCATAAGCAAGTTCATAGGAATGTCCTTGTTGTATTCCTCCATGTAGTTAAGCAGATACAAGGCTTGGAAGCCTTTGCTAATCTCTTCTGTAGATGAGAGCAGTTTTAGTGATGGCACCGAGGGTACAACATGGACTCCACTTGACCATTTGCTTGTGGATGGTAAGGAGTAGATTTTACGTGGCAGTTTTGTATTCTTCCATCAACTTCTCACGAATTTGATGTGAATTAGCTCCCCCGATCATTTACCATTTCTCTTAGAACATGAAAGTGATAAAAATATCACTCAAAAAAATGAACAAGCTGAATTTTCGTGCGAGTCCTAATGGCAGCTTCTACCCATTTGGTAACATAATCAGTGCAAACCAATATATACTTCTTTGCGCTTCGATGGTGGATTAATCGGTCCAATGAAATCTAAAGCCCATTTTCAAAGGTTGATAGTACTGTGTTTGCGGTGGCATTTCATTTGAAAAGGAGGTAGGTTTCCTACTCTTTTGTGACTATCACACCTTTTGACATATTGTTTGCATCTTTGAAGAAGAGCCAATAATATCCCAAAGAAGGATTTGCTGGGCCGTCCTTTTTTCATAAAGTGTCGCATATGGACTATCATAACCTTAAGAATATCGAGCATTTCATCTTCCCCAGCACATCTTACGATCACAAAGATGCATGCATTTTAAACAATTCGTTGAAATCACAGAATATCTTGAACTCTCACACGAATAATTTTTCGTTTTCTCTTGGAAATAAATGTGAAGGTAGTTCCCTTGTAACCAAATAGTTAGCAATATGCATACAAAGGGGTCTTAATAATTCTTGCAAACAAATATTCCATGGAAACTTATCCTACAAGAGAATATTCTTCCAATATTTTGAATTCTGGAACAAGAAATCAGCTCTTGTATTATGTTTTCTGGTCTATCCAACACGGTAATATTAATTCTTGCAAAAGTAAAAGCCATCTTGTCACTCTTGCCATTAATGCCAGGTTTACATTTCATTTAAATATCTAATTATGAGAATGAGTCGGTATGAATAAAAGTTCATAGCACATTGTTCATAATGTAAATTTAGTAATTGCATGAACAAGCTAGAACTCTTTTGATCCGTATGTAATTCAGCCTCTTGTAGGAGTCAAATTTTTCTTTGGTATAATAAATGGCATAAGAATTAAGTCTTTTTGACCCAACACGGCTCAAAGTGCTATACGAAAACTATCTGAAATATGGAAAGAAGTTTCCAATTTAGATTATCAAGATAGGTGCTTCGGATATTCTTGTTTCAAAGTTTCAAAAAGCGGATTATTAATCGGGATCCATTTAAATTCACGATCTTTTGTAAGCAACTTGAAGAGTGGAGATACTATTTTAGTGAAGTTTTCTATAAATCTTCTATAGTAACCGGTAAATCCTAGAAAGCTTTAACATCTATTTTGACAATTTGGAATAGGTAACTTCAGAATGACTTCAACTTTTTAATCTATCAACTTTAATTCCATCTCTGAAATATGATGTCCTAAAAACAATCCTTCGGAGAAACATCATAAAGCATTTTCATGGCTTAATGAAAGGTTTGTTTCTTTACATCTTGAAGACTTTCCCAAATTTTCTAATGCCTCTTCAAATGAATTGCCTAATATCATCATCACATAGCCTCTCTACATAATCTTGGATTAGATGGGAAAAAAGGTTATAATCTTCCTCTTTGGAGATATTTATGATGCATTACAACTTAAAAGGGAAGCACTCGGTAGGCAAAAGTTCACCTTGGACAAGTAAATGTGGTCTTATCTTGATCTTCGGTGCTACACGGGTGATTATGTACACTAAAACCATCCAAAAACAGTACTTTTTACTGCTAATGTATCTAATACCTGATCAATAAAAGGAAAAGGAAAGTGATCCTTCAAGTTGCTTTTTGTTCATCACGTAATCAATGCATGCTCTCCCATTTCCATTCTTTTTAGGTACTATAACCAAAGGAGAAGAAACCCATCGGCTATGCGAAGATGGATAAATGAGTTTGCATTGAGAAGTTTTAGGAGCTCTTCTTTGCTATCTCCCTGGATTTGGATTCATCCTTCTTTGAGGGTTGTGCAGATTGGTCCTCTTGTTTTCCTCAATATGAATGTAGTGGATGCGCAGTCTTGGGATCAATACCTTCATCATCGGTATACTCCCATGCAAATGCGGTAGAATGTTTTAAGATGCAGTTAGTTCTTCTTGTTGAAAGCTTCTCCGGATGTTTGTTGATATTAGTATCTTACTAGGAAAAATCTCAAAAAAACAGAATTGCAAATTCTTATGAAATAAAGAGACATTTGTCTTGATGATCGTAATGCATATCGGACTCTTACTTCATTGAAATTGTGTGAGGTCATATTAAAGTTACTTAAAAGGTACTAATATATTCCAGAATTTGACTATCCTCATGATTTCGAAATAGTACTTCGGGTTATTATAGTGTTTTATAAATAAATATTACATTCATTGTCTCCCTATTTTAATTATGTGGAGGGATACAAATTAGTTTCTTTATTCGAATTACCATTAGAAATGTACATGTCTCACAGATCTACAACTAATAAAGCATCATTTATTGACGACCAAGGTCTTCCTGAATAATTGGATGTCTCTAGATTACTTTGGGGGTCAAAATCATAAAGTCTGCGGATATTCCCAAAAAGTCTGAAGGAGACTAGTATCTTCTAATACACTGCATCTTTGGTTCTCTTTATGAGTACGTCTGCAGATGCAATGGTGAGTGTGAGAAGGTTAGGGAAGTTTTTAGCTGATCATAGTTTGTCTACTCATAATGTTGATAGCAGCCCTAGAGTCAATCAATGTGTTTGGAATTTCTATCCATTTATATGTGTCTTGACAATTGGACTTCTGGATCTGCATGTTCTGTGGGCAATTTTTCCCATCATGTCTGCCAGTCTTTTCCTACAATTGGATTCTTCTTGTGTTACTAGCTTTCTTCTGGTCTTTTGAAACTCAACTCCTTTATGGTTTTGCTAGAATAGGAATTTCTCGAATGACATGTAATGGAATCTTGATACAAACATTCTTCAATTCATCTAAGAAAAGTCATAGTTAAGCAACAAATTTGTTTTTTCACCCCCTTATCAATTTGTAGTCTTTCGGAGAAAAGGAGGTGTAGATGAAGATCGAGTTTGCTCAGCTTCATGAAGGTTGTGGATGCCTGGCCTTCTTTTTCTTTTTAGTTTTTGAATTTTGAAGAGATTCTTCTCGAACCCTTATTGACTTGAAGAAGGTGCCTCCTCGGAGGTATCTTGCTCTTGATATCCCTGAAGGTTTTCTAAAACTCTGCAGGATGCGGGTTGTACATCGTTGAGAGGAACAATCATATGGGTAGAAATTGTTGTCCTTCTACCATATAGAGGTATTTTGATTCTTATTGTTAAGTTTGTGATAAATGGTGGAGAGATTGGTTGTCTTCTGTTAACATTGGGAGCATGAGTTGAGGATTTGTATTTTTTGTTGAGAAGGTTGATGTTGTGGAAAACTAGCCGTGAAAGTTGTTGTGGATTTTTGGCTTGGAAATTGTGGAGCTTACTTTGATTTTGAAAAGATGAGGATATTGATAAAATTGAGCAAATCTCACATAGGATTTGCATCCCTGTACCCATGGATGATATGAATTTTGATGTTAGGGCCAAAAGTTGTTTGCAAAGAGTCAATTTGGTGGGGTTTGAAGATTCTTGGGGTTATTAAACCCTTGAAGTTGATATCCCTGCCAAGGTCTCCTTCGCGACAAAGCAGAGAACTCTATTGAATTTGGATCTTCTTGAAAAGCAGCTTTGAGTCCAGGGATTAGAGGACAATCGCCAGTTTCATGATTTCGAGCAAATCACTTCATGTTTTCTCTACGCTTTTGCGTCAGGGACATTCGCCATGTTTTCTTTCCATTCCCAGGACAAAAGATAAGCCTACGCTTGTCACCGTTGCAACTGCCTTTGTTTTGGTTCTTCAGGGTGTGCAGTTGTTCCTTTAAGACCTGAATGTCAGTTTTAAACTCATCAAGCATATTGCAATCTACTTTCTTGATCCAGTTGCAGATTTGATGGCCCTATTAGAAGAATCCTGAGCCCTTTTCGATTTTAAATCTTCCAACCAATTGGATACGTGGATGCATTATATCATGAAATAGGAGTTAATGTCTCCTTTACCCGTCATGTTTAAAAAAATGTCTATCATTCATCTCTAATGGCTTTTAATAGGAGGGCTTTCAGGTTTCATTATCTAAGTTGCTCATCTTTGCTCTTTTCAAGTTACTATTAAAATCTTTCAATTAAGTCTTCCAAATTTTCATCTTTTTTACATCATTTTGAATACCTCATCATGTGATTGGTGGGCATACAATAGTCCAAGTATCTGTCCAAAAATGTTTGTTTCATATCATTCCAAGTCTTGATAGATTGAGTGGCTAATCCATGAACCATTTCAAAGCCAGTCCCTTCAAAGTTGAAGGAAATAGTTTGAGTTTTGAGAATCTTCCGTATAGTCATAAAGTTGGCTTTACTGCTGAAGCTCAGCAGAAATGTTTCGGGATCCTCATACATCGTCCATAAAAGTTAGGGAGAATGAATGGTGAAATATTTTCATTTGCATGTAGGTTCCTCATCAGCTATAGGGAATCAGTACGTCCCTATTTCTCTAGTTATTTCCTTCACCATTGTTATCTTCATTGTCTCCACTCTCCTCTACTCCACCACTCTGTTATTCTTCTCTTCTTGCATGATGGTTTCTTTAAGTCCTTATAGTCCTCTAGTTCTTCTACTCGGAAAGGATGAGAGAAAGTCTCTTTGTTGACTAGTCGGTTTTATTAGGTGGTGTAGGAGAATCCTCTGGTCAATTTGTTCCTTGACTTCAAAAATCTTAAGGCTAGGGGTAGATGATGGTGAATACGGTCTGTGCCTTGAAGATGAGTTGAAAATCGAACTCTTGGCTGACTATAAACCTTCTAGAATCTCTTGCTCTATGTGTCATTTTTTATATATTTTTTAACAAAGATTGGGCTAATAATTCTCTTTACGATCTTCCGGATCATAAGTGCAAGAAAGTATGTAGAAAATTACTAAACCAATAACTCTCTTTTACGATCCTCAGTCACACTAGGTGCAAAGGCTTATGCTTCAAGAAGTTATCAAGTTTTCCTTCTTTTATGATTTTATGTATGTTTTTTGAAAATTGGCACTATAGTTACACTTCTAGGCAACGGCGTAAAATGTTTGGTCAATTTAGTGTATGTCTAAATTAACATTTAGTGTCAATCTAAGGAGATAATGCTTTGATGAAGTGCGCGCCATATAACCTGAATAAAACACTCTTTCTTAACTTTTGTCGTTTATGGTCTTTCTGGGTGAGAATACACGATTCTAAAGTGAAAAGCAAGCTTAGTTATGTTGTTCAAGGGTAATCATCTCATAATGATTTACCAATCCTAAGACTTTAAAAACAAATTAAAATTACAATGACAAAGAAAAATGCATGCTGAAATGGAAAGTGTTATTAATCTAATGAATCAAAACAAGAAACTAGTGAATATGAAAATAGCTATTCTTCTTTATAGCCCAGACACAAAAAGAAACTACGCTTCGCAAATTCAAAGTGCAATAAAATAAATCTAAATCGGATACATCAATTCATTTTCTGACCCATGTCATTAGACCCATTATTGTTGCTGAGTAATCATAAACCTTGTGTATTACAGTTATTAATTTGAGAAAAACTAATACTATTCCCATTTTCATCATCGACCTCACCATCGGTCGAGCAACTGAATGTAAAACTAAGCATAATATATCTGGTACAGAAAGAAACTAATCACTAAAACTACACATTCATCATCGACCTCATCCCAGTCCGGTATGACTTTCGGAGAAATCGCGTGAAAGCCGCTAAGCGACTTAATATATCTAATTTTACGAAGAAACTAATACTAAACTACTACATTTCATCATGCGGCCCCTCACCATCGATTGTTGTTAGCTTTTACGGAGAATGGCCCAGAGACACTATGAGTAGCTTAATATGTCTAATTTTTTAACTCTTTTGAATCGGATAAACAGCTGAAAATTGTACAGAACCAAAATGCAAGAAGTTAAACAAAGATTGTGGAAAAACTGGCAATGAGAATGATATCGATTTCATATCATTGTAAAATATATGAAAATGCCGGTACGTCTACAAAACGCGCGAAGAAAGGTGAATTTTAATCACCGCCATAAAGCGAAGATACAATACAAAGTCGAAAATGTGGCGGAAGAACCGAACATTCGTGAAATATGAACATGTAATGGGTTATGATACAATAGCTGGCAAAAAAAATGAAATGAAAATACTGTTAATACGGAACCTCATTTGACGGGGGCCCTCTCTGGCTTTGATGTGATCCTTTAAATTAAGTTATGATTTTCATTAAAAAACAAGTCATTAAATTTTGGTGGTATTCATCAGGCAGGCGTAATCACCATAACTGATCGCGCATCGGCACTCATGACTATATCAACTGCGCTATCACTCATTCACTAACTGCGTAAATGTCTATTGTCTTTGTAAAGCAACAAATGGCTTTGTCTCCTGGGGGTTACTGATGGCGGCCGACGCGTGAACCACTGGGCCGCGGATATGATGCTTCATGTTGGAAAAGCGGATCTATGAGAAGGTGGTGGCAAATTCAACTCGAACTTTGCCACGGATGTCGGTGTATCATGAAGCTTGGAAAACGGTAGTATGGATGTTTCTATACCTGAAAGAGTCCGACCCGACGTAGAACTCGCGATTTGACTTCCCGTGGATGGCTTTGACCAACGGCTTTCGCCAATTTACTTGAGCCAGCGGTTTGAACCATCGGCGCCGTTCTTCTTTGCTTGTGGTTAGATTTCCTTAGATTGTTCTAACATTGATTTCCACAAAATAAGTTTGCAGGAAAATTCTGGTAATTGCGGAAAGTGACAAGTTTCCGCCATTGTATGAACAAAATCTAAATCAAATAGAAAACACACAAACATAATTAAAATATGTTAGATACTTGCTTTTTTTACACATGATGTTAATAATTTGGAGGATTTCGTGGTGAAAGAGATGTGGAAAAGTGTATGGAAAAAGAGGCAGGTCGGGACTCAACACCACTCCCGCCGTACGGTGCCCCACCCCTCGAAGCTTCCGTCGCGGGACATTCCCGACTGGAGTCTCTGATCCATCTCCTGTCCCCGACTCCCTCCCAAAACTCAAACATGCATACAGTGTACATACGACGCACGCGTGCGTTCCACCGACATACACACCCTCTGTCCCCGCCGACGGTACCCGGTCCTCCGCCCCGGACTTGTGCAGCAATTCAAGGCCCCTTCAATCGGACCCGAGAGGACATTCACCATTCCGCCTCCACAACCCCAAAAGCCAACGGAAGAGGCCCTCGGTCACTCGGCTGGCCTGTCTCCTCGCGGTGATGGGAACGTTCCGCCAGATCCTCCCCACTGCTGTTGTTGTTCCTTCGAGCGGTCATCTTCGACTCGGCAATAAGTGGTCAATTGTCTACTTACTCTTCGGTCACCCATTGTGACGATGCGCATGTGAACCTCTCTTCTCATGATGATGATTCGAGCCCACTTCTGTGTCGAGGTGGTTCTTCTCACAGTCACCACATCTTCTATCACGATGACGACATTGTGAAGAAATTCCCACCTGACTGTCAGCTACACCCTTCGAACCCGTAGATTGAACCTACATCTTTGTGTGTGTTCCATCACATAAAACCCAATGTTTGGGTAGGGGCACCCTTCATTTTGAGGACCCGCAGGGGCAGCATTCTCACACCCACTCTCTGAGTATGTCCCAGTGTTCGTGTTGAATCTAGACAGTATTCTTCCATTTGGAAACCTCTAGGTCACTATCACCAGATGCTCTCGGGACGATACATATCGTTCCCTCATCTTCGCCAGCCTTGATCTCTTGAACGTGTTGACCAACCTATAGCTTTTCTCTGGAAACATCGATTCGTGTCTCGATCCTCCTTTTGAGATAGTGACACCCGAGTATGCCAATTAGGAAAGCATGCGTCAAGCACAATCCTGCCAGTACCAAAGATTGGTAATCCTCCATTCCCGCTATGTGCTGTATATGAAACAAATAGCACACCACATCATTCAAATGTGTTTGAATTCCCATTTTTCTGAATACATTTTAGCATGGCCCACCATGTACAGGGCACCTGCTTTAATATACCCTCCTCACTTTCGTTTGAAGGAGGTTGTCACCTGATAAATTAGCAGAAATTTACTTCTCTACAACTTCTTGCGTTGAACTTCTACGACACCGCTAGAACAATGACTTGTCATCATGATGTCTTTGTAGTTATGATGTTGTATGCAAACAACGGAAGCGGCGTGCATAAGCTAGGTATGACCAAAAATCGCTTATAGCACTTTTCCTTGGCCATTGTTCTGGTATATGACCACGAACCGCGATATGGGTCATGGGAAGTTTGACTCATTATGCGCTGAGCCCTTACATCATTGTAAGGATTTATGAGATAACGTACTCATTTTCATTTTTACACTGCTTCATAAAAATCAGCTCTGACCGCAAAAGCAACTTCAAACCCACCTCATCTCTGATCATGATTTCTGCCATTTCACGGACAGGTACACTTATTTGCCCTATGCATCGTCTGTGAGGGTCGTACTTTTGCCCCAAAAAAGTGCGACCGGCCTGCAGAAAGATGAAGGAGGGGGTTGTTTAAGGGGTTTGGGCCTCAGCTACAAGTAATAATCCATCCGTCTGGGCCGAAGTTGAGCACTCTGCTTATCAGTACAGCAGAATCTTGAATCCTTGATCGTGGGATTTATCCATGCCATTCTGCATATTGCGTGTCTCATCTCCCGTGCACCACGACAACGATAACAAATAGACGGACACGGAGGAAACGCCTCATTGAAAAAGAACACGTTTCTTCTTTCATTTCTTGCGACCACCGTGGCCCGTTCGACGAACCGTACGACACACATTTGAATCGAATCTCTCGGCTCTCACATGGGTTTTGTAGTTTTTGGTGATTTGATACTTCACCCCGGACACTTTTTCCCGAAGGGTCACTTCTGCTCTTCGTCCCGAATTTCTCTTCGACACGCTGTGCCAGGCGCCATCACCCCTTACTTGTCACGTATTCGTCGATTTTAAGTCTTCAATGCAGGTTGTACTCATCGGGCCGCGTGAGCCACCGACTGGGGCCCCGCTGCGTAGCGACGCTGTCTAGTCGCCCTTGTGGAAACATCGGTTGAAGTCATCATTGCATTTCATGGAGTCTGTCTGCATCCTTTTACACCCTACTATAACCCTCTCCTTTTTTTACTTGGTTTCTTTATCTCTGTGTGTCATGACCTTCAACTTCTTGTCACATTCGCCGATATTGTGTCGATACATTTTGCCCGTATGCGTTCTTGCCTGGTATGCTGTGAGAAGTGGATGCGTGGCTCATCTTCCAGCTACCCATCATCATTGGTGTGGGTCGTACGGTGGCTCTGCGCCCAACAACTTCTCCTGGTGCCTTGGTTTGAGGATGTGCGTTGCCCTCCCCTACGAGGCGGACCTCTGCTCGCCGACCTCGACACATTGTTGAAGCTTAAGGTCTGGGCGGTGTACCTTGGTTGACTTACACTTTTGTTCGGTGCCTCCCAGATCGAAAGAGGACCTGTTCCTCCTTTAACGATTGCTTCTCGGCTCCTTTCGGCATGATACGAGGTCGTGCTCTTTGGATAGTCCGGTGACCCGGCCCGACGACTCTTCGGTGATTCCGGGCGTGTGTGAGATGTCTCGGCCTCGCGAGGGGTCGCTGTGAGCCCTTCCCCCACGTGCCGGGATGACCGCCTGTTCGTGCCGACCTTTGATGGCCGCGCTCGGTTGATGATGTTGGCCCGCCAGCACGCCGCAGCACCTCTGTGATTTGCATGTATCGGTCGAATTTTGTAAACGCCCATTACGAGGGGCATTTGGGTTGTATTTATCTCACTACGCCTCGAATGATGTTGTACTGGTCTGAGCATTATCCCGAGCACGGCAGCATGTATGTGGGGGCTTCTGGCCCACATTGTATTTTTATACTGACTCTTCGGTGCCGAGCATGCTCTGTGGTTGGGTCCCCTTTTTCATGGACACATATTCTTTTGTGCCTTTGTCTGGCCCGAACGCCGTCGCCTCCCCACCCACCTTCGGCCTGGTATATCTCATAACGAGAGACTTGTTGCACCTGGGGTCTCGTCTCCTCGGAGGTCCTAGTCCTTGGCCCTGCTCCCTGCCTCATATTTCTCTCTGCGACATACCCTTTTGTTGTCTAGTGATTGTCTTCTTCTGACATACTTCGGTCATACGATTTGCTCCACGACACTCGCACGGCGGGGGCAATACGGCCCACCATTTTTTGGTCATCTAACCTTTCATCATTAGATGGACCCAAGTACACCATGTAAGACCCGGTTTTAAAGTAAAGCTGCTTTCACTATGTTAATTTAGGAAACCCCAAAGAATAATTAATTAAATAACTAATTTAATTATTATTCCCGGTCATCTTCTTAAAACAGAAATTATTAGAATAAACCCATAGTTATCTTATTATTTTCTAGAATAATTATTTAATAATATTTCTTGTTAAATATGACCAAATCAACCACCATTAATCAAATAAATCATTATTTGTTGATTTATATCAACACTTCCTTAAAAGATAAATAAAATCATTTATTTATTTATTTTCACTAATCGAGGGATTTGACCCAAGTCGACACCCTTTCCTCAACAAACAATAATAAAATATTTCCGTAGAACAGATCTGGTGTGATTAACATTATTTTAATCGCCACACCAGATACGAAAGACCCAATATTTTAGTATACAGACAGGTTTTCCCCATCATTCTTCACCTTTTGTTGCATATTAGATCACTACGGATCTATACACTTAGTCTCATTGCATATTTTGCTCCCATTGAGCTCTACCTTCTACATTTGGGTTTTCTACATCTAGGAAAGCTTGGATACGATCTTTGAGGACTGCAAAGAACCACTCTTCGCGGAGGAGATACGGATACCTTCTTGTTTTTCCTCATTTGATAATATAAAATTCATTCAAAAAGTAAATGTTCTTGTCTTGTCTGTTGGATGCATGGAGCAAACTCTTTACTTTCTTGTGTGTCTTTCCATTTATAAATCTTGTTGTTGTTGCTTTAACTACTGATGCGGATGCGAAGATGTTTTTACGTACCTTCATGTTTATTAAGACTATTCAATTATCGTAGCTAAAGTGGTTCTTTTAGGTACACTTAATGAAAGAATTCATACTAACAATTTATTATAAAGAAAACATCTTAATGATTTCTCTTAGTGCGAGACTCATACGCCTTTGGGGTGCACCCTGCCCAGAGAAAGGCTACAGCATTCTCTTTCGTTCTCTGGCCACTCTTTGGAAGGGCTCCAACCCCATGGATGCTGCATCTTCTCTTGTGGGGATACTTCCACTTTCATACAGAAGGCTTCAACCCTCAGATCCACTAGATTTCTTCAATTTCTTCATCAGACTTCCGTCAGGTCTTCATCATTTCTTTTTCCGATCATCGTAGAGATTCATCATTTCTAGATCATATCCATAGGTGCATCATATATGCAGATATCTCTTAAAGATATTTATTTATTAACAACCCTTCCACATGCACACACTGTGTTATGATTATCTTCTCCTTATATAGTTTAGCCTTTATCAATACCATGAGTCAAAACCACTCAACCATTAATGGTATTCCTGGACGGGATCAAAATAGGTAATCTAGCGGGGTCTACCCAAGTCCCAAACAACTTTTCATTGTTTTATTTTCTTGATCTGGCAATTAATTAATCTAAGGCTTTTTAATATCTCAATCTGAGATTGAGATATTAATCCAATTCCCCCTTTAGTTGTTACAAACATTAACGTGCCGCTGAATTATATAAAAAACCCAGCAGTAATATATATCCATATAACCTTTCGGGCCCTTCAATAATATTTAATCTTTGACTTGGGGATTTGCGCTGATAATTAAAGTTCCTATCAAAAGACCCAACCCGCGGACACAACTAGCGCACTGGATATCGATACAAATGCCTCCGCAGTTGACCGAGTTGACTACGGGGACAACAGAGATGAATGGCAGAGATTGAGTGCGGGGACACCAGCCAAAATTTTCATCCGTACCTCGAGAGCCCCCGCAGTGACGCAAGACGCTGAGTTGGTCACAACTGTCTTCCACATCGGGTGAAGATCTCGGCATAAAACAACAACGTATATTGAACCAATAATGTGAAGGGAAATCGGGTCCCACACTCTTAATACATGACATAATACTTTGGGTTAAACCCGCAAACCTCAATACATGCGTATGGGCCCCAACGTTAACGGTCATCTCCATTCGATGGTTGTTATTGCGTCGTGCCGCCTCATTTGATCGAATGGATATTGCTCGGCGAAGACGCGCAAACAATAACGCACGATGGCCACCGTACTTTGGTTAACCTTCGCGCATCTTCCTCATATGACCACCGTCCGATGGCTTCCCTCCAGATTGACGGTGCTCAACAATATCGCGCAGCATCCTTGTTCGAACGTTAACGTGCGATGGCGCGCAATGATGGCGGTTTTGTAAATACAATCAGGGACGCGTGTCGCTCATTCTATGGAATCGCTCCCAACCTCTTGAATACCGCTTGCCTGTCGAGAGCAGTGCGATGAAAACCGGAAACCCCCTTCACTGTTTATTCCGCTCATGGTTCCTCTCCTTCGCTCAAGGTTCCGTCCGTATTTATTCCATCATTGCTATGTTTCTCCACGAAAGCATAACTTTGTTTTAATTATTCTTCCTCCGCGTTATCATTTCATATAACCATAAAACTGTTATACATCTCCGATGAAATCCTTATGGACTATTCAACTCGGTTCTTTTGCATTCAACAAGGACACATTTCTTTGTATTGTCTAACACATGCGGAACGCACTATTACTTTGACCGATAGAGCTTATGTGCCCTGCACACACAGAGCACGTCCGTGGCTCACTTTCCCAACAGGACTTCACACAGAGTTTCAGGGCATTCCGTACGAGAATTGAACCAATCAATACCCAAATAATCTCGGTATTCTCCACCCATCAGAGTATCACCAGAACTCAATCATACACAGGATTTCCTTTATCCTCCATCAGGATGCATATATACACCGAACTTATTCAAGAAAATCTTCACACATGATTTAACTCGTCCTTATTTACATTGAATTTGCCATTAAATACAGAGCTTCGTTCAATTCACATTCAGTCGTATATTCTTCTTGTATAGAACTGCTGATGGTTTTCTGAGTTCTTTATACAATCTGCATCCTTTGTCAGAGATTTGCCATCAAGGAAAATCAATTCAATAAAATAGGATACGAGAAATGCCAACAAGTGTTGAGGTATAAAAGGTGTCTTTTTAATGCCTATTTATTCTACATTAAATATCAATCCAGGAACGACTTTTTGTTTCAAGAGTGTACTCAATCTGAGGCTGCAATACAATCTAAGAGTAATGCTTTTCAATATGTAGTATAGTGTTGTAAATACAAGAGTAAACGAATGCTTGGAAAAGAAATCTAACTACAATGAAATGAACTCAAATGCTTGAAAATTCAATCATTCATTCAGCAAACATCAGTCAAGGATGCAGTAATGATAACTCTTTCCTTTAGAAACTGATGGAATTGAAATCACATGAGAACAAGATAATCAATCTGAGAATGTAGGTAGCAATAACCAATATTCTTTACAATTGATAATGTTGTCTTAAATCAATTAAAAGGAAATATAAATTAAACTAAAAGATGCTAATGAAAGTAAACTAGGCAAACTCTCAAAACCAAACTCTTTGCAATCTGTAAACTAATTAATCTGAAATGAACAGCAAACCTGGAATTGAATAGCAATGTAAATGAACATCAAACTGTAACTAGAAGAATTGAACAGCGAATTCTATTTAATGAATCTGAACAGCAAACTCTAACTAATGGAATCAAATAGAAAATTCTACTAAACAGCAAATCCTGTCGACAGCAAGCTCTCTTAATCAGCACTCTGAAATGAACAACAATCACATGAAACATCAAGTGGAACAGAAACTGAAATAGAACATAAAATACTGAATAGAAAAGCTATGTTAAAGCATAACAAGATAAATAATACAGGAATGAAAATCCTTGTTAGAACGGAACAACAATGCAATTCGTCAATGTAACTCACCAATATCAACAAGAAATTTAAACAGGAAACCAATTAACTTACAAATTGTAACAAAATAAAATACAAACTGTCACCCAACGATAACTGAAAGGTAATGATACAAACAGCAGATCGATCCACCAAGGTCAAGCCCTTAACCACTGGAGAAACGCCGCTGAGCTTTACTCCAGAGTTAAGAAATGGAATGACAACAAGATCTTGTATTAATCGGACATAAATAGCATTTACAATAGTCGCTCTCTGATCACGAGAGTTAATAAATTACAGAGTTACAAAACAAGTGTTCAATCAAAAATCATTTCGTCTCGATTTCTAAAGGCACTGCCTTTTATAACAATTCGATGGATAAGACAAGAAACAGTGATAAGATTGAACAGTGATCCCTCAGGATCAAAATATCCTGAGGGATTCGCTTCTTTTCTCTTTTAGCACTTGGTCTTTTTAGGCTGTAGTCATGTTCTTCCATGTCTTCCTTTAGATATACGTTTTGATTTCCTTCTTATTGTCTAGATACGGTCCTTTTCTAGAGGAATAGCGATTACTCCTATTTTAGCTCTGCCTCTCGAATGATAGTTTACTTCATTTGTTTCCTATTTTTAGAACAAAAGGAAATTTTTAGTCAATTTTCACAATAAACACTAGTCTTTGCAATTATATCATAATCCTCCAAGAAATCATCTTTCTAGAATAAAAACAATTATGTTTAAAGGAAAAAGATGAGAAAATACATGGTGAATCCATACCTTTTCCAATGCTCAACACACCCCCCTGCTTACCCTTTTTCATTCCCTCATGAAAACCATAGTTTACATGTAAAGCAGTTAAAGAATAGGCTGGAGAAGGTTTTTCATTAAGAGGTCTAAAAAAATGGTTCGCAGCTAAAGCTTCAAAGATGTGCCATGTATGTCCTTCAGGTAACTCATAAATGGGTTATTAGTCTATTGCAAGATACCATATAATGGGACTTTGAAACCTACAACCTAGCCAGTATGGGCCTTCCCTCAAGATGAGGTTACTATAGAGAATCAAGCGGTCAGCAGCTAATCCAAAATTTCTATAATTAAATGGCTCTTTGCCTTGAACATTCTGATTGGAAATATTCCATCGAACTTTAGCTGCTATATAGGCCTGGTCTCTGATAGATAGAAAATATTCTACCCCATCCAAGAAAATTTCTTTGTGGGCAGGTCCCAAAGCTTGGATCACACCCTCCTTTGTCATTAGACTCTTTTTCCTAGCCCATAGTTGTAATGGGTGTTTTGGTTCACCCCTAACCCAAAGGTCTAACCCATTTTCCTGCCTTTGGAAAGCATTATAGGCCTTGAGCCATTTCAACTGATTGACAGCAAATGAAATAAATGCTTGATATTGGATGTCACCCACAAAAGGGCTAGGATTTATCTCAATGTCATTCTCCAATATGAGATTATACAAATAGAACTCACATAGTAGACACTGGAATTTAACCCCATAGAATTCGCAGCATTTTACAAAATCATCTACAGTGTTTAATTCTATAGACTTTCCTGCCCTAATTGCTTTAATTTTCAACTGTAAATATCTTTCTAATAAAAACAAAGCATAATTCTTGGCAGGGCATCTACATGCTAGAACATCTGTGTATAAGGAGCAGAGAGTATCCATTTGATTCCGGTCCATTTTTAATTCATTCCTTACCTTTTCAGCTTTCTCTTCTTCCTTACGACACTTATCATAGGCTTCAGCCTCTGATGCATCGATTTCCTTTATTTTCTGTTGTAACTATTGATATTTCATTTTAGGGACAGTCTCTTCCTCAAGCTTTTCTCTTTCCTGTTGAGCCTGTGCCAGCTCCTTTTGGAGTTCTGCTATAGTAGGTGTTGAGCTCCAAAGATGTTCTTTCTTCCACCACATTCCACTCCATTTCCTTTGTCCATTATTAATCACAGGCTCAAATGATCAGTAGAATTAGTTAAAATTTCTTTAAGAATGAATATCATGACTAACTTGCTATGTTTTTATGATTTTGTCATTGTAATACTTTTTGAACTAGATCTAGCTACAGAATGCAAACATTCTGTAGCTAGTTGCCGATTCTGCAGCTGTCTTCATGTCTACGCAGGTTCCAGGTGTCATCTCAGAGGAAACCACATATGGTCATATTCCACATCATTCCCTCATCATTTGTTGCTCTCCACGAAGTTTGAACGGAATTCTGTAGGCGGTTATGTACGTGGGAACTCAAACTAGGAAAGAGACTCCTAATAGGACAAGGACAGTCCAGATGTCCTTAATTATATTACGTGACCACCATCAGAGTCCTAGTTTGGTTTTTATTTGGAAAGACAATTATCCCTAGGTTATCTCAAGACAGTAATGTAAATTTGTTACAAATATGGCTCGGGAAACTGAGGGACAAGGTTAGATTTTGTGGTTGATTGCTAGATTGCAGAAGTCTGAAAACACTCTGTTTTGAAGTAATTTCTCTTTTAATGAAAGAAGTACCATTTCCTTGAAAGTGTTGAGTCAATATTGAAGTAGATTTCGTGCTACTCCAGTGGTAGAGGGCCCCTGCTACCTGAGCAGCCTTGTTTATACGGTTTAGATAAGTATTTTAGTCTCGTTTTCATTTCTAGCTTAGGCAAGTTTCTGAAGTTTATGTTCATGCTTGTTTACATTAATCATCACAGCTAGACTTACTCTTATAAACTCTTCCAAAATATCATCACGATGAATAAGGCATAGCTGTGGTGTTGTAGATTTTAGTTGCATTTCCTTTCGAATTTTATGATTTATGCTTGTTTACACTAAGTGTCACAGCTGGTCTTACTCTTACAAACTCTTCCAAAGAATCATTAACAATGAATAAGAAACAGCTGTGGTGTCTTAGATTCTATTTGTATTTGCTTTCAATCTTATGTTTATGTTCAATTGCATTGAATAATACAGCCAGACTTGTTTTACAAAATCTTCCAAAATATCATTCTTATTGAACGAGATGGGCTGTAGAATTCCATAGAATAGTTGCATGTTAATTTAGTTATAGAACTCCGAAGGTTGATTGCATTTAGTTCAGCTCTGTCACTACATTCCCAGTTTGATAATGGCATTTTAATTTAACTCTTTTCACTGTACTTCAAGTATATTAGAATCACTCTAGTTCAGTCTCAGTTCATTTTGTTTCAAGAAAAGATTAATGGCATTCCAGTTTAAGTTGTAGTCACTGTCTTTTAAGATTGATAGACCGCTTTCTAGCCTAGGTTATCCATTGTATTTCAAGTAGTATTAGTTGTCAAAATTAGTCTTTCGGCCTTCATTATTTACAAACTTACTTTTGTTAGGAATTTATATTGATACATCATCACATGAACAAGGGTCAGTAATATCATTTTAAGGCTTTGATCACTCTGCAAATCTTTCACAAACTCACCTATAGCCTTTTTCCCAAGCATTATTTTAGAAAATCTCAAAACTTATGAATAAGGCCTAGAAGTGATAAGTCAAGTTGCAGAATAGGGTAACTTCAGAATCATAGGTTATTCTAGAATAGAAACCTTACTGTGTTACAAATAATCATTTTGTAATATTGTGAGTTGATTGTTTATCTAGGAGAATTTCATTTACACTTAACTTGTCCATTTCTCAATCTCTTCCAACACACCTTTAATGAATGAATTGGATAAGTTCAAGCTCATGTTGTGATTTATTTTCTTGCAATGAAGTCATCATCAAGCTTTGCATTTGTTGTTTGCCATCCATAGTTTAGGCTTTACTCTGTTTTAGTATAACCAATAGCTTCTTTTCACCAGCACTTAGTTCAACCATAAAACCAAAAACATCATAAAACACTAAACACAACGTAGTGAGAAACAAATACCTAGGCACATATAGTGCACCACACTTCAGCAGTTTACCAACCCTGGTTGACGATTAATGAACTCAATTTAGGAACACTAGGTTGAGCACAAACATTTTGGCGCCGTTGCCAGGGAAGTTTAACTAGGTAGCCTTGTTTCTTAACTCCCAAAAACAATGATATGTGTAGAGAGAGAGCCTCAAGGGGTAGATTCATAAGAAGCAGAAGTAGAAGTTTGATTCCTAGAACACCACTTGTTTCACCTAGACCAAGAGCCAGTACACCTCCAACTCAGACCCACATTCCATCCTTTACTGATCCTAGACTTCTAGAATAATTAAGATCATATATTCCATTAGAAAGACCTTCCACTTCATCCACTGAACCTGTCTTAGGAGAAGATTCAAGGACCCTTGCTAGAGATACAAACTTTTCCACCTCCACAGAAGAATCAACTATGGCAGAAGAAGGGGGAGGAGGAGTCTTTAATGGAGAACACACATTATTTGGAGGGGGTAGAGGTAGAGGCAGAGGAGAAGGAGGTAGAGGTGCAGAAGGAGAAGGAAGTAGATGAAGAGGTAGAAGAGAAATGGGAAGCTCTTTTGGGTTTCCTATAGTAGATGAAGAAACCAATACAGCTATGAAAAACATTTCACCCTCTGTCCTTCCAAACTTCTATGGACATAAAACTGAAGATCCTGAAACCTTCCTATTTGAATTTGAAGTCCTATGTAGAACTTATGACTACTTACAAGATGCTCAAAAACTTAAACTATTTCCTTCAACATTGAAAGGAGCAACATTGAAGTGGTTTATGAGTTTGATCAACAGTTCTATTAGGACATGGGAAGATATGAAACAAGCATTTCTAGAGAGGTATTTGGATTATTGTATGCCAATCAATCATAAGGAGGAAGTGTTCAAGATGATACAAAAAGAAGATGAAAACCTGGAAGATTTGTTGGAGAGATTTCATTACAACATCAAAAGAGAAAAAATGGAGAACTTAGATCAAGACACCTTAAAAGCTCTCTTGTTGAAGACAATTAGGGATGAATGGTTGGATATCCTTAACATGATGGGAAAAGGGGATATATCTTAGATCACATTACCTAAAATATCTGAGTTATGTATCAACCTTTCAAGAGGGAAATCCAAAACTGTAAAAGGTCCAAGAGACCCTGCTCTTGCAAGGGTAAGTAAGTCTGCTTCTGGGAGAGTAAGTAGGGAAGAGATAGGGCATATGCTTGATGAATTCAAATCTGACATATTAGGGAGACTTAGTGAACAAATAGACACCCTTAAGTTACAAAACAAGCAAAAAGCTGAATCTGATGCCTTAGAAATCTTTTGTCCCAAATGTAGAAGGAAGCATGCCTTGAGAGAATGTCCTTTGGATGCAAAAGTTGTAGAGACTTGTGTAATTTGTTCAGAAAAACATGAGACCAAGAGTTTTCCTTCACTTCCTGGTCTTAAAGATGTCTTTCAAGATGAAACTCCTACAAATTCCACAGAATCTCTCAATTTTGTCTCTAGAAGGCCTTGGCAAGGACCTCAAACACAAGGATTCCATGATCAATTGTATAATCAATCTCCACTAAATTGGAATTCTTGGCAGCAACCTTGGCCCCAATTTCAAAATCAATCTCAAGCTTGGGCACAAGGAGCACAAAATCCCTATGGAAGATACTCTCAGTACTATCAGTATCCACCATCCTATCCACCATACCCACATTTTTCTCCTCAAAGTCCTCAACAAAATCTTCAACAGAATCCTCACAACCCACAACATCAAAATCAACCACTTCCATTACCATTTCCTCAGAAATCAAATCAGTTGCCTGCTCAACCCATACCAAACCCCAACAATAAAAATCCTCAGAATACATACATGATAGAAGGACAACAGTTTCCAATCTATTTAATCACTCCTCTAGACCTTAGTGATGTTCAACTTAGGTCTGGAAGAATACTTGAAAAGAGGAAACCTTCTATGATCATACAAGAACAAGACAACTCTGAGGAAGATTCTCTACAGGAAAATAAAAGTCTTGAAGAAGACACATCTTTTCAGGACCCAAACATTGAAAAATCAAAACAAAAAGAACCAATCATTTCAACTCTTGTATTAGAGCAACCATCAACATCCACTTATACACCTCTCTTTCCAGAAAGATTACAAATTGATAGTGGTGTAGAAAAACAAATTATGGTGCCTAATTATGATTTCCAAGATGTGCTGAGAAATGTTTGCATTAAGATTCCATTATTACAAGCTATCAAGGAAATTCCAATTTTAGCAAAGACAATAAAGGAGTTGAGCATGAAGAAAACAAGGAAAAGAATAAGAGAGACAAAGAAAATTCAACTGGCAGGAAAAATAGCAGACATTATGATGGGTAAGATTTCTATTCCAAAGTATCTAGACCCAGGAAATCCAGTTGTTAAAATTCACATCAATGGAATTGAGATCCAAAACACACTCATTGATTTAGGAGCAACAATCAATATCATGAGTAGACAAATCATGGATAAACTGAAACTTCCTAATCTTCTCTTTACACCCACATTATTGCAATTAGCAGACAGATCTGTGATCAAATTTGATGGGGTAATAGAAGATATTCCAGTGTCTCTAGATTCTTGGGAGTACCCTGTGGATTTCATGATCCTAACTCCTAAGAATAATCTAGGAGGGCATCCTATTATATTAGGAAGACCTTGGTTAGCTACAACTGATGCTTTCATTAGTTGTAGATCCAGTGATATGTACATCTCTGATGGTAGTTCAACTAAGAAATTCACTTTGTATCCTCTAGCAAGGACAATTACAGATTTAGATGATACTCAATGGATAGAGGATGAAGAAGACTTACAACCTCTCTTCACAATTTCAGAAATTAGTGAAGATAGTCAAATTCTGAATACTTTAGAAAAAATTGAATCCTCTTCGGAATAAAAACATGAACAATTTCAAGAAGAATCCAACATTGAGTTTTTGTCATCAAGACAGAAGTCTCTTTATTCTATGGATAAATTTGGCAGCTCTATAATTGAGATATTTCCAGGCAAAACTTTAAACATAAACAAGAGCCTAGAAAAATCTCAACAAAAAGAGCTAGTCAAGATCTTACAGAGACATTCTTCTGCATATGCATGGGAGTACACTAATATGAAATGGATAAGCCCCAAGACTTGCACTCATCACATCTTCATAGAGGAAAATTGTAAACCAATCAGACAACCTCAAATATGGATGAATCCAAATCTTAGGGAGATTGTTAAAGGAGAATTGCAAAAATTGTTGAATGTCAACTTTATCTATCCTATTTTAGATAGTCAGTGGGTTTCTCCTTTGGTAATTGTACCAAAGAAAAATGGTAAATGGAGGGTATGTATTGACTACCGAGAATTAAAAAAAGCTACTCTTAAAGATCATTTTCCCCTACCTTTCATAGATCAGGTGTTAGATACCTTAGCTAGCAAAAAGTACTTCTCATTTCTAGATGGGTTTAGTGGTTATAATCAAATTCAAGTAGCACTTTAGGATCAAGACAAAACCACATTTACCTGTCCTTGGGGTACCTATGCTTACCGAGTATTTCCATTTGGATTATGCAATGCACCTGCAACATTTCAAAGGGTAGTATTAGGAATCTTTTCAGATCTAATACATGATTGTGTAGAGGTATATATGGATGATTTCACAGTTTATGGAAACACATTTGAAGAAGCCTTAGCAAACTTGGAAAAAGTTTTAAAAAGATGTAAAGAAGCAAATATTTCACTTAGTCATGAGAAGTGTTTTATGATGTTTACTGAAGGAATTGTTTTAGGACATCACATTTTAGGGGATGGGATTAGAGTTGATGAGTCAAAAGTTGAAGTCATCTCTAACTTATCTATTCCAAGTTGTCAAAAATATGTTAGGAGTTTTCTAGGATTTACAGGATATTATCAAAGATTTATAGAAAAATTCACCAAGATAGCATCTCCACTCTTCAAATTACTTACCAAAGACTGTGAATTCAAATGGAATTCTAATTGCCAGTTAGCCTTTGAGACCCTGAAAACAAAAATTTATGAAGCACCTATTTTAAGGGGACCTAACTGGAAGTTACCTTTTCATATTTCAACAGATGCCTCAGATACAGCTCTAGGAGCAGTATTGGGACAAAAAGACCTGATTCCTTATGCCATCTACTATACCAATAAAAATTTGACTCCTGCAGAGTTAAACTATACTGTAACTGAAAAAGAGTTTTTAGCTGTTGTTCATGCCATAAACAAATTCAGACACTATATAACAGGCTATGAAACTTTTGTTCACACTGATCATTCTGCAATTAGATACTTAATGAACAAATCAATTACTAATGGCATAGTCATAAGATGGTTATTGCTTTTACAAGAATTCAACATTACCATTCTAGATAGGCCTGGAAAACAAAACACAGTAGCTGATTTCCTATCTAGACTCCAAAACATCAAAGATGACACTCCAGTTGAAGATCAATTTCCCGATGAATATCTTTTTGCAATTTCTACTCAAACTCCTTGGTTTGCTGACATTGCTAATTATTTAGTTTCAGGAAAATTTCCTTCAATAATGAATGCAAGAGATAAAAGAAAAATCATTTATGACAATGCAAAATATTCATGGGTTGCTAATGAGTTGTACAAGACAGGTCCAGATTTGATCATTAGGAGATGTGTTCGGGAAGATGAGATGCCCGAGATTCTCAAAGCATGTCATGATGAACCTTGTGGCGGACACTTTGCTGATAAGAGGACAGCCTATAAGATCCTTAATTTAGGATATTATTGGCCATCCTTGTTTAAAGATGCTAAAGAGTATGTCAAAAGGTGTGACAGTTTCCAAAGGGTAGGGAAACCTTCTCCTTTAGGTGAGATGCCATTACAACCTCAGGTACATATTGAACCTTTTGAAAAATGGGCTTTGGATTTTGTAGGACCTATTAGTCCTCCATCAAGACAAAAGAGATATATATTATTTTTCATTGATTATGTTACCAAATGGGTAGAGGCCAAGCCATTACTTTTTGCTACTAAAGCATCTGTAGTTAATTTTCTTTTTAAGGATATTTTTACTCGTTTTGGTGTCCCAAGGGAAATTGTTACAGATCAAGGAGCTCAATTCACATCAAGGCTAGTGGAAAAAATGATGGAGAGGTACAAAATCAGACACAGAAAATCTACTCCCTATCATCCACAAGCAAATGGTCAAGTGGAATCTACTAATAAGGTTTTTGAAGGGATCCTAACAAAGACTGTCCATCTACATAGAAAAGAATGGGTAGATAGGCTTCCTGAAGCCTTGTGGGCCTATAGAACTACATGGAGAAGCACAACAAACCATACTCCTTATGAACTTGTTTATGGAAAGCAAGTTTTGTTTCCCATAGAGTTCCAGATTCAAACTTTCAAAATGGTAGTTCAGCTAGGACTTGATCTAACAGAGGCACAAAAGCACAGATTGGAGCAGATTAATGAATTGGATGAAATCAGACAAGATGCAGTTCATAAAAAAAGTATAGTCCAACAACAAAGGACTAGATGGAATGATAAGTACATCAAAGAAAAGAAGTTCAAAGTAGGTGACTGGGCTCTCTTGTTTGATTCAAAGTTCAAATATTTTCAAGCTAAATTCCAAACACATTGGCTTGGGCCATATGAAATTGTGAAATTTTTTGACAATGGAGCAATAAAAATCAGGACAATAGATGAAGAAGAGGTCACTTTTCTTGTGAATGGTCATAGATTGAAGCTGTATCATAAACCACTTTCAAGAGAAGAATTTATCAAGAAGTTCCAGGAAAACAGTGATGTGAAGTTAATGAAGAAGAATCTTTCTTCTTCATAAACTTAATTGAATTTTCTGAAGTCATTTTATTGAAAATAAAAATAAAAAAATAAAAAATAAAAATAAAGTATAAACATGAAAACTAATCACTGATTAGCATGTTTATACAGAAAAGGTAGAGTGAAAATCAGAATCTTTTTGACACTTTAGCTTTTCAAATTTGTTTTTCTGCAAGCAGTTGTTACAAAATCATAAGTGCAGATCCATTTCACTTATGGTCCATTTCATTTCATTCATCCATAATTCATTTCATTCATTCATCCATACTCCATTTCATTCATTCATCCACACTTCATTCATTTCACTCCATGTTCCACCTCATTTCCATTCCATATTTTTAAAGTTTGATGTCTTTCTGCAATTGAATAATACATATCATGAATTGTAGGCCACTTCTCATACTTCACTCCATTTCATAAGTTGTGATCCATTCCACTCCATTATTTACTTCATTCATATTCCATTACATCATATTTCATTATCCATCTTCACTTATTCCATACAACATTCCACTCATGCTCCAAACCATTCCATTTCATGCTGCAAGTTCTCTACAGGTACATTCTGCAATCAATCAAACATTCTGCAGCCAGTCAGACATTCTGCAGCCAGAGATCCTAAAGGCACTGTCTAGTAATCACTTGATCTGCAATAAAATGATCCTGCATATCCATGAAAACAAGCACAATCAAGAAGGTTATGAAGACTCAAAAATTAATGATTTCCAGGAGAGAACAAAGCATATGAAGAACACAAAAAAAAAAAAATCAGAGGAAAGGAAAAGGTAAAAGTTCTGATTATAATGACATATCATGAAAGATTTTAGTATAGTTAAGTTATGAATAATTCAAAAAGTTTTTTTAATTAATTTTGTTGATCATTCCTAACAAACCTCCCGCAAAAAAAAAAAAAACTTTGGATAAAAATCCTTCTATTCCACCATTTCAAATCCCATATCCGATCATCATTTAAAAATCTAAACGGTTAAAGTGCTGAAGTGATTGGATTAGTCACGTCACTAGGCCAAAGCATTTAATGATGATTTTGAATCTGTTACAAAATATCTCCGTGGTCTTTTCTTCTGTGATATCTTTCAACTCATATACATCATCCTCACCTCATTATATTCATTCCGCAATCACTCCATATCATTCTTTCCCGTAGCCAACTCTTAACCATTTCAGTCTGTAAAACAGAGGAAACGTCTGTGGGGTAAAAACATCCCTATAACAGCCATTTTCACCATGAACAAAAGAGCAACAATTTGAAGGTTGGAAAGAGAAGTGATGGGTCTTATAGTGAGGAAAGAACTGGTGGGAACTAAGTACTTGGAGGGTTATCCTCAAGTCAGAGAAATGTTACAACAAACAGGGTGGTTGCAATTCTTTGAAAAATTCAGTGGGTTTCACAAAGAAGTGACCAAAACGTTTGCAAAATCCTTCAATGGAGCTGAGGTCGAGATAGGAGATATTAAATTCACCATTACTGAAGCCTTTATTGCAGAAGCAACCAAATTGCCCAGACAAGGAGAAAGGTGGTTCAAGAATAGAGAATTTCATAACGAAACATGGAAGCAGATACTCAAGTCACCAGGTATGGATGTTACCATTTTTAAAAAGGGTATCCCTAGCTCTGCACTAAAGAAAAAATGGAGGAACATGTTACTTATCTTGGAAAAATTCATCACTTGTGAAGGAAGATATGGTACTTTCTATGTCTATCATATTCGGTTGATAATGCATTTCCTAGAAGAAGAACTCAATTTTCCCTTTTTCTTGCTTCATAGTTTAAAGAAAATGGCCTCAAGTGTTCAAAAGAGAATTCAATTTCTGGAAACAATCTTATACAACCATGGTTTAGTCAAAATTTTGATTGAACATCATTTGAGCAAAATGGGAGATAATTGGGAAGATTTCTTAGTGAGAAATCACTTTGAAGAACCCAAGGAACCTCCACCTGAAGACAAACCTACAAAAAGAAGCAGAAAATGGAAAACCTCCAAAACTGAAACTGGTAAAACAATACAAGAAAGCAGTGAAGAAATTATTTCTGAGAAATTGACTCAGATTAAGAAGCAGCTTAAGAAAGACAGGATAATAAGAAAATTTTCCAGAGAGAAAGGAGAAGGGCCATCTCAACCGAGAAGGAGCCACAGACTTAGAGGGATACTAAAGAAAACAAAGGTTAAACAAACTGGATTCATAAACATAGAGGATGAAGAAACACCTACTGAGGAGGATTTTGATGAAGGAGCCCCTGAAATAGACCCTGCACAGCAAGAAATTTACAACTATGTTGAAACATTAGAGAAAAGAGCTTCAAAAGGAAGAGACAGAACTCCTAATCCACCAAAATATGCAGTTGATATCCTAAGAAGGGGTAAATATGAGTTAGAAATACTCAACAGAAATATCAAGAATGAGAATGAAATTCTGAGAGAGCAAGTTAAACTGAAAACTGATATAAATTCAACTTTGTCTCTACAAATGCAAAAGTTACACAAGGCCAGTGAAAAATTGAAGAAGAGAAATAAAAAGTTAACCAGGGCACTCACAAATTTGAGATTCAAGTTAGTCATAAGGAAGCCCATAAGGTGTTTGATTGCCAGGCAAAGTAGAAGAAGAGGGTTGGATGTCCTTGCAGAGGTCTCAGAGTTCATGGAATAGTTGCATGAGGACATGCAAGAATCTAGTAGTGGGGGTATGTTGAGCTCCAAAGATGTTCTTTCTTCCACCACATTCCACTCCATTTCCTTTGTCCATTATTAATCACAGGCTCAAATGATCAGTATAATTAGTTAAAATTTCTTTAAGAATGAATATCATGACTAACTTGCTATGTTTTTATGATTTTGTCATTGTAGTACTTTTTGAACTAGATCTAGCTACAGAATGCAGACATTCTATAGCTAGTTGCCGATTCTGCAGCTGTCTTCATGTCTACACAGGTTCCAAGTGTCATCTCAGAGGAAACCACATATGGTCGTATTCCACATCATTCCCTCATCATTTTTTGCTCTCCACGAAGATTGAACGAAATTCTATAGGCAGTTATGTACGTGGGAAATCAAACTAGGAGAGAGACTCCTAATAGGACAAGGACAGTCCAGATGTCCTTAGTTATATTACGTGACCACCATCAAAGTACTAGTTTGGTTTTTATTTGGAAAGACAATTATCCCTAGGTTATCTCAAGACAGTTATGTAAATTTGCTACAAATATGGCTCAGGAAACCGAGGGACAAGGTTAGATTTTGTGGTTGATTGCTAAATTGCAGAAGTCTGAAAACACTCTATTTTGAAGTAATTTCTCTTTTAATGAAAGAAGTACCATTTCCTTGAAAGCATTGAGTCAATCTTGAAGAAGATTTCGTGCTACTCCGATGGTAGAGGGCCCTTGCTACCTTAGCAGCCTTGTTTATACGGTTTAGATAAGTATTTTAGTCTCGTTTTCATTTATAGCTTAGGCAAGTTTCTGAAGTTTATGTTCATACTTGTTTACATTAATTATCACAGCTAGACTTACTCTTATAAACTCTTCCAAAATATCATCATGATGAATAAGGCATAGCTGTGGTATTGTAGGTTTTAGTTGCATTTCCTTTCGAATTTTATGATTTATGCTTGTTTACACTAAGTGTCACAGCCAATCTTACTCCTACAAACTCTTCCAAAACATCATTAACAATGAATAAGAAATAGTTGTGGTGTCTTAGATTCTAGTTGTATTTGCTTTCAATCTTATGTTTATGTTCAATTGCATTGAATAATATAGCCAGACTTGTTTTACAAACTCTTCCAAAATATCATTCTTATTGAACGAGATGGGTTGTAGAATTCCATAGACTAGTTGCATGTTAATTTATTTATAGCACTCCGGAGGTTGATTGCATTTAGTTTAGCTCTGTCACTACATTCCCAGTTTGATAATGGAATTTTAATTTAACTCTGTTCACTGTACTTCAAGTAGATTAGAAGCACTCTAGTTTAGTCTCAGTTCATTTTGTTTCAAGAAAATATTAATGGCATTCCAGTTTAAGTTGTAGTCACTATCTTTTAATATTGATAGACCGCTTTCTAGCCTAGGTTATCCATTGTATTTCAAGTAGTATTAGTTGTCAAAATTAGTCTTTCGACCTTCATTATTTACTAACTTACTTTTGTTCTGAATTTATATTGATACATCATCACATGAACAGGGGTCAGTAATATCAGTTTAAGGCTTTGATCACTCTGCAAATCTTTCACAAACTCACCTATAGCCTTTTTCCCAAGAATTATTTTAGAAAATCTCAAAACTTATGAATAAGTCCTAGAAGTGATAAGTCAAGTTGCAGAATAGGGTAACTTCAGCATCATAGGTTAATCTAGAATAGAAACCTTACTGTGTTACAAATAATCATTTTGTAATATTGTGAGTTGATTGTTTATGTAGGAGAACTTCATTTACACTTAACTTGTCCATTTCTCAAGCTCTTCCAACACACCTTTAATGAATGAATTGGATAAGTTCAAGCTCATGTTGTGATTCATTTTCTTGCAATGAAGTCATTATCAAACTTTGCATTTGTTGTTTGCCATCCATAGTTTAGGCTTTGTTCTGTTTTAAATAACCAATAGCTTCTTTTCACCAGCACTTAGTTCTTTCCCTTTTCAAACATAAAACCATAAAACCCAAAAACATCATAAAACACTAAACACAACGTAGTGAGAAACAAATACCTAGGCACATATAGTGCACCACACTTCAGCAGTTTACCAACCCTGGTTGACAATTAATGAACTCAATTTAGGAACACTAGGTTGAACACAAACAGTAGGGTCAATAAAAATGTTTTGACTGCAGGTCTGTACGCTTTCAGTTGGTGCAGCTGCATCTGGAATAGCTGCCTGCTATTCCATGTCTTCTTGATTGGGCTCAGCTTGGGTTTCCACAGTCTCTGCAATCTAGGGCTTCGCTTTGGTGGCTACTTTCCTTTTCTTTAGGGTCCGTTTGGTGACTATGTTCTTCTGTTTTGGGGTTCGTTTGGGGGTTTTCTTCATTTTGAGAACCCTAATACACTGTCTGAGTTGTTCCACTAGATTTTGAAGCTTCTTTCATTCCCTCCGCAGCTTCTCAAGTTCGGTTACTTTCTTTTTCCTCCTGGGAGGAACGACTGTCCCTTTTTCTGTACTCAATTGCTCAGGCAGGGTTTGCTTTTCAGTATTCGTTCCTTCACTCAGGCTTGCTTCTCTGTATTCTTCTTGGAGCACTTATTCAGTGTTCATATGCTCCTGGCTATGTTCTTCAGGGGTAGTAACCTTAACTGGTTCTGTTTTTCCCTAAGGGTCTTCTGTTTGGAACACTTCTTCAGTGTTCATACCTTCCTGGCCGCATTTCTCAAGGGAAGTAACCCCAGCTGGTTTTGCTGTTCCCTGAGGGTTTTCTTCTTCTACTTCATCGGGTATCCCTTTGGCCGTATCTTAACCAGTAACAAATTGTTCCTGCAATTGATTTATCTCAATGTTGAAGTTCAGTGGGTTGTGGGGTTGTATCTATTCGCTCATGTTGGCCAAAATTTGGGCCAATTTGTCCTCCTGCAATGGTCTTTGAGGTGGACTTGTAATGGTGGTTTCGGGGGGTTCTACTCCCTCTCTTTCATCTTCATTGCTTCCTTCCTCTTCACAGGTGTGGTAACTTCCTTCTTCTGCACTGGTAGGGTGACTTTCTTCTTCTCCACTGGTGTGGTGACTCTCTTCTTCTTCACTTGTGTGGTGATTCTCTTCTTCTTCACCAGTGTGGTGACTCTCTTCTTCTTCCTCATTTCCTTCCTCCTCATCAGCATGGTGACTTCCTTCTTTTAGTTGTGGGGATTGTTCATCTTCCGAACTGGGCAATTCTAGGGGTTGGCTATTACTACCCTGAAAACCTTCTATCATTCCCCTACTTCTCCTTAACCTGGAGGATTGTCTACATTTTGATGGTTCTGCTGCTATGCTAGTAATTCTTTTGTGTTTTGGGGCAGGCAGGGTTATTCCTCCGTCAATTAAGAATAACAGTTCTTCCCAACTAGTCTGTTGTTGGGCAAGACTATAACTCACTATCAATCTGATTAAGCAATGGTGGCTTACCACCATGTCTATATGACGAGACTTTCTTATACTTCGGGCGACATCATGCAATAAGAAATTTAAATATGCAGGCAGGTTTACAGTACATTTTTTTTTTAACACTGCTAATAGCTTAAGGTGGCGTGGTCTTACCACATCTTTTCTTCCATCGCATGTTATGTAGCTCTGTACCACTTTTTCCAATTCTGTCCATTGTTCTCCCAACGTCGCCACTGAACTCCTTTCCCTTTGACGACCAGGGTCTGCCCTTCATCTCGAAAAATGTTCATGGCTTCTTGAAGCCTCACTTTCTTATGGGTCCATATGGTTCCTTCCGCTGGCAGACCAGACACCTCGGTGATTATTGAGTCTGTTACTGCTCTCTGCCTACCTCTAACCATGGAGTAGCCTTCCTGCAGATTCTGTAAAAATTCAATGGCTACCATTTCATAAGGTTATTGCAGTCTTGTGAGGTAGGTAATCCACCCTACTCTCTCCAAAATTTCCCGTGCAGCATTAGAAATAGCTAGCACTGGTGGCTCACTACGAATTGGTCGTCTTCCCATTCTATCTGCCCATTGTTAATTCTTCACAAATGCACAGTAATGTAATGGAACAGCACAGAACAGTATATCGGAACAATACCGTTAAGTTTTTATTATTATCGAGAATATAGGGATTTGACCCGCATGCAGGCATAAAATATAGGGATTTGACCTGCATTCAGGCATTAAAAGGCATATGCGCCCCCCCTGAAGGATGATAGGTCATCCTCGACCGTTGAATAGAAGAGCAAGGTACTGCTCAGCAGTTGTACAATAGTAAAAATCATACATACTTATGATACGATCAATCAAATTATTGCATTACTGAAATTGATGCAAATTATTAAATTGTGAATAGATATAGAAATGTTTATGTAATGATTCAAGGATAAGGTAAAGGGACAGCTGATGTGAAAACAAGTACTTATGCGGTCATTACCCACATAAACTATTATGATCGATTTATGAATAAATTTCATGCATAATAGGTTCAAAACAAAGGGTTTAGGAGAATACTCTCATTTGATATTAGATAGAGATATAAGAAAAGATTTTATCATTACTATTGATTTGAAAAGTATGACTCCAATACCATCAGCAGAGCTCTGTTGCCCACAGGTGTCTATAACCTTGACAAAGTTTCTTTTTCACCCTTGGAACCATTATCCTTTATTTATGTCTAGGGAAGTGTTGTTGTGATGTCATGATGGAGGCCACTATGCTGGCTTGGGAACCAGATGTTTCATAATGCCATTCACCAGGAAGAAGTGAAAGGTGGATAGGTCGGCTCGTGATGAGACCTCCTATTCCAAGGACTTTTTTATTTTTTTATTTTTTTAAGTTATCCATTGGATCATATCCCTGGTATGGTGGTCATAATGGGAATGCCATTTCACTGCGTCCTTATGATCATGGTAGGCTGGCTCTTAATGAGACCCCCTATCCTCCATCTGCCATATCATAGAATTGTTAGTAATTATATAAAAAAAAATTCTTTTTTTCTTTTTTCTTTTTTTTCATATAGCACTTTCCTACTTATATATAGAGGATGGCTCAACACTCCTTAAGAGTATGGATGGTGGAAGAAGTCTGAACATCTCAATAGAGAAAATATGTCCTTATTCTTATTCAATAAATAAAAATCAAAGAGAGTTATGAGAATTTAGGGAAGAACCAACATGATAAAGATAACCGATCATATTAATTTTAGTGAAAATAAAGACAGCAAAGTAATATATATAGTTGTGTCCTTTCCTTTTTCTTATCACTACAAAACAATTTCTTAAAAATGACAATTTCTCTTGATTTGTTGATTCCAGTAACCTCTAATTTGTGTATCCTTGCATAAATTGTATGTTTGCCTTTAAGAGAGTCATGAAGAATTCACAAAAATCCTCAAAATGTTGTTCTAAAACAAGAAAAATGCACTCAAAAAGTGTTGTTCCTTTGAGAAGGAACAACAAAAACAATCTACGAAAATATTGTTCCTTTGGGAAGGAATAGAAAAAACAGGTGGAAAAAAACTATTGTTCCTTTAGAAAGGAACAGAAAAAATATTATTCCTTTGAAAATGAACAAAAAAACATGGAGCAAAAAGTGTTGTTCCTTTGTAAAGGAACAACAAAAACACACGACAGAAACTACTATTCCTTTGGAAGGGAACAGCAAAAAACTGTTGTTCCTTTGGAAAGGAACAACAAAAATTCGCAAAAAAAATGATGTTCCTTTTGAAAGGAACAGCAAAAAATATTCAACAAAAACTGTTGTTCCTTTGAAAAGGAACAACAAAAAGAAACACATTGTTTCTTGAGAGAAACTGTTGTTGTTCCTTAAAAAGGAACAGCTTAAGAAATCAAATCTGTACAAAAAAAAGGCAGGATAACGAAAAAAACTTTATGTACAAGTTTCAAAATGAAAGAAATTATTCAGTGAATGGGTGTTGAGAGTTGTCTCCCTCAGCCAGAATCTACATGGTAGAATCTTCCCGTAATTGCTGGTAAAAGGACTCCTGATTAAGAAGTTTATGGTAAAGTCGCACTCGATGACCGTTTACTTTGAACGAATGTCCAGATCCATCAATGGTGGTTAATGTGATGGTGCCATTCTCATGCACTTTTTGTATCTCGTAGGGTCCAAGCCATTGTGTTTGGAGTTTTCTTGGGAAATCGTGAAACTTGGAGTCATATAGGAGTGCCCAATCCCCTTCGTGGAAGATTTTCTCTTTGATGAGGGCGTCGTGCCATTTTTCTCTCTGTTGTTGAATTAATGCAGTGTGCTGAAGAGCAGAGAGCCTAATTTCATCTAACTCATTGATTTGTTTTAATCTTATGACCTGGGCTTCATTTAAATCTAAACCCACCTCCTGGGTTGTTCTTAATGTCTGAATTTCAAACTCTATTGGAAAGATGGGTTCTTTTCTGAATACCAATTGATAATGCGAATACCCCGTGGTACTTCTCCATGTTGTTCGATACGCCCACAAGGCTTCTGGAAATCTATAAGCCCAGTCACGTCTGTGTGATGCAGCTATTTTTTTCAGTATAGATTCGATCACTTTATTCGTGCTGTCTACCTGGCCATTTGCCTGTGGGTGGTATGGATTTGTGATTTTGTGTTGAATGTGTTAATTTTCTAATGTTGCAGCGATTCTGTTACCTACAAATTGCAGTCCTCCATCTGTGATTATGTCCCTTAGGAGGACGTATCAGATAAATATTTGGAAAATGAATTGTATTACAGAGTCCTCTATAGCTCTCGAAAGTGCCTCTGCTTCAACCCATTTAGTAACATACTCTGTTGTGACTACGATGTATGTTTTCTGATTTGATGGTGGGTTTATAGGACCAAAAAAGTCGAGCGCCCAGCATTCAAATGGCTCAATTAATAACTGTGGATTCAAAGGCATTTCGTCGGACTGTCCAGGGTGACCCGCCCTTTGGCACAAATCACAAGCATGTACGAATTTTTTAGCGTCTTTGAAAATTGTAGGCCAGTAATAGCCTGTCTGTAAAACCTTGTGGCCAGTCCTATGATCTGCAAAATGTCTGCCACACGGCCCGTCGTGGCACGCTTTCAGAATATCAAATATTTCTTCCTCTCAAACGCATCTCCTGATGTGCATATCTGATCCTGTATGAAACAAGTAGCCCCCAATCCAAGAGAATCGGGTACTACGTTGTACTATTTGTTTTCGTTCATTGGGCGTTAGATGCTTAGGTAATTTACCTATTGCTAAATAATTTGCAATATCAACATACCATGGGGTTCTAGTAGTAACGGTGAACAAATGCTCATCTGGGAAGTGATCTTTGACTTCTGCTGCATCTATTGGTTTTGGCATTCGTGACAGGAAATCAGCTACAGGGTTCTCTTTTCTAGGTCGATCTTTTATTTTGATATCGAATTCTTGCAATAAAATCAACCATCTTGTTACTCTACCATTTGTAACAGGTTTATTTGCTAAAAATTTTATGGCAGAGTGATCTGTATATAAAACTACAGGATACCCAGTTATATAATTTCTAAATTTATTTACAGCATGTATCATAGCTAAAAATTATTTCTTAGTCACGGTATAGTTTAATTCAGCAGGAGATAGATTTTTTATAATATAATAGATTGCATATGGTTTCTTATCCTCTTCCTGCCCAAGAACTGCTCCAATAGCTGTGTCTAAGGCATCAGATGAAATTTGGAATGGAAAATCCCAATTTGGGCCCCTTAACACTGGGGTTGTTGATAGAAGCTTTTTAAGATCCTAAAAAGCATGGTCACATTTATCTGTCCATTTAAAATCAACATTCCCTGTTAGTGCATATAAAGGTGCAGCTACTCGAGAATAATGTTCTATAAATCTTCTATAATAACCAGAAAATCCGAGAAAGCTACGTACCTCTGTTTGTGTGGTAGGAGTAGGTATTAACAAAATTATCTGAATTTTAGTTGGATCTACCTGTATTCCAGCTGCTGAAATATAATGACCTAAGATGAGTCCCTCGGTCATCATCATGTGATACTTTTCATGGCTTAAGAAAAGCCTAGTGTCAATACATCTTTGCAACACCTTTTCCAAGGTTTCTAATGCTGGCTCAAAATCATCTCCGTAAGGTGTGAAGTCATCCATGTATACTTCGAGCCCTTCATTTATTAAATCTGAAAAGATGTTGAGAATGGCCCTCTGAAATGTAGCAGGGGCATTGCATAGGAAAAAGGGTAAAACTCGATAGGAAAATTTCCCCCAAGGGCAGGTAAAAGTGGTTTTGTCTTGGTCTTCAGGGGTAATCTGAATTTGATTGTATCCACTGAAGCCATCTACGAAAGAAAGAATTTATTTCCTGCCAATGTATCTAATACCTGGTCAATGAAGGGAAGGGGAAAGTGGTCTTTCTGGGTTGCTTTGTTTAGTTCTCGGTATTCGACACATATCCTCCACTTTCCGTTCTTCTTTGGCACCACTACTAATGGAGGGACCCACTTGCTATCAGATATTGGGTAAATAAAATTGACATCCAACAGCTTTTTTAATTCATCTTTCACAATATCTTTAAGATGAGGGTTTAATCTTCGTTGGGGTTGGCGGATGGGTTAGGCATATTTTTCTGTATAGATGTGGTGTGTACATAACTGGGGGTCAATTCCCTTCATGTCTGGATAATCCCATGCAAAGGCTCCCTTATATTTTTGTAGTAATTGGACCGTCTTCTTTTCTTGTTCAGCAGTCAGATTTTTGTTAATGTTTAGAGTTTTTCCTAGTTCAATTTCTACAATTTTTCTATTGTATACAGAATTAGTGGGTATAGATTGATCATGAATGTCTTTCATGGGATCTTCTTCTTCTTGATTATCAAATCCTTCCTTGATCATGTGAAATTGCAAATGGGATCTGATTTTTGGTTTATTGATGAAACTGTTAATAATGTCATCCTCTGTTTGGTCTTTAAAGTCGAGGGCATCTTCTATGGTTAGTGGTGATCTAATATTTTCCATGAGATATGATACAGGTTGTTTCCTTGTTTTGATTATCGATAGGCTTGGTTGGGCTGGGGGATATAAAGCTAAATTCTTGACATAATTTCCCCTTGTTATAGTCATGTTGCCTTGTCGGCAGCCAATGTAAGCATCGACAGTTGCCAACCAAGGTCTACCTAGGATCAAAGGGTGTCCATCTAGCCAGTTTTTAGGGTTGATAATCAGGAAGTCAGCAGGGTACTCCCAGGAATCTACTGATACCATTACATCATGTAATTTACCTTCTGGTTTGACTATCGATCGGTCAGCCAAATATAATAAGGTTTTTGTTGGATCTAATGATGTAATGCCGAGTTTTTGACAAGTGGTGGTTGTTAGGATATTAATTGCAGCTCCCAAATCAACTAAGGCATTTGGAAATGATTGCCCATTGATTTGTACTATCACTATAGGATTTCCTAGGTCCTCATACTTTATAAGTGTTTCCATTCCTGATAATAAATCAGATAGAGTGCCAACTACTTGGACAGTTGGGTTAGTTGTTGTTCTCCTCTTGGGCTTCCTTATACATAGTTCTTTGATGGTTTTTGCATAAATAGGGATTTCTTGGATAGCTTGGAGGAGAGGGATTTGTATACACAATTTTTTTATTCTCCCAGAAGATCAAAATCAAGATATTCTATTGGGCGAGGTATGATTAATCGTTCTGGGAATGGTGGAGAAGAGGTGGTTTCTTGTTCCCGAGTTTGTTGTTTAACCACATTCTCCTTGTGCATTGTTTTTTCTGCAGGTAACGGGTCTTCAACTTGAACATTTTTGTCTCCATCTATTTCTACTATTCCCCCAGATCTTAGTTGAAGGTCATTACACTCCCTCAGTTCAATTTTTAGTTCTGATGGTTCCATTATTTGAACAGACTGAACTGTCCTATTATTGGGGTTTGGGTTGGGTTGGGCCGGGAGTTGCGGTCTTAAGTTGGTCTAGGGATTTTGTGGCAATGTATAGGGGATGGTAGTTTAGGTTAAGGGAGAGGGATTGTTCCAGCTGGCTAATTTGTAGGTCTTTTCCAGTTTTTCTGCAAGGTCTGACTCTGCGAGGTGGAGGGGGACCATTGTGTTGGATAAGCATTGTTTTTCCAAAATGGTGGATAGTAAGGAAAGTTTGGCCAATTGGTTTGATTTGTTTGATTTGGCCATGGTGATGTAGGGAATGGCTGTTGTGACCAATTGGGGAAAGGTGGCTGATTTTTCCACATTCCATTATATTGTTGAGCATTATACTGAGGAAACTGAAAAGAAGAGGATGGATCAATTGGCATACCTTTTTGTCATGGTTGTCATTGTCGGCGTTGATTGAGTAGGCGTACCAATTCTGATTCTTCTTCCACCTCCTTGTAAATTGCTTTCAATCCAGGGAGCGAGGGGAAACCCTCTGTGGAGTGATCTTTTGTGCAGATAGCATATACTTTGACTATATCCAATGGGCACTCTTTATGGATGTGTTTCTTTCTGCATTTACAGCAGAATATTGCCAGATTTTGTTCTGCTTCTGCTTGCTTTTGTTTGGCTTTCATAATTTCGAACTGCGTTGTCAGAGTCCCTAGAATATCCGTTTTAAAATCTTCTAGTATATTTCCAATTTCTGCGCAGGTTATACTTTCACCAGAGATCTTACTATCTCTTGTGATCATATCACGTTCTGTTGACTTTAGCTTTGTGCTGCCTCTCGAACTCCTGATACATAAATCAATAATGTCAGCAAAATTTTCCTGATATATATCACCTTTGCTCATAATGTTTAATGTTTCAACCCATTGTTCCTTCATCCCTTTAAGTAATGTAGTTTTCAACACATTATCAGGTAAGGGTAAAGATGCATAAGGTGAACTCTGGAGGTTGTATTGAAAGCGTTCTACATATTCCTCAAGTGTTTCATTAGGTTTTGTCGTCATCTCAAATATTTCATATTTTAATTCCCTGGACCTACAATAATCCTGATAATTCTTTAGAAACGCGGCTTTCATCTGATCCAATCATTTATAACACCTCCACCTAACCCCATAAACCATCATAAAGCTGCTCCTTTTAATGTGGAAGGAAATAATTTTAATTTTTGGGGATCGGTGGTATAGTCATACCCCCTACATAAGACATCGAATTCAAATAGAAATGCATCTGGATCTTCTGATGTTAAGCCATGGAATGTAGGAATATGTTGAAGAGGAATGGCCTTCATAGGTGCATTAACGACAGTATCCACAATGGGATATTGCAGTGTGGAAGTTTGTTGAGGTGTTTGTTGGTTCTGGTTCTGGGCCATTTTATCGAATATGTGCCAATATCCTTCTGGAATTTCAAGGGAATTCCTAGGATGATTAGAAGGAATAGGAATGACCTTGAAAACACTCCCTTGATCTGAAATAATAAGTGTTCCTTACTGGCCTACTATCTGAGGAGATTCAGGTCCTTTAACTTTGTTTTGAATGATGTTGACAGCACTTCCCTTATCTGGGCTACTCACTGTTTGGATTACTCCAAGAGGATAATTTGGTTCTTCTGTTTCCCCTGTTTCTCCTCCTCCTTCACGGAGATTATTGGAGTTCCCTTCTTGCAGAGAAATTAGGTGAGAATTCTCAATTTCTTGGGAATATTGTTCAATTTCTTTTGTTTGACTATGTACCTCAGCAAAGGCTATAGATGGTGATTCTGTGGCCTGAAGGGAACTAGTAAGTTGTCTAGAAATAACTTTCCTAGGTCCTACTGATGGCTGAGATTCAGTTTTCTTAAGGATTTGGTCAATGAAATTTGTTCGCCCAAGGGTCACCGATCCCTTAGGTTTTTCAGGTTTAGGAGGAATTTTGTTCTATTTAGCTTCTCTATTCATTCAAAAATACAAGCATTCATTCCTACCTAAAATTTTTACCCAATTCTGCTGTGAAGCGGGCCAGTGAAAAAGTATGTTTCTTGCTCGGTACGCAGGTTCTTACCTTCCGTTTTTAATACCCAATTATTTGCTAGCAGAAAAAAAGAAAAAAAAAAAGAAAATCAAATATGCATCACTCTTTGTAAATGGCTACACTCTCCCCGACAACGGCACCAAAATGTTGAGGTATAAAATGTGTCTTTTTAACGCCTATTTATCCTACATTAATTATCAATCCAAGAATGACTTTTTGTTTCAAGAGTGTACTCAGTCTGAGGCTGCAATTCAATCTAAGAGTAATGCTTTGCAATATGTAGTATAGTGTTGTAAATACAAGAGTAAATGGATGCTTGGAAAAGAAATCTAACTACAATGACATGAACTCAAATGCTTGAAAATTCAATCATTCATTCAGCAAACATCATTCAAGGATGCCGTAATGATAACTCTTTCCTTTAGAAACTGATGGAATTGAAATCACACGAGAACAAGATAATCAATCTGAGAACATAGGTAGCAATAACCAATATTCTTTACAGTTGATAATCTTGTCTTAAAGCAATTAAAAGGAAATATAAATTAAACTAAGAGCTGCTAATGAAAGTAAACTAGGAAAACTCTCAAAACCAAACTCTTTGCAATATGTAAACTAATTAATCTGAAATGAGCAACAAACCTGGAATTGAATAGCAATGTTGTTAGTATGAATCTTTCGTCATAAAAGACCACTTTAGCTACGCATAACAAATATCCCTAACATCAAATATGACTACCAATATCTTTAAGTCTGCAATTAGTTGATCCAAATAATGCTGCACAAATCCAGATCTAAGCATAAAAGACATTAAGCAATAAAAATGAAATATGGCTCCATGCATCCAATAGACAAGACAAGAACAATGTATTTGAAAGAATTTTTTATATTATATTCAAAGGGGGCACTTGAGAGGAAAACAATAAAGGTGTTTTCCGGTTCTCCTCAATGGGATGGGTTCTTGACAGTCCTCAGCACTTTAGATCTAGAATCTCTCTCTCTTGTTGGTGTAGAAAACCCAGACAAACATAGAACTCAATGGGAGCTCACAAGG
>CM076578.1:1640730068-1640838249 GCA_034641835.2 Pinus albicaulis | reverse complement strand
GAAAATAGCTGAATAAATCACTTATTCAATGGAGATTAACCCGATTACACATCAATTTCGAATTGCATGCATAACACATAATCTCATCTACAATTAATTGTCACATGCGGAAATAATAGAAGCAATCTCACATCAAATCAATCACACATTAACTCAGTATGTATGGGGAAAGCCTATAGCTGAAAACCCCGCAGCCATTGTGTATATTATAATGGAGAAATCATGTAACCAAACAAGTACAATACTCCTCACAAGTACTCAGTACTTTCTCATAAAGTCACACACAATCTAGCTTAGTTTTGAACAAGTCACTAGTTCAAAACTCCCTGCCAATTGCCTTGCCTCTATTGCGCAATCATGGCCTGTATATGAAGAGATCCAAGGTTCGAATCCCCTTGGCTTGACTGCGCAATTGTCATGGAAAATTCCTCCAAGTGTAATGCAAATCTCATGCAAAACCAATCTACCAACTGATAGCTTTACTCACCCTTTCATCTACCTCTTCCACTGGTCTCCACTGAACCGATCATGCACTGTAGTGAACTGAAGTGTTCTTGAGTTGACTAATGAGTTAATATTTAGTGAATTAAATAATATTTAATTCACTCCACTCATAACTAATTGATTAGCCAGTTAAACTAATCTCAACTAGTTCAACTAAAATAAACAGAACACAACTCCACTATCTGTCCCGTTAACTCCTCCAAAACTTCTGCCACTGAAGTCCAACTGAATTCGACCATGCAAGATGCCATCAAACCCTAGGAACCACGTGATTCCTTCTGTCAGTTGCATGAGCCACCTCCATGACTCGAACTGAAGTGCTCCAAGAGAGTAAACTGTTGTTTATAGTCAAAATATTATTAAGGGTAAATAATATTTGACTTCCATATTTTTAGGAGAGGTAGTCTAAAAATAGCCTGGGTCCTAAAAATAAGGGTCTCATCTATTTTTACCAACATGTCGCATGCTTCAAGAATCTCCAACTGGAATCTCTGAATCATGCTCTGTATGTCTAAAAATAGACATAGTCTAAAAATAGACTTTGCGCCAGAATTTGCCTGCGGACCCACTTAGTGAAGGCGACTTCATTTCACTAAGCTCCATCATCTTGCTGCATTCTCAACACTCCCTCTCAGCAAGATATGGATTATCTGCAATCCCTATCCTGCCTCTGTGGAATTCGAACTTGCTCCTGGTGAGCGCCTTCGTCAGGATGTCGGCATCCTGATCCTCCGTGGGAACATATGAAAGCATCATGATCCTCCGCTGAACACAATCTCTGATGTGATGGTACCGGATGTCGATATGTTTGGACCTATCATGAAATACTGGATTAGCCGAGAGCTTGATGCAGCTCTGGTTATCACAGTAGATCACTGTAGGCTCCAAATGCAACCTGAACAAACCTGCGAGGATCTTCCTCATCCAAATAGCCTCTCATGCAGCCAAGCTTGCTGCCATGTACTCGGCCTCTGCTGAACTGAGTGCCACGGATCTCTGCTTCCTGCTGTACCAGGAAACTGCTGTCGACCCAATGCTGAAAACTCCTCCAGAAGTGCTCTTCCGGTCCGTTGGACTCCCCGCCCAATCTGCATCAGTGAAGCCAGAAAGCTTCGCTCCATCCTCCTGTCTGTACCATAGACCATATCCCGATGTGCCTCTGATATAGCGCAATACATGCTTGCCTGCCTTCCAAAAGAGCTTGGTAGGCTTAACCATAGCTTGCGAAAGCTGGTTAACTTCATAGCATATATCGGGTCGTGTATTGACCAGATACATAAGCGACCCCACCAACTGTCGATAGACAGTGGCATCCACTACCTCCGCTGAAGTAGCATCCTCCTTCCTCCAACCACTAGGAAGAGGAGTGTCAACAGGCTTGCAGCCTTGCATGTTGAACCTCTCCAGAATCTCCCGAGCTTACTTGCCCTGAGAAACAAACAGTCCTCCACTGCGCTGCCAAATCTCCAATCCCAGGAAATAATGAAGGATGCCCAGGTCCTTCATCTCAAACTCTCGTGCAAGATCATCCCTGCATGAAAGTATCAACTGCTCGTCGCCAGTCAAAATCAGATCATCTACATACAGTACGATGATCAACAGCTTCCCCTCCACCACAATCTGGTACAGGTTTGGATCCGCCTCACTCCTGGAGAATCCAAGCCCGGTGAAGTAGCTGTCTATCCGAGTGTACCAAGCACGAGGTGCTTGCTTCAGCCCATACAGTGCTCTCTTGAGTCGGCACACATGCGACTCACTGCTGAAGATCTCAAAACCTTCAGGCTGCTCTATGTACACTTCTTCCTCAATAACTCCATTGAGGAACGCAGTCTTCACATCCATCCGATGAATGTGCCACCCCATCTGCGCTGAGAGAGCAAGGATCGTCCGTATGGAAGAGTACCTTGCGACAGGTGCAAAAGTCTCCTCATAGTCAATCCCCTCGATCTGTGAGAAGCCACGGGCGACAAATCTCGCCTTGTACTTCTCCACACTCCCGTCAGCCGCCTGCTTCACCTTGCAGATCCATCGCGAACCCACCACTGATTTCCCAACCGGTCTTGGGACAATCTCCCATGCACTGTTCCTGATGATCGAATCATATTCTTCGATCATGGCATCAACCCATGCGGTTTCCTCCACAGCTTCCTCAAAAGAGGATGGCTCTGTCACAACACATTGACTCATAAGAGCCATGTATCCAGTGTACCGATCCGGTGACTGTCTCTGTCTGCGCTGTGCCGTAGGTGGTCCTACAACCTTCTCTGCATCCCGAGCCAGTCGCTCAGCTTCTGTAGTGCGCATGCGCCCTCTGATGGTTGGCGCTGCCTGGGTGGTTTCTTCCACCTCCCGAACCTCCTCTTGTGGCTGATCCACATCCGGAAGCTCCTCCTTAGGAACTAACAGCTCCTCATCTGCATGCAAGTGTAGCTCCCTCTCAAGCGAACACTGCATGGCTTTCTCCTCCTGAAATTTTATATCCCGTCGCACAACAGTCTTGCGACTCTCTAACAAATACACCCGGTAGTTGTGAGGTGTATCAGTGTACCCCACAAATATTCCAACCTCAGCAGTTGGATCCAGCTTCCTTCTCACATCCTTCGTCACATGCATGTAGACAGGAGAACCAAAAATCCGCAAATGGGAAATATCAAGCCTCTTGCCAGAATAAGCCTCCTCTGGTGTACTCATGCCAAGAACCTTGTGAGGACAACGGTTCTGCACATACACTGCTGTATTGCATGCCTCAGCCCACAAGTGAAGGGGTAGGCCCCGATCATGCAACATCGCTCGTGCAGCACCCACGATCGTTCTGTTCTTCCGCTCAGCCACCCCGTTCTGCTGTGGGTTATGGGGTGCGATGAGCTCTCTCCGAATCCCTTCTGCGCTGCAGAACTCCTTGAATTCAGACGAGATGAATTCACCACCGTTATCACTCCTTAGAGCAATCACCTTCTTCCCCGACTCCTTCTCGACCAGTGCTTTAAACTCACAGAACTTCGCGAATGTATCGCTCCTCTTCTGCATGAAGAAGATCCAGCACTTTCGAGAGAAATCATCAACAAAGATCACATAATACTTGTGCTTTGCTGTCGAAGCAACTGAGAAAGGACCACACACGTCTGTGTGAACTCTCTCAAGGATCGGCGTGGCGCGACTATCCTTCTCGTGAAAGGTGGCTTTCACATACTTCCCTAAAGTACACCCCTTGCACTGATCTGACTGCGCAAGGGTGCCCTTAGGAAGCCCAGTAGAAATCTGCTGCAGAATCTTCAAAGCTCCATGGTGAAGGTGGCCCAATCTCCTGTGCCACAGTTCGCCCTCATCATCCCAGCTCACCACTTCTCCCGCCTTGCATGCCATAGTTGCGCAGCCATCTACCTGCAACTGATAAAGGTTCTTGGTTCGAACCCCTATCTTCCGGGTCTCTCCAGTAGTCTTACTGCGCAGGAAGGCTTTTCCTTCGCTGAAGACCACATCATACCCTTTATCCTCCAACATCGCTACTGAAATCAGGTTCTTCTTCAATCCAGGTACATGCATGACATCCTTTAATACAAAGGGTTTACCAGACTCCCTCTGAAAGGATACGGTACCGATACCAGACGCACTGTATCTACCGTCATCGCCCATCTCGATGTGCATACCCAAATCCTTGTCCTCCAGATCTGAGAACAACTCCCGATCTCCCGTCATATGAAATGACGTACCGCTGTCCAAGAACCACACCGATCCCATCACACTTGAAACCAAGCATGCAATCAGTGAAAAGTCAAGCTCGAACTGTGAAGCCAAAGCTTCTCCATCTGCAGATCTTCCCGCTTGCTTGTTCTTCTTCTTCTTTGGACAATTTGTAGCATAATGTCCGTGATCATGGCAGTGAAAACACTTCACTTTCGCCATATCCCGCTTCTTGCCCTTAGCACCAGAATGAGAGGTTTTCTTACCCTTCCCCTTCTTTGCTTTGGACACCAAAGCGCAGTTTTCTTCATCAGCTCCCTTTGATGAAGATCCATCTCGAGTAGTCCTCCTTATCTCCTCCTGCATGAGATTCGCCCAAAGGCGCTCCCATCCCGGCAGCTTCTCCCGACCATTTACACTATCTTGATATGAGTGCCATGCCTTCGGAAGACCAAGGAGAGCCAGGTCGACCATTTCCTCTTCATCGACAGTAACCCCCACACTTCCCAGTTCATCTCTGCATTGAGTGAACTTCGTGAGGTATTTGGCGATACTGTCGCCCTTCTCCATCTTGATGTTCCTGAGCTTATCTTTGAGCGCCAGCTTTCTTTGGTCGCTCTTACTCTGGAATAGATCTATCAAAGCTTTCCACATTAAATATGGAGTAGCCTTTCCATGTAGGCTGGATACAATATGATCCTTGACGCCCTCCAACAGGATCCTTCGACATTTCGCTATCTTCTTTTGCCATGCATCGACTAAAGCTGCATCAGTGGGCTTTGGGACATCCGTATCTACGAACTCCTTCAGACCATTATCTTCTAACACTACTTCCATACGATCCTTCCATGCAACATAATTCGAACTGCCTTCAAGAGCATATTCGAGTCGCAAACCGTTGAAAGACATTTTCAACACTGGCACCAAGAAAACAAAGCTGCTGCAAAATTCGAATTCCAAACTCCAAGCTCTATCGCTTCCGATCTACACTTGAGAAAAAATTATTTCCAAATCAGAGATTGACTGCAAGGGGCTTTTACCAAACCTTTCACTTTCCGAAGAAAGATGAATCCGGAGGCTTCCTGGCCCGTATGCAGACTCTGTCCGAGGAAATAAGTTTGCAATCACCGTAATAGATCTCGACAATTAATCTCGCTTTGATACCATGTAGAAATTAGCTGAATAAATCACTTATTCACTGAAGATTAACCTGGTCATATATCAATTTCGAATTGCATACATAACACATAACCTTCTTCTACAATTAATTGTCACATGCGGAAATAACAGAAGCAATCTCACATCAAATCAATCACACATTAACTCAGTATGTATGGGGAAAGCCTATAGCTGAAAACCTCGCAGCTATTGTGTATATTATAATGGAGAAATCATGTAACAAAACAAGTACAATACTCCTCACAAGTACTCAGTACTTTCTCATAAAGTCACACACAATCTAGCTTAGTTTTGAACAGGTTACTGGTTCAAAACTCCCCGCCAATTGCCTTGCCTCTATTGCGCAATCATGGCCTATATATGTAGAGATCCAAGGTTAGAATCCCCTTGGCTTGACTGCGCAATTGTCATGGACAATTCCTCCAAGTGTAATGCAAATCCCATGCAAAACTGATCCTCCAACTGATAGCTATACTCACCCTTTCATCTACCTCTTCCACCGGTCTCCACTGAACTGATCATGCACTGTAGTGAACTGATGTGTTCTTGAGTTGACTAATGAGTTACTAATTAGTGAATTAAATAATATTTAATTCACTCCACTCATAACTAATTGATTAGCCAGTTAAACTAATCTCAACTAGTTCAACTAAAATAAACAGAACACAACTCCACTATCTGTTCCGTTAACTCCTCCAAAACTTCTGCCACTGAAGTCCAACTGAAGTCAACCATGCAAGATGCCATCAAACCCTAGGAACCACGTGATTCCTTTGTCAGTTGCATGAGCCACCTCCATGACTCGAATTGAAGTGCTCCAAGAGAGTAAACTGCTGTTTATAGTCAAAATATTATTAAGGGTAAATAATATTTGACTTCCATATTTTTAGGAGATACAGTCTAAAAATAGCCTGGGACCTAAAAATAGCGGTCGTAATTTAAAACCTGTGTGGAGTCGCCATTTGTTAGTATGAATTCTTCGTCGAAGTGTACGAAAAAGAACCACTTTAGCTACGCATAACTAATAGCCCTAACAACAATAGAGGCTGCAAAACATCTTCGGATCTGCAATTAGTAGTTAAAGTGCTGCAACAAACAGATCTATAAATGGAAAGACATTAAGCAGTAAAGTAAAGAGTTTGCTCCATGCATCCAACAGACAAGACAAGAACACGATTTTTGAATGAATTTTTATATTACAGGGCACCTGGGAGGAAACAAGGAGGTGTATCCAGATCTCCTCAATCGGATGGGTTCTTTGTAGTCCTCAACACTTCAGATCTAAGCTTTCTCTCTCTTGTAGATGTAGAAAACTCAATGTAGAAGGTAGAGCTCAATGGGAGCAAAATGGCAGAAATGAGACCAAGTGTATAGATCCAGAGTGATCTAATATGCAACAAAAGGTGAAGAATGATGGGGAAAACCCTCCTATTTATAACAAAATATTGGGTCTTTCTAGATCTTGGTGCATGATTAAAAAAAATGTTAATCACATCTAGATCCACCTCTATGGAATATTTTATTATTATTTGTTGGAGGGAAAGGGTGTTTGACTTGGGTCAAATCCCTTGATTAGTGAAAAATAAATAAATAAATGAGTTATTTATCTTTTTAAGGAAGTGGTTGGGATATAATCAAATAAATAATGATTTATTTGATTAATGGTGGTTGATTTGGTCATATTTAACAAGGAATATTATTAAATAATTATTCCTAGAAAATAATAAGATAACTATGGGTTTATCTCATTAGTTTCTTTGTTTTTGGGTTAAACATGACTGGGAATAATAATTAAATTATGTTTTAATTAATTATTCCTTTTGGGGTTTCCTAATTAACATAGTGAAAGCAGTTTTACTTGGGGTAAAACTGGTCTTACATGGTGTACTTGGGTCCATCTAATGATGAAAGGTTAGATGACCAAAAAATGGTGTAACATAAATATTGAAGACAGAGACGACAACAGTGGTGGTTTTCTCCCGAATTGGGTTTCCACCTTAAATACTAGTGTTCATGTGTGTTGCTTATGTGTGATGGTTTATTCTGTTATTACTGCACATGCTTACTTCTTACTAAACATCTGATGAATGAATGATGCAATAATCTAAGTAAATAATTAAACGTATAATAAGATCTCTGGACATATGCAAGTTTTCTTAAGGATATCCACATTTATATGCGAGTTGGGTTCAGTAAAGTAACGTATGGGTTTAAGAGAAACAAAAAGTGAAAATTTTTCAGTCAGCTCTAAATACTGATTCACCACCCCCCCCCTCTCAGTATTTTTCCCAACAATTGGTATCAGAGCAGGTCCTTCTGAAAAATCTTAGCCGCTAGAACGAAGATCAATCAAGATGAGCAATAAAGATGGAACAACATCTATCAGGCCTCCGTTCTTCAACGGAAACAATTTAATCTTCTGGAAAACAAGGATGAGATCTTATCTTCAGTCTCTGGGAGCAGATACTACCAATAGTCTCTGGGAAAAAGGATGGGCTATTGTTGAAGGAGGATATCAATATCCAGTCGCAGTACCAACAGATCCAACGGAAAGAAAGAATTACGAAACAAATGCAAAAGCGGTCAATGCTCTATTGGGAAGTCTAACTGAATCAGAATTTGTCAAATTCATGCAGTTGAATACAACAAAGGTCATATGGGACAAAATCATTCTAAGTTATGAAGGTGATGCAAAGGTAAAAAGTGCTAAACTTCAAACTCTCAAAATTCAATATGAGAATCTAAAAATGCATAATGAGGAGAGCATTGCCAATTTATTTTTACGTCTTGATGATATTGTAAATCGTATGAGAAATCTGGGAGAAACAATAACCGAATCTACTTTGGTTGAAAAAGTTTTAAGATCACTAACGACAAAATTTGAGTCAAAAGTTGCTGCTCTTGAAGAAAAACAGGATCTTCAAAATCTTACTATGGTGCAACTTCATGGCATACTAACTGCATATGAAATGAGAAGAGGAGGACCATCTGAAGTCAAAGAAGCCGTCTTTAGAGCTTCTACAAAAGGGAAAGAAGTACAAGAAACAAAAGGATTAGGGTATATCTCAGAAGAAGATGAGTTAAATTTTGTAAAGAAACTCCAACTTGGTACAGGACAGTTTAGAGGTAAGCTTCCTTTCAAATGTTTTGCTTGTGGAAGAGTTGGTCATTATGCTGCTAAGTGTCCTCACAGAGAAACACATGAAAAAGGAAAGGAAGTAGCAAGAAGGAATAAAAACCGGTTTAGCACTAGGAAAAGTTACTATACTCATGAAGACAGTGATGGGTTATCTGACAGTGAGGAAGAATGTGAACAAGATCTTAGACTTCTCATGGCATTTGAAAAGGAATCTAGAGAAAAAAAAATACTTTTATGGATGCTTTAGAGGACAATGATTTTCTTGATGAATTCAATCAACTCAAAATATGCTTAGAATAAAGTAAAAGATGCTTAGAAGAAAGTAAAATATCCATAGAAACTCTAAAAAATTAGCTTGAAGAAAAGGAGAAACACAATGAGAAATTAGAATGTGAAATATTAAGTCTAAGAAAAGAAATTGAGAAAGTGAAGACTTTGAATATTAGATTTTCTAAAGGATCTGAAACCTTAGATGAGATTATCAAGGTAAAACATTCTCCTTTTATAAAGACAGGTCTTGGATATATCAGAGAATCTTCTCAGACTTCAGCACCAAACTATCTAAAAGCAGCTACAGCTAGTATACAACATTCTGCCACTCAGCAAGGGAATAAACAATCCTCACAGGTAAAGCATGACCAACTCAATTCAAAGAACACTAACAAGAATACCTTTCAAAGAAACACCAACCAACAAGTAAATTCAAGTAGAAGATTTCATGATCGCAGAAAATTCTTCTTCAATGGACAATGTTTCTCATGTCACAATTTTGGTCATAAAGTTGTTCAATGTGTTGCATACAAAACCATTATGACAAGAGAAGCAAGAAAGAAAAGGAGGGATATTGGAACAAAGAAGAATACCTATAACAAATTTTCTCCTCTTCAAAATGAAGTTGAATGTTCTTATTGCAATAACTTTGGCCATGAAGAATTTGAATGCAGGAGCAAAATCCAGCCAAAAGAGCAATTTCCTTCAAGCTCCAAAGTGTGGAAAAAGAAGGAATTACAGGTTGAAAATTGTGGCATAGCTTTATTTGCAGAAGGTGAAGAAAATCAATGGTACATTGAGAGTGGATGCTCTAAACACATGACAGGTGACAAAAAAAAACTTCTTGCATATAGTGCTCTAGAAAAAGAGAAGAATGTTACATTTGGAAATGATACTTCTGTTGTTATTAAGGGAAAATGGTTTGTTTTTCTAAGAGAAAAGGTGAAAGCTAATAATTTCATGTATGTAGATGGATTAAAGCATAACCTGTTAAGTGTAATTCAAATGTGTGATCAAGGAACTGAAGTTGTCTTTAGTTCAAAAGAATATGTGGTACGTGATCTTGATACAAGTAAAACAATTATAAAAGGAAACATAACTCCAAGCAATCTGTATGTATTGAAGAACTGCAAAGAACAACGTTACTTGATTAAATCTTCAGAAAACTGGCTATGGCATAGAAGGTTGGGGCATCTGAGCTTCTCTCAAATCAACAAATCAAGCAAACTTAAAGCTATTCGTGATCTTCCAAATATTATTCTACCTGAAAGTATCATATGCAAATCTTGCCAATTCGGTAAGCAGACCAGAGTGAAATTTAATGCCAAGGAAAGATCATCAAGTAAGCCTATTGAACTCATTCATACTGACATATGTGGACCTGTGAAGAAAAATTCACCACGTGGTGAACAATACTATATCTTATTTATTGATGATTTTTCTAGAATGTGTTGGATTGGGTTGCTTAAACACAAACATGAAGCATTTGAGAAATTTCAGATCTTCAAAGCTCTAGTTGAAAATAAATTAGATCTAAAAATCAAGTGTCTTAGATCTGATCGAGGAGGAGAATATACATCAGATGAATTCCTTGAATTTTGTGAACAACATTGTATAAAAAGACAATTTTCGGTAGCAGGTACTCCACAACAAAATGGAGTAGCAGAAATAATGAATAGAACAGTTCAACAAATGGCTAGAGCTATGCTTGATGATTCCGGAGCACCTGACACATTTTGGGGAGAAGCAGCACATACAGCAGTAAATATTCTTAACAAGGCACATGTTCGTGTAAATAGTGATAAAACTCCATATGAACTATGGTATGGTAATCCTCCCACTGTGAAGCATTTTAGAGTTTTTGGAAGCAAATGCTTTATAAAAAATAATGATGAAAAACTTGGCAAGTTTGAACCCAGAGCAGATGAAGGAATACTTCTTGGTTACTCCTCTAGAAGTAGAGCATATAAATGTTACAATAAAAGACTTCGGAAGATTGTTCAATGTATTGATGTTGTTATTGATGAATCTCCTGCAGCTCCAAAAGAAGAAAAACAAACAACAGAAGACAATGATGACATATATCCTTCTACATCAAATGGGAATGATGTAGACAGTGAACCCAATGAAGAACCCAAAGATGATTTATCTGAAAAGGATCCATCCAGATATGTTCAAAAGAATCATCCAGAATCTCAAATTTTGGGAGAAAAGGGATCAAGTGTACAAACAATAAGGACTCTTGTAGGATCTTCTAGCTATCTGGCATTTCTATCCACTATTGAACCACACAATTTCAATCAAGCTAGCAAAGATGAATGTTGGATTCAATCCATGAATGAAGAGCTTGATCAAATTGAAAAGAATCACACTTGGGAATTAGTACCAAGACCTCATGACAAAATGTCATTGGAACTAAATGGATATTCAAAAACAAGTTAAATGAGAATGGGGATGTTATAAGAAATAAAGCTAGACTTGTTTGCAAGGGGTATGATCAACAAGAAGGTATAGACTTTGAAGAAAATTTTTCTCCTATAGCTAGACTTGAAGCCATAAGAATGTTTCTTGATTTTTCAAGCTTCCAACAAATCAAAGTTTATCAAATGGATGTTAAATCTTCTTTTCTCAATGGTGATCTAGAAGAAGAAGTTTATATAGAAAAACCAGAAGGATTCATTTTGGGAAATGATGAAAAACTTGTTTGTAGACTTAAAAAGGCTCTATATGGTCTAAAACAAGCTCCAAGGGCATGGTACTATCGTCTTGACAAATATCTTCATCAACAAGGATTTTAAAAAGGGTCTATTGATAGCAACTTATACACAAAAACTGAAAATGACAAACTATTGATTGTGGTTGTATATGTTGATGATATCATTTTTGGAAGTAATGAAGAGTCTATGAGTCAGAAATTTGCTTCTGATATGCAACAAGAATTTGAAATGTCTTTACTTGGGGAACTAACATTCTTTCTTGGCTTGCAAGTGCAACAAGCAATAGATGGCATATTCTTATCACAAACAAAATATCTTAAGCAAATTCTGAAGAAGTATGGTATGGAAGAGTGCAAACCTGTAAGTACACCAATGGTAACCGGATGTAATCTCAGTTCTCATGATGATTCTCCCACAGTGAATCAACCAGAATACAGATCTATGATAGGAAGTCTACTTTATCTCACTGGGACTAGACCAGACATTATGCATGAAGTTGGAATTGTTGGACGATTCCAAGCTAATCCAAAAGAGTCTCACCTTCAGGCTGTCAAAAGAATATTCAAATATCTACAAGGAACTCAAGACTTTGGACTATGGTACCCAAAGAATGTTGATCTCACTCTTCATGCTTACACTGATGTAGATTGGGCTGGAAATGTTGATGATCGGAAAAGCACTAGTGGTGGTGCATTCTACATGGGGCCCTGGTTAGTATCTTGGTTTAGCAAGAAGCAAAGCTCTATTTCCTTATCTATAGCAGAAGCATAATATGTGGCTTCCGCATCATGTTGCACTCAACTTCTCTGGATGATGCAAACCTTACAAGACTTTCAAATCAAATTTTCACCTCCTATATCCATTATGTGTGATAACACAAGTGCCATCAGTATCTCAAAGAAGCCTGTTATGCATTCCAAGACCAAGCACATTCCCCTCAAGTATCACTTCTTACGTGAACAAGTGCTTGAACAAAAGGTGAAGTTGGAATATGTGCCCTCCAAAGAACAAGTTGCTGATATATTTACCAAACCTTTACCCACGGAAGCATTCGAATATCTCAGACAGAAGCTGGGAGTAGTCTCTGCCATGTAGAAGATAAGATCTACTTAAATATAGAAGATTAAATTGGATACATGGATTTCCTGAAGGACAGAAAACCGCGTATGGGTAGTTGATGACAAATTTTTTCTGGGTCAGCATTCTTCAGCACAGCTGCGGTGCTGTTGGGTATCTCTGGATGCACATGTTAAGGGGGAACATTGGTCTTGTGAAAATGATGCATTGTTGGCATTCTAATTATGTTTGAGGATGCAGCCTGATCTCAGGGGGAGCATGGTATTGTCGGTACAAAGGATCTTGATCTATCCTTTGCCCTTGATGTCAAAGGGGGAGAATATTGTTGAATGTATTTCTGGTCATGGTTGCCATCAAGTCCAAAGGGGGAGATTGTTGGCATTTCTGGTATCCTAGTATATTGAATTGATTGTACTTGATGGAAACTCTCTGACAAAGGATGCAGACTGTATAAAGAACTCAGAAAACCATCAGCAGTTCTATACAAGCAGAATATACGACTGAATGTGAATTGAATGAAGCTCTGTATTTAATGGGAAATTCAATGTAAATAAGGACGAGTTAAATCATGTGTGAAGCTTTTCTTGAATAATTTTGGTGTATATATGCATCCTGATGGTGGATAAAGGAAATCCTATGTATGATTGAGTTTTGGTGATACTCTGATGGGTGGAGAATACCGAGAGTATTTGGGTATTGATTGGTTCAATTCTCGTACAGAATGCCCTAAAACTCTGTGTGAAGTCCTGTTGGGAGAGTGAGCCACGGACGTGCTCTGTGTGTGCAGGGCACATAAGCTCTATCGGTCAAAGTAATAGTGTGTTCCACATGTGTTAGACAATACAAAGAAAGGTGTCCCTTTTGAATGCAAAAGAACCGAGTCGAATAGTCGATAAGGATTTCATCAGAGCTGTATAACAGTTTTCTGGTTATATGAACTGATAACGCAGAGGAATAAAAATTAAAAAAAAGTTATGCTTTCGTGGAGAAACGTATCAATGACAAAATAAAGACAGACGGAACCTTGAGCGAAGGAGAGGAACCACAAGCGGAATAAACAGTGAAGGGGGTTTCCGGTTTTCATCGCACCGCTCTCGACGGGCAAGCGGTATTCAATAGGTTGGGAGCGATTCCATAGAATGAGCGACAGGCATCCCTGAGCGTATTTACAAAACCGCCATCACTGCGCACCATCGCACGTTAACGTTCGACCAAGGATGCCGCACAATATTGTTGAGCACCGTCGATCTGGAGGGAAGCCATCGAACGGTGGTCGTATGAGGAAGATGTGCGAAGGTTAACTAAAGTACGACGGCCATCGGTCGAGCGATATCCATCCGATCAAATGAGGCAGTGCGACGCAATAACAACCGTCGAATGGAGACGACTATCAACGTTGGGGCCCATACGCATGTATTGAGTTTTGCGGGTTTAACCCAAAGTATTATGTCGTGTATTAAGAGTGTGGGACCCGATTTCCCTTCACATTATTGGTTCAATATATGTTGTTGTGTTATGTCGAGATCTTCACCCGACGTGGAAGACAACTGTGACCAACTCAGCGTCTTGCGTCACTGTGGGGGATCTTGAGGTACGGATGAAAATTTTGGCTGGTGCCCCCGCACTCAATCTCTGCCATTCATCTCTGTTGTCCCCGCAGTCAACTCGGTCAACTGTGGAGGCACTTGTCTCGATATCCGGTGTGCTAGTTGTGTCCGCGGGTTGGGTCTTTTGATAGGAACTTTAATTATCAGCGCAAATCCCCAAGTCGAAGATTAAATATTATTGAAGGGCCTGAAAGGTTATATGGATATATATTACTGCTGGGTTTTTTATATAAGTTAGCGGCACATTAATGTTTGTAACAACTAAAGGGGGAATTGGATTAATATCTCAATCTCAGATTGAGATATTAAAAAGCCTTAGATTAATTAATTGCCAGATCAAGAAAATAAAACAATGAAAAGTTGTTTGGGGCTTGGGTAGACCCCGCTGGATTACCTATTTTGATCCCGTCCAGGAATACCATTAGCGGTTGAGTGGTTTTGACTCATGGTATTGATAAAGGATAAACTATATAAGGAGAAGAGGATCATAATACAGTGTGTGCATGTGGAAGGGTTGTTAATAAATAAATCTCTTTAAGAGATATTTGCATATATGATGCACCTATGGATATGATATAGAAATGATGAATCTCTACGATGATCGGAAAAATAAACGATGAAGACCTGACGGAAGTCTGATGAAGAAATTGAAGAAATTTGGTGGATCTGAGGGTTGAAGCCTTCTGTATGAAATTGGAAGTATCCTGCCAGTAGAAGATGGTGTTAAAATCATGGGGTTGGAGCTCCCTTCCAGTAGTGGCTGGAGAACGAAAGAAGGTTGTAGCCTTTTGCAGGTGGGTGTCTGCGTGCTGGTATGAGTCTGCACCAGTACAAAATTGTAAGAAGTTTTCTTTATAATAAATATTGAAGACAGAGACGACAAAAGCGGTGGTTTTCTCCCGAATTGGGTTTCCACCTTAAATACTGGTGTTCATGTGTGTTGCTTATGTGTGATGGTTTATTCTGTTATTACTGCACATGCTTACTGCTTACTAAACATCTAATGAATGAATGATGTAATGATCTAAGTAAAGAATTAAACGTATAATAATGCAAGTTTTCTTAAAAATATCCACATTTATATGCGAGTTGGGTTCAGTAAAGTAATGTATGGGTTTAAGAGAAACAAAAAGTGAAAAGTTTTCAGTCAGCTCTAAATACTGATTCACCCCCCCACCCCCCCCCCTCTCAGTATTTTTCCCAACAACACTATAGTTTTAAATAATATGGGGTAAATGGGAATGAATGCGGGAGGTTAATAATACCTTAGGAATGGGTGTTAAAAGGATATCAGAGAGGGATTTTTTATAATGGGGCCCGATGATATTTTAACCATTTAAAACTATGCAAAGTGGGTTTTTTTGCAGGTTTTTAATGGAAAAAAGGGAGTTCAGTAAAGGGAAAAGGTATTATAAATGGAAATGGGTTTTTGACTAGGTAAAGGGGTTTTCTGGAGTAAGGAAGGGGAAATTAGTAAAATATTAGTGATAAGAAGAAAACCACTTGATGCTTTCCAATGCTTTGTGAAGGTAATCCACCTACCCTTCTTTTATCCTAACTTTTTTATTTCCTTTATTGGGTGCATTTGAGCTTGCATACCCTTTTATTTTTCTTTTAATAAGCAAACTAATCTGCTCCTAACCTTATGTAATATCCCCAAAAGGGAAGATTCAGCAATACTTGCTAGAATAACGCATTTTTTAGAAGTATGTGCATTGAAATGAATTTGTAGCTCTTGGATCCCTTAGATCTGGTGATATAGCATCTAAATCCAAGAGGAGGGAAAAAACAAATCAAACTAGGTGAGGTAAACATACCTCCCATTCCTAGTATGGCTGGAAAACACCCAAAATTGGGGCTGCAGCAATATGCAACAATACTACAAGAAAATAACGCAGTTTTTCTGAGAAACAACAGGAGGCCAATAAGAAGGCTCAACATTCATATATACATAAGTAAATCAGATCCATAATGTGGCCCATACATTATATAACAGGAAACAGAAGACAAGAATGGAAGAAATGCCTCAAAAAGAGGTGTTGCAAGACATGTATTGACTGCAAAAAGACTTGACAACGTTATATCAAGAGCTGCAGCAACTGTATATTACACTCCAGATCTAGAGAAGATCTGTGTACAAAATATTAGATCTATATCAGATCTGTACACTAGAAGAGCTCCTCTACAAATTCCCCCTGGGATTTTGAGCAAAACATGAGACACAAAGAGTAGATCTGAGATCTAAAGTTGCAGATTTGCAGTAGTATTCACAAATTTCCGAAGTAAATACAATAAAGAGGAGATTAGATCTGAATAGAACATGGATCATATGTATAATCCATGGATCACCACAGTGAAGGGAAGAACCCCAACACTAGAGATATCTCCTCCAAAAGTGTGTCAAAACACCCTGTAACTGTACACTTACAAATAACGCAGTCCTGGAAGGTAAAATGCATTGTAGGGTCTAGAACTGGTTTGGCCTGATGCCAAGATCTGAAAATGCAGCTCCAAATATCTAATACTCTCTTGTCAAGGGGATAAAATGATTTCCCACTGAAAAGAGGCAGTAGATTGGCCTAGATCTGAGTAGATATAGCCTCCACTTGCTGCAAATTACAAGGTCAACCAAACCCTCAACAGGATCTGCGTTGTAGTTGGAAGATGAACTTGGAAAAATGCCTGATAATGGACAAGATCAGTAAGACTCCTCCAAGAGGTACTCAATGAAAGAGGTGGGATTCTTGATCAAGAACACCCTAGTGCTAAACAACACTATTCTTAGCTAAACAACAAGAGAACGATATATGTATAAACAAACAATATATTCAGAAATATACATAACCAACAACCTTCTTCTATTGTCCTCCTCTTTCTTTTATAAGATGAAAGTCTTCCAAAACCCTAAACCATATCAATGATTTAGCTCCTTTCACATGTGTAGCCTCCAACTAAAATTGCGTTGTGACTCTAGGAGATTCACTGTATCTAGACATCGCTGTTGATTTGGTCCTGGTTGACTTGGTCAAATGGTCCAGTGTCTTTCACACCTAAGTGTGCTTATGTAAATAGCCCAGATTTAGCTATGTTCACATGTGGCATTGATTTATTTTGTTGTTTAGGAGTTTTATTGATCCTCCTTTACAATTCTATTCATGAAACAGAAAAATGAAGAAAAATTGTATATTCCCATTAGCTTGGGCTAATTTGGAATATTACAGTCCTCCCCTCCAAAATGTTGCTTGCCCTCAAGCAACTAATAGGGTGAGTGTTGCAACACTTATCCTCCTCCATTGGTGACACCATCAAGGATCAAGCTTTCTTCACAAGATAAGTGTTCACCAATCCAACCCTCCATGAATTGTTCCTCCAAAGTCATTATGAGATATACATAATCCATCCCAAAAGGAGTTAATAAATCAATTGAAAAAAACATGGCTGAACCAATACTCTCTCTAAAAAATGTAAGATGAGGTACATAGAGATTTTCCATCCAAGGTGGTACATACAAAATTCCCATCCTCCCTCCATACAATCCCAAAAAAATGTACAACTATATCATCCAAGTATGGAAGCATAACTACATATATACAATCATAAATTTGAGCATGAGGAGGTGGGTCATAGTCCCACATATGGTACCAGCGCAATGCATCTCCTGCCTGCATCAGGTTAAGGTGTGGTAAGTGGCTTCCCCACCACTTACTTGCTACACAAGTCATCTCACCATGGCTGAAAATGTGAGATATGTTTGGTGCCTTTGGGAAGCACCCATCATGAAAAAAAATCTCCCTTTGCACAACAAGGGAGTGGCCAAATTCAGAATTTTTAGTGGCCCAGAGTCATGGCCTACATAAACATGTTGAAATAATATGTCAAATCATAAAATGAAACTTGCATTACATGATCAGATTTTTCACCAACAATGTCTCTCCTACACATGGAATTGTGCATAGATTTTTCTCCTCTTTCAAAAGAAGGAAGAGATGGCTGAAATTAATCTTGTATAGAGTCCCTTGGCTGCCCCAACTCCACATGGATCATGCATTATTGATAATGCTGATATAGCTCTCCTCCAAAGCCTTCCCATTAAAAGCATCTCATGATAGTGTTGTAGATCTTCATAGAATAGGTAGGGCTGAAACAAAACTCTTTGTAGGCCCTTTGTATCATCCTCTCCTTGAGTATTTTAATCACCCAATAAAAAACTCAATAACAAGTCATTCCTCTCTTCTATAAACTATCTCACCTGTATGGATTCTCTCTTTAAAAACATCCTCTCCTTGAGCTTGGAGAATCTAGGTAAGAAGATCCTATCATGATGATAGATGACTCCCTCATGGACTAGATATCCCTCTTCATGCAGCTGGTCATCAAGCATCATACAAGTGTGAAGATCTTTGGAATAATCCACCAACAACTGGGATTTCGAATATAGATCTACACTCCCCAACAGTGATAGCACTAATGATGCATCAATAGGAATGCCTGCCATGTTGCTGATATCCTCTTTGACATCTCCTATGCCAAAGGTACAAGTAGGAAGGACATACCTTCCCTTCTTCTCCTCCAACAACATAAAATCAGAAATGAAGGTGGTTGATGATGATGAGAGAAGAAAATATCCCTCCTCCTTGTGCTTGCCCAAACCTTCCAGAACTGTAGATGTGCCTTCTAATGCTCCCATCCCTCCTGGATCTGATTTTGGAGCATCAAGTAGTGAGAGATATGTCACCAAAACTGAATCAGGTGGCCTCCCAAGTGGTTTGCCACTAGATAAGAGTGTCCCTTGTAGAAATCTCATGAACATAATAGAAGGGACAGTGAGGTCCTTGCTTCCACTACGTAAATCCATCTCTGTTTTTTGTGTGGAAGTGTTGTGTGAGGGGTAAGTATGCATGCCTTTGATCATTTGAGGTGCATCACTCTTCTTGTCCACCAATTCCATTTTCAAATCTTCCCAATTAGTGGTGACTTTCCCCAATGCAATCAACCATTTAACACCCAAAATAACATTGGTGTCTGGTATGTCAACTACAAAGAAGTGATCCACCAAAGTGTAGCATCCCATGGTGACTAAATGTGATGGGACATAATGCATGCATTGCATTGTTCTATCTCCTAGGACAAAAGCAGAGAATCCCTCAAAATTATCAATGGGTATTGCCCTCCTTTGCACAAGATGGGCATCAATGAAATTGTGGGTAGCCCCACCGTCAATCAATACAGAAACCATCTGATTCATGATTTAACCTTGAAATCTTAGGGTCAAGTACTTAGGTACTCCTCTCAAAGATTCAAGAGTTCCTCCAATAGTAGCAAATTCTCCATTCCCATCTCCTAATGGTGTTGGATCTCCTTCAACATTGTCAGCGTTGTGACCCCTTCTTGGTTCATCATCTTCATCTTCTTCAAGATCTGAGAAGACCTCTATATAATTTTCTTTACCAGCAGCAAATCTATGTCCAGGTACCCATAGTTCTTGGAAAGTGAAGCATAGCTTCCTCTTTCCTAGATATTTTCAGACTTCATCATCAAGAGGCTTCTTGTATGAGCTCTCCTTTGAAGGAGAAGCTTTCTCTTCCTTCCCTTTAGAAGGAAAAGAGGGCTTGTTTTGAAAGTTTGCCTTTTATTTTGGCAAGGCATATTTAAGGTCTCTAGCCCTCTCAATGGCATCATGCAAGGTAGTGGGCTTGGTAGATTTAAACAACCCATGCAGAGGTTCATCTAGGCCATCGATGAACATGTACACCCTCCTTGCTGCAGACAAATTAGGAACCATAACAGATAATCTCAAAAATTCAGAGATATAAGACTCTGTATTACCTGACTGCTTCAACTTTGCAAGGCTCATGAAAGGTGCTTCTGGATCCTTTTTGTCAAACCTCTCCGCCAGTATTCTAGTGAACTCAGAATAGGCAGTCACATTGGCATGACCCAATGTAGACAACCCATGGAACCACTAGTTGTGTGCTTCACCTTCAAAGTGCAGCACTGCAATCTTGATAGCTTCCATCTTAGGGACTTTGTTCAAATGAAAGTACATATCCAGTTTTTCTACCCATGCTTTGGCAGAACAAGTGGATGACCCATAAAAATTCGGTAAAAATAATCTGCCCATAGAATGATGTCAATCATGATTTTGAGTGAATCCACCATCTCTATGTTGATGCCTTGGTCTTCTTCTTTTGTCCTTTAGGTGACAAAAATCTTGAAAACTCAAGTGATCTTTGAATCTCTAATTTTGAGACTCATATTCTTCAAAATACTCTTCAAGGGATGCTTGCTCTTGAGGCCCTTCATTCTCCACAGCCATAAAAGTAGGCATGGGAGAGTGTTGTGGAGCTTGTGGCTGGTTCACTGGTTGATCATTCCAGTGGTGAGACATGCCAGAGCTTTCTCCAGGATGAAATCTTTGAGGATATTCCTTGATCTTGTCCAATATCATCTCTTTGATCTCTCTAGCAAGATATTGCATGGCTTTCAAAAGGATATTTTCAAAATCCTTTCCTTCTACATCACTTCCAGATTCAGGGGCTTTACCCTTGTCTTGATCATCATTAGTGTAATAAAATTTCTTCTGTATTCTCTTCAGATATCTCCTCTCTCTATCGGTAAGAGGCTCATATTCTTCTGAAGACATCTTGGATTCTCAAGAAATAAAATCATAGGCTGTGCCAAGATGATTGCTCCGATACCACTGTAATATCCCAAAATGGGACTGTCAGCAATGCATGTCTGAAAAACACATTTTTTAGAATGGATGCTATAGAATTTGAAATCAGCCCTTGGATCCCTTAGATATGATAATATAAGACCCAAATCAAAGAGGAGAGCAGAAAAAAATCAAACTAGGTGAGGTAAACAGACCTCCCACACCTAGTATGGCTTGAAAATTTCCCAAGGAAGGGACTGCAACAATATTAAACAACACTGCTTCAGAAATAATGCAGTTCAGAAAAATGAAAGAAGGATGCCAATATGGAGGCTCAAAAATAGCTTATACATCAGTAAATCAGATTTACAATGTGGCTCATTCAATGTACAAGAGAAAGATGAAAGACTTTTATGAAGAAAACCCTCTAAAAGAGGTGCTGCAAAAATGTATTACACTGCAAAAGGCTTGACAACGTTATTTTTATGAGCATACAATAGTTGTAGATTAAATATTAGATCTAGAGTAGATATGTGTACAAAATATTAGATCTATATAAGATCTATACACTAGATTGCCTCTATTTTACATACCCCTTGGGGTTTTCAGAAAAGACATGGAGCACATGGAGTAGATCTGAGATCTTATGCAACATATCTGCAGATTCATTCAAATTTTTTGAAGCATATATAGGAGTATTCAAATTGGATCTGAATATGACATGGAATATATCAGAAATCCATGGATCACCACAGTGAGAGGCAGATTCCCATCACTAGAGATCACTCCTCAAAGTTTGCCAAAACTCCTTGCAAATTTCCTCTTGCAGATAATGCAGTCCTGGAAGATAAACAATGCTATAGACTTGATGAATATTTTGTCTTGATGCCAAGGTGTGGATCTTAAGCTCCAATTAACCAATACACTCTTTCCAGGGGAATAGAAGGCTTTCCCACTGAAAAGAGGCACTAGAATGGCTTAAATCTGAATAGATCTAGCCTCCACTTGCTGCAGCTTACAAAGACAACCAAATCCTCAACAGGATCTGAATTGTAGTTGGAAGAAGAGCTTGGAAAGATGCCTGATAGTGGACAAGAAATGCAAGACTCCCTCAAGAACTACTCAAATAAGGAAGTGGGATTCCCGACCAGGAACACCCAATGCTAAACATCACTACTCTCTGCTAAATAATCAAGAGAATGAGAAATGTCTAAATATACAAGTTCTTCCAAAATAATATGTTGAACAACAACAATGCAAATCCTGTTGAGGGTTTGGTTGTCTTTGTAAGCTGCATCAAGTGGAGGCTAGATCTATTCAGATCTAAGCCATTCTAGTGCCTCTTTTTAGTGGGAAAGCCTTCTATTCCCCTAGCAAGAGTGTATTGGATCATTGGAGCTTCAAATCCATACCTTGGCATCAGGAAAAACTGTTCATCAAGTCTACTGCGCATTTTATCTTCTAGGACTGTGTTATCTGCGAGAGGAAAGTTGCAGGGAGTTTTGGCAAACTTTTAGGAGTGATCTCTAGTGATGGGAATCTGCCTCTTACTGTGGTGATCCGTGGATTTATGATCTATTCCATGTCATATTCAGATATGATATAAATAATCCTATATATGCTTCAGAAATTCTGAATGAATATACAGATCTACTGCATAAGATCTCAGATCTACTCCATGTGCTCCATGTTTTGTTGAAAACCCCAAGGGGTATGTAAAATAGAGACAATCTAGTGTAAAAATCTGACATAGATCTAATATTTTTTACAAATATCTGCTCTAGATCTAAGATGTAATCTACAGCTGCTATATTCTCATAAAAATAATGCTGTCAAGCCTTTTGCAGTGTAATACATTGTTGCAGCACCTCTTTTAGAGGGTTTTCTTCATAAAAGTATTTCATATTTCTCTTAGTCATTGAATGGGCCACATTGTAAATCTGATTTACTAATGTATAAGCTATTTTTGAGCCTCCATATTGGCATCCTGCTTTCATTTTTCTGAACTGTGTTATTTCTGAAGCAGTGTTGTTTAATATTACTGCAGTCCCTTCCTTGGGAAATTTTCAAGCCATACTAGGTGTGGGAGGTCTGTTTACCTCACCTAGTTTGATTTTTTTTCTTCTCTCCTCTTGGATTTGGGTCTTAGATTATCAGATCTAAGGGATCCAAGGGATTATTTCAAATTCTGTAGCATCCATTTCTGAAAAATGCATTTTTCAGACATGCATTACTGACAATCCCATTTTGGGATATTACACCTTATAACTTCCAATGGCTCAGATTAAACTGATGAGCTCATTTTATTCTCTACCTAACTACTGATTTGCAAATATTAAATGGTTTGGCTAGATCTTTATTCACTCCTATCAAAACATGAAATTTAAAGCATGAATAATCAAGATTAAACTGTATGATTATCATGAATTGTGGAATTTTGTACAAGCTGCACACAATTTTACTTGCATAAAGTAAAATAAATTAGTGGCATTTGAATGTGCAACACTTTCAGATTTTATTCTATTTCTTTTTGCGGGGTTCATTTGTTATATCCATTTTTGATATTTTTCTTTTGGTCCTTTGATTTTTCTTTTTAGGACCTACTCTCTTTTAATCTTTTAAATATGGGAAAACATTTGCAGAAAGAAAAGGTATGTACAATATTACATGGCTTACATGGTCAATTAAAAATTCTGAATTCTATTATTATAGGACCCTAACAGTGGCTTCACTTGGGGATGGCATCTCCTTCTGAGATGTCAAGAACACCATCGACTAGTAGTGTGATCCATCGGGCCAATCCCAAGCCTGCACATGCTTTGTTGTACAATCTCTGTGACTGAAAATCTTGAATTGAAATCAAATATCTTTTGCAAATTGAAATATGATACTTGCTAAATTGCTGCAACCTTCAAACTATACTACTAGATCATCAAGAATTTTTAGGGTATTCTCCATAGCTTTACATCTTAATGAATTCTGTCAATCACTTACTGAAAACTGAAAACTGAGACTAAAATAAACTTGCTGCTAAAAAAAAATCCAATCAAAATGAAATTCTACCTACTTGCTCTAATCAACTATCTAACTGCTGGTTAGGTAAAATGAAACAGCCAATCCAACCATTCAAGCATTATATACATTGATGTATTTTTTTGCATTTGCTTGTTTGTGATCAAAACTGAGCTTTTAAAACCCAATAGAAACTTTTCAACAGATGTGAAGATAAGGAAATACTCAATTTCCTTTGTTGACTCTAAAAATTGTACAAAATGATTTTCCAAGGTATATGTACAATTGTTAAAATGATCTAAGAAATTGTACATCTGTTCTGGATGGCCTCCATGCCATGAATTTAACTGTTATTTCCTTGCAAAATTAATTTCCGATTTTCAAATAAGCTTTGTGATGATATTTCTAGTGATAGAAATGTCTACCTGATGAGAGTTTTATCATATTGATCCTAAAGCTCATAGTCAGTAAATGGAGAAAGGTTTGAAATGCATTCATCATCCAACACATTAGCTATTGGATCATAAAAAACTTGAAAGGATTGCTACAACCTATTACATATGGGTTTCAATGGGAATTCATGGATTTCAACAGACTGCTCATCCTTTGCTTTGGAAACATTATAAAAAAATTTCTCTAAAAACTGAAATGCTTCAAAACACAATGGTATAGAACTTTCCTGTCTCATTTGATTTGGTATTTCAATAGAATTTGATAACTGTAATTGTGAAACTAAATAATCCTAATTAAGATTTTCATTGTCTTCTTTGTTGTCAATAAAAATACCCGAAGACTGTTGATTTTTGATTGCTTTAAATTTATCTCTGATGAATTGAAATGAAGAAAAAAAAATGGCAAAGATCCTTCACTAATTTCCAAATTTTATGCACTTACTTCTTCACTTTCATAGCTCATCTGTATTGGATGATCACTATTTTCAGGCTGCTAAAAATGAATTTCCTCATTCAAAAAACTAGCTTCTGATTGCTCTATAATCTTAGCCTGAGTTTGAAGAACATAATTATCATCATACTGATCATACTTAGGCAAATCACTAAAATAAGGAATGTCATCAAACATACACATTAGATCAGTAGACTTCTCTTCTACATATTGATCTGTAAATCTATTTTCTGATCTATGGTATTTGTGATTAACAGGGAAGTGTTTATGACAAACAACTTCTTCTTTTATTGCAATAAGTGAGTCATGGTGATATTGAACAAAAAATCCATATTTCATGGTAATATTTTGTATCATTTTCTCTATCTTATTTACCAAAATATCGAGTTTTACCTCTGCAATGTTTTTCTTCTCTTCTTCTGCTTTCAACTTTTCCCTTCTAATCAGCAGATTAACTTCTACATCTACTGCAATTTTTAGCATCTGTTCAAGTGATGAGGGTTTCTTTCTCTTAGCTGAAATTCTATCTCTTGATCAAATGCTTTTGGATAATGCAAGAGAGTTGAGTCAGGAGGAGGTCTTATATTTTATGGCATTGAATAATAAACTTGATTAAATCTGCCAGAAAATTTTTGTATTGTCTCGTTTGGATATATTTTCAACTGATTGTATTCTTATATGATCATGAAAATATTAACTTTGATTATCCATCTATCAAGGAAAATTTTGACAAACTGTTGGAAATTTGAGACACTTGCAATAGGAAGACTCTTGAACCAACTTTTTACTTTAGTTTGCAAAGAAAGAGAAAAAATTATGATACTAACATCATCTTCATCTATCTCAAATAGGTCCAGATAATTCTCAAAACCTTGAATATGTTTTTCAGCAGTGATGTTACCATTTTCTCCATAAAAAGTGGGGAGATATTATTAATAGCTATCAGGGAAATAATTGAGTATAGGAGGTAATTTGAGAGGCTTATATCTATCTAGAACTTTACAAGGTACAGGAATATGTACAAGGATTGTAAGATTAGTATTGATTATTTGAGGCTTATCAATCAGAAAATGATCATCATAAGTTTTAGAAGAAATCTGCTCAAATGGATAAGGATATTTTATATTTACAATATTCAAAGGAAAATAATCAAGTAATAATCTTATATATTCTCTAAAATATAATATACATTGAAAAAATTTCTTGATAAGAAAGAACATGATGTCCTAGATTGTAATCCAAGTTAAAGGCCTGTTCTTTTAGGTTCATTTCTCCAGTGGAGTCCTGATTTTGAAATTGATTTTGAGTCACCAGGTGGATGATTTTAACCTTTGTGTGTCTGATCATTTTCCACCATCATAGATCAGATCTGATACTTGTATAATATTTCTGAAGAAAATGTTTCCCCAGCGGAGTCGCCAATATGTTATCACTTAGTAATTTTCCCAAGGCTAAAGAAATAAATCACCTAGATAACCAAAAACCTACTTTTGAGATTAGGATCTAGCCTTCCTAATGCTCAGAGAGGGCTCTCTCTTAATGATTTAACTTTTTTGAGTTAATTAATTTTAGGCTAGTTATGTAAGATTGATCTAGTTTGATTTAATTTGTTTGGTGGAATTACTGATTTAGATGGATAGATGACTGTCTATTTTCCATTGAGATATGGAGTCAATGTATCAAGAAAACAGGACGAAATAAAGATCTAAAGGAAGTGTTTACAGGGCAAGGTAGTTGAGCAAAATCAGATATTTTAGGCTGGATGCTGAAGTGGTTTTCAATCGGGATCAAGTAGCAGTTAAGGATTCCTCAAACCGGATAATGAAGGAAGTGACAGAGGTCAATTGAAACTAGGGAGCAATGTGTTATCACCTAATTTTAAGCTTAGGCTGAAAGAAGGAAAATCAGGGTAACCTCAAACCACACTCAGCCTTGTATCTAGCCCTACAAGGTCAGGAGAGGGCCCTCTCCGAGAAAAATATTCAATGAAGTATAACTGCAAACTGATTTTAGGCTAGGTATAATACACTCGGAATGTTTTTATAAAATTTTCACGGTTGTATGAACAGATGGGGTTGGGTAGTTTGAAACTGGGGAATTAAATCAGAGATACAGGGTATTTTATGGGGCAAGGTAGGCAGGATTTTAACAACTTAGTTTTAATAATGATGGAATGTGTAAGACTAGTGAGAAGCTGAAAAGGGCATAGGAGATGGATCCTTTTCAAACAATAGAAAACACAAAGCATTGAATGATTTCCTAAGGTAGAGCATTATGCAATGGATTATACTTATCTATCTTGAAAACATCCAAAAATAAATATGAATGAATGAATGGAAAACATAACAATTAATAGATGATCACAAAGGAAAGAACAGTGCTAAAATCCATATCAAAGGGATCCCATAAATCAGTGCTGCATTTCTTAATTAATTCCCTGCCAAACTGTTACAAATGGAGTGCAGAGCATCCTGAATGATTTCCAACTTATTCCACTGTGACCCCCCTTACAAATGACTCAGAAATTACATTAAATAGACAAAATTTGAGGGGAGTAGATCCACAGAAGGAGGGGCTGTTTCAACAGCTCAGAAACTAAAATCTGAATATAGGAAAAGACCAACAATATGCCCCTAAAAAGAAGGAGCAATACACTCGACTTCCTGGAGAAATTTTCTGTCATACCCAATGAATGAAATGAAGAGGGCTGACAGATCCCTTTTTAATCGTTGTTGAAGGAGCTGAAATGATTCTGTGTCTGTATTTAGCTCTCAGCCTTTACCTTTTGAATAAAAACCCATGTCGAAAAAAAATGCTTTTGAAACCACTAAAAATCGAATTTGTTGTTTAATGAAGAAGAGACCCCTTTTTTTATTGAAAAAGAGCGGAGGGAAAGGGATGGTGGACCCAAATCGCGATCACAAATTGCAATTGCAAATTTCAATCGAAAGAGGGGAGGGGGTGTATCACATAAAGGAGCGATGCGATTGGAAACTTGTAATGCGATAGTGTATAGGGGAAATGGGTTTTATGGGGAAATCGAAATCGCAAATCGGAAATCGCAGCGAGGAAGTGGTCATACATATGGCTGGGAGAAAACGCGATGTGCGGAGGAAAGGCCGATGCGATGAGAGACTTAAGAAATATTTTTTTAAAACTACAATAATCAAATTATGGCTTTTACAAAGGGAAAACCCCTTTTTGTTTGGGAACAGGTGGAAGGCTTTATGGTGGGACCGGGAAAATCACAATAAAAAATCGGCGGAGGAGTGGAGCAAGAGCAAGATGCTATGGGAAATGTCGATTGCGATGGTGCGATGACTTTGCGAGCCATCCGATCGGAAGGGCGGATCAACGGTGGAGATGCAATCGGGGGAGCGCGTAGGCGGGAGTCAATCACATCGGAAGAAGTCATGGGAGCGAGGAAAAAGGTTGGGAATGCTGTGAAGTTGTGATGAGATCAGGCAATTGCGATTGAATGTGGGTCGTCGGATCACTGAGAAGATCAACGATCCAGATGTGATCGGGGGTGGGTCAATTGCATCGACAATTTTCAATCGGAGGTGGGTCAATCGAGACTATGCGATGCGATGGTGCGATCGGATCAGAGGAAGGGGATTACAATGAAAAAATTTAAAATTATATGAAAAGGCAGAAGTTGTAAATTCTAAGGGACCAAATGAGAAAATGGGTAAGGTTAGGCTTTTGGGGGCTTTCATTCACTTAGGCATATCTTCCAATCCAGGAGTGAGTTTTGAGAGTATAATATATCATTGGAAAGCTCTTTCTGGGCTATTTCTGATGAAAATATTTGAAACATGATTTTATACTGAGAATACTATGGAAAAAACTTTGGAAACACAGACCTGACAAGGACAACCACCAGTGGAATAATTTTATATCATGACCTAATGGAAAGATTGAAAATTTCTTCAGAATGGGACACCTAAGATGCACATGCAAATGTGTTTTGATCCCTGGTGGAAGTATGCAAATACTGACACTAACATTGGCTCCAATGGGGATGGTATCTCCTTGGAGGTGCCAAGAACACTGTAGACCTAGTAGCCTTATCCATTGGGCATGGAGTCAATAGCTAAAAACTTACTTCAAAAATTGACTTAAGACAGACTAAAACACAATTGACAGATTGGAAAAGATGCTCATAATTGAGCTTATTCATCGAAACCTACTCTAATTGTTCCATTCACCACCCAATCAAGTGAAATGGAACAACCAATGCAATGATGTAAGCATCTTGGCTGCTACTTGAATTCTCCCCAAGTGATTTCTTATGAGAAAGAAGAAAGAAGAACTGAAAGGCAACTCCCATGGAAAGTTGGAATCAGCTTGAATCTTGATAAATTTGTAAAGCATGAGTTGACCAGCTGACCTCAAGAATGTTGTGAAAGGATATTCATAAGAATACATATTGATTCCCATCCCATCTAATACATTACTGCTATGTTCTAGGTAATATTTGTACCTTGGTTTTAAAATTACCCTAACATCTGTGCTTTCTTTCTTTGATGATTGCAGTAAGTTGACAAAAGGATCCTGAAACTTATGAATAACCAATCTCTCTTGATGATAAAAAACAAAAAAAAAATCTTCTTCATTACACTCCTCATATGACTGCAATTCTTGATATGAGCTTTGTAATGAAACACCTGTTGAACAAGACAATGAAGTTGGCTTTCGAATAAAGTTATTGTCGACACTCTTTTCTGGCACATGGTTAGCCAATGGAGTAGGAATTTTACTGCAGATATCATCCAACACATCAGCTATAGGGTCATAAAAAACTTGAAAATACTGCTGCAAGGTATCTATTGATTTTAATGAGACTGCATGACACTCTACATACTGCTCATCCTTTCCTTTAGAGATATTATGAAAATTTTGCTTTAAAAACTGAAATGCTTCAAAACATAATGGTATAGAATCATATTGCATCATTTGATCATATGTTTCACCTTCAAAGCCTTTATCTGTAATCTGACCTTCAATTGCATTCGGTGGCTGCAAATCTGGAGCTAGGGAGGATTTTATATCGCAAATGATTTCCTCAAACATTTCAGGAGATGATTTCTCATTAACAACTTGCTCAAGAATTTCACTATCTACCTCAACCCCAACATTAAAACTGAGAGACTGTTGATTTTTGATTGCATGAAAGTTATCTCTGATGAAATGAAATGAGGTAAAAAAAAGAGGCAAAGATCCCTCACTTGCTTCCAAATTTTCTAGGCTTTCCCCATCACTGTCATGGATGATATGCATCGGATGATTACTGTTTTCAAGCTGTTGAAACTAAAATTCCTCCCACAAACCAACTGTTGATTGCTCTGCGATTTTAGCTTTCGTTTGGAAAACATAATCATCATCATAACACTGATAAAACTTTGGAAAATCATCAACATAAAACACATCATCAAGCATACATGTCATATCGACAGATCTCTCTTCTCCAAGATGTTCTATAAAACAGTCATTGTTAGATCGATGAAAACTGGGATAAGAGAGAGAATGTTTTGGATCAACCACTTGTTCTTGAACATCATACTCATTCCTTGAAGTGATTTTTCGCATCATCTCTTCCACTGCGCTTACAAAAATATCGAGCTTTACCTCTGAAGATGTCAAGTGCTCTGCAATGTTCTTCTTTTCTTCTTCCTTCAGCTTTTCCCTTCTGATCAGCAGATTAGCTTCTACATCTACTTCACTATTCTGCATCTCTTCAAGTGTTGCAAGGTTCGTTTCTCTCATCTGAAACTCCATTTCTGGATCAAAGGCACCTGGGTAATGTAAGAGAACTAAGCCAGGAGGAGGTCTTATATCGACAGGTATCGAATAATAGACTTGATTGAATCTGGCAGAAAACTGTTGTACTGTCTCCCCTAGTTGTTTTTTCAGCTGGGCATACTCTTCTAGAATCAGGAAAGGGTTTTGTTTGACCACCCATCTATCGAGGAAGATTTTGACGAACTACTGGAAATATGAGATGCTGGCATCAGGCAGGGTTTTGAACCAACTCTTGACTTTGCCTTGCAAAGAAAGAGAAAAAAGCCTAATACTGACATCCTCTTCATCAACTTCAAAAAGGTATAGGAAAGTCTCAAAATTTTGCATATTTCTCTCAGCATTGATGTTGTCACATTCACCATCAAACCTCGGCAAATATAGGTAATAATTTTCAGGGAAAGCGTGGAGTATAGGGGGTAAGATGAGAGGTTTATATCTATCCGGGATTGTAAAAGGTGTAGGAGTATATACAGGAGCTATAGGATTTGTCTTGGTCTCTTTAGGCTCATCAATTTGAAGATGGTCATCATAAGATTTAGAAAAAGGGTGGAGGCCAAGATCAAAGGAAAACTCAGTATTTACACTTTTTGAATAGGTAGAATCAAGATTTTGATCATCTTTATCATACAACAAATTCTGAAAAACTTTCAGGATAGTTTTAGGAAAAGAAAAGAAGTAATTTACAAGAAAGCAGATTAGATCCTGAATACCATTCCACTTTGAATACCTGAACTTTGTGTAAGATCCTTCCATTTTCCTGCCGGAAAAGTTGATCCTCCAGTGGAGTCTTTACATCAAGTTGGAGTTCGCCAAGTGAAAATTTCAGCTTTCGTATGCATCTGATTGTTGTTCACCATCAAAAATCAGATCTAAACTTTTTCATTCTTTCCCAGGGAAGGTATGATATTTTTCCTTCTCTAGTATGGTGGCTAGAAATGTTATCACCTAATTTGAACCTTAGGCTGAAAGAAGGCAAATCAGGGTAACCTCAAACCACGCTCAGCCTTGTAGCTAGCCCTACAAGGTCAGGAGAGGGATCTCTCCGTGAAAAATATTCAATGAAGTATAACTGCAAACTGATTTTAGGCTAGGTATAATAAACTCGGAATGTTTTTATAAAATTTTCAGTGTTGTATGAACAGATGGGATTGGGCAGTTTGAAACTGGGGAATTAAATCGGAGATACAAGGTATTTTATGGGGAAAGGTAGGCAGGATTTTAACAAATTAGTTTTAATAATGATGGAATGTGTAAGACTAGTGAGAAGCTGAAAAGGGCATAGGAGATGGATCCTTTTCAAATAGCATAAAACATCAAGTATTGGATGATTTCCGAAGGCAGAGAATTATGCAATGGATTCTACCTATCTATCTTGAAAACATCCAAATAGAAATATGAATGAATGAATGGAAAACATAAAAATTAACAGATGATCACAAAGGAAAGAACAATGCTAAAATCCATATCACAAGGATCCCATAAATCAGTGCTGCATTTATTTATTAATTCCCTACCAAATTGTTAGAAATGGAGCGCAAAGCGTCCTGAATGATTTCCAACTTATTCCACTGTGACCCCCCTTACAAATGACTCAGAAATTACAATAAATAGACAGAATTTGAGGGGAGTAGATCCACAGAAGGAGGGACTGTTTCAACAGCCCAGAAACTAAAATCTGAATATAGGAAAAGACCAACAATATGCCCCTAAAAAGAAGGAGCAATACACTCGACTGCCTGGAGAATTTTTCTGTCATACCCAATGAATGAAATGAAGAAGGCTGACAGATCCCTTTTTAATCTTTGCTGAAGGAGCCAAAATGATTCTGTGTCTGTATTTAGCTCTCGGCCTTTACCTTTTGAAGAAAAACCCATTACCGAAGAAAAATGCTTTTGAAACCACTAAAAATTGAATTTGTTGTTTAATGAAGAAGAGACCCCTTTTTTATTGAAAAAGAGAGGAGGGAAAGGGATGGTGGGCCCAAATCGCGATTGCAAATCGTAATCGCAAAGCACAATCGGAAGAGGGGAGGGGGTGTATCACATAATGGAGTGATGTGATTAGAAACTTGCGATGCGATAGTGTATAGGGGAAATGGGTTTTATGGGGAAATCTCAATCGCAAATCGGAAATCGCAGCGGGGAAGTGGTCATACATATGGCGGGGAGAAAACTCGATGTGCGGAGGAAAGGCCGATGTGATGAGAGACTTAAGAAATCTTTTTTTAAAACTACAATAATCAAATTATGGATTTTACAGAGGGAAAACCCCTTTTTGTTTGGGAACGGGTGGAAGGATTTATGGTGGGACTACGAAAATTACAATCAAAAATTGGCGGAGGAGTGGAACGGGAGCAAGATGCTATGGGAAATGCCGATTGTGATGGTACGATGACTTTGCGAGCCATCCGATCGGAAGGGCGGATCAACGGTGGAGATGAAATGGGGGGAGTGCGTAGGTCGGAGTCAATCACATCAGAAGATGTCATGGGAGCAGGGACAATGGTTGGGAACATTGCGAAGTTGCGATGCGATCGGGCGATTGCGATTGAATGTGGGTCGTCGGATCACTGAGAAGATCAACGGTCCAGATGTGATCGGGGGTGGGTCAATCGCATCAACAGTTTTCAATCGGAGGTGGGTCAATTGGGACTATGCGATGCGATGGTGCGATCGGATCGGAGGAAGGGGATTACAATGAAAAACTTTAAAATTATATGAAAAGGAAGAAGTTGTAAAGTCTAAGGGACCAAATGAGAAAAGGGGTAAGGTTAGGCTTTTGGGGGCTTTCATTCACTTAGGCATATCTTCCAATCCAGGAGTGAGTTTTGAGAGTATAATATATCGTTGGAGAGCTCTTTCTGGGCTCTTTCTGATGAGCATATTTGAAACATGATTTTATACTGAGAATACTATGGAAAACACTTTGTAAACACAGACCTGAAAATGACAACCACCAGTGGAATAATTTTATATCATGACCTAATGGAATGATTGAAAATTTCTTCAGAATGGGACACCTAAGATGCACATGCAAATGTGTTTTGATCCCTGGTGGAAGTATGCAAATACTAACACTAACACAATGAAGAATTCCCTATTCTGAATATCAGAAGAAAATATGAAAATGAATAACTGTTCAAGGCAAAGTGTATTTAAACAAGTTCTGAAATAAAATTCATGTTATATCATTTAGATTCAGAAAACATACAAGTTTATGAAAAACTTAAGGAAAAACACGAACAATAGAAAGACACTTCACTGAAGTGGCTCAACACATGAATCTTGTAATGCAATGCCTTTATTACTCAGTCCTGTTGTTGACTTGAAAATGGTACAATAAACCCTCAGGTTCAAATCAATATAAATATAGAAATGTTCAGAAATCCACACTCAATACTTCGAATGAATGAAGTATTTATACAAAACTAAATACAAAATATCCTATTTAACTAATTAGGATTTATTTAAGGAAATGAAATATCTGGATGCTAAAAGGTAGTGATACCTTTCCAACTAACTAAAAGCTGTCCATGTTTTAATTGATTGATGTTATCTATTTGTTTCTTTGATCTTTTGTTGTCTTATCTCTCACGTTGCTTGTCATCTTACTTGTCTTTTAAATATGTATATTTTATCTTTAAACTTTGTCTTTGTTGTCACTGTGAATTCTTCTTTTATTTCATTGCTTTGTCTGCTTGCTCTTACTTTTACTTTGGATAAACTTTATTGTTGCTGGTGAAAGTGTTTTTATCTTTGCTTAACCATTACTGTCTTTGTGAATTTTTCTTCTCTGCTCTACTACTACATATAATTTTATACTAAGAGAGACTCAGAATACATTTCCTGTGAATCTGGAGCAAACATGTTTTGTGACTAGTATCAAAAATGTTTGTCTGATTTTCTGATATGCTGATTACCTGCAAAATACAACAATTTGTTGATAAAACCCAGGTTTGCAGAGATTTGAACGAGGAGGTCTATGGACTGTGGAGGCTTAAATTCGAGTGGCAAATGGCCTTTTAGTCCTTTCTTGTAGTTTCGCAGAGATAAGTGAAATGGATAGAAAGGAAGATTTTTAGTTCTATTGACTTTGGTTTCTTTCGTAATTCAAACAAAGATAGGCAATTGAATAAAAAAATTGGGATTTTTTTGCACGCAAGGTTGACAAGTGGTTTTATCATACAGTGCAGGGTTGACAGGAGGATTTAACACATCGCAGGGTGGTTTTCTTCTCGGCACAGGAGGCCGGTGGTTTATCGCATCGCAAACAATCGTTAGGAGGTTTTTTGGATGGGGGATGTGATGGATTGTGGGAGCACCACGTGGCAGGAGCGGGGATGGGTAAAACCACCTATTTCGCAATCCCTCCATTGTGTTAAGCGTCAGACATACGGGAGTGAAAAAAGGTGTGAGGACTGTTGGATTTGACAAATGCGATCGGATGGTTGATGAACTGTCAGGGTTTCAAATAAGTGGGACCCGAGTTATATATGCGAAGGGGAAGGCGACCTATATGATGTGAAAATGGAAAATTGAAAGTATATATGGCGATTCTATTCTAATATAAGAAAATAATAAGCAAAAGGTTGGGGATATATAATAAGCGAGAAATTAATGTGATATAGAGGATGGGAAGGGTTTTTTAAATGAAATGGGTTAAATATATCTAACAGGATCAGGATATTTATAACACGGGAGTTAATATAATATATACTTTGGGAATATTATAACGAGGGTTAATCAAACTATAGGGTGAAATAATATAAAGGGGTTTTGGGAAATAAAGTGGAGGGGATTTATATAATAATCAGGTTTGAATTATATACTAAACTATAGGTTTAAAATAATATAGGGTAAATGGGTATGAATGTGGGAGGTTAATAATACCTTAGGAATGGGTGTTAAAAGGATATCGGGGAGGGATTTTTTTATATTTGGGCCCGATGATATTTTAACCATTTAAAACTATGCAAAGTGGGTTTTTTTGCAGGTTTTTAATGGAAAAAAGGGAGTTTAGTAAAGGGAAAAGGTATTTTTAATGGGAATGGGTTTTTGACTAGGTAAAGGGGTTTTCATTAATAAGGAAGGGGAAATTAGTAAAATATTAGTGATAAGAAGCACACCACTTGATTCTTTCCAATGCTTTGTGAAAGTAATCTACCTATCCTTATTTTATCCTAACATTTTTATTTCCTTTATTGGGTGCATTTGAGCTTGTAGACCCTTTTATTTTTATTTTAATAAGAAAACTAATCTACTTCTAACCTTATAACTTCCAATGGATCAGATTAAACTGATGAGCTCATTTTATTCTCCACCTAACTACTGATTTGCCAAGATTAAATGGTTTGGCCAGATCTTTATTCACTAACTATAAAAACATGAAATTTAAAGCATGAATAATCAAGATTAGACTATATGATTATCATGAATTGTGGCATTTTTTACAAGATGCACAAAATTTTAATTGCATAAAGTAAACTAAAGTAGTGGCATTTGAATTTGCAACACTTTCAGATTTTATTCTATTTCTTTTTGTGGGGTTCATTTTTTATATCCTTTTTTGATCTTTTTCTTTTGGTCCTTTGATTGTTATTTTTAGGACCTACTCTCTTTTAATATTTTAAATATGGGAAAACGTTTGCAGAAAGCAAAGGTATGTACAATATTACACAGCTTACATGGTCAATTCAAAATTATGAATCCTATTATTATATGACCCTAACACTAGTAATATATATTGATACAAAACATAATCTCAATGGGAGTACCCTGTAAGGGAGACACAATTACAGAAACATAAGTATTTTTTTATCATAAGAATCATGTTATAGTCAAAGGGAAAAGTTGCAGGCAAAAGAGGAGTTACAGATAATAAGCACGAAATAGTTCTATATGAAGTTAAAGGAGAAATAAGGAATCAAATTAGTTAATTATCATGTCTATCTTATTTAACGAGCATGGAACCAAAAATATAAAGTTTCAGGTTGTAACTAGATTCTATATATGAAGAAAAACCTCAAGGATATTTAGGAATACTTCAGTCACCTAGTGTCTATATTATGTGATAACACTAATTAGAACCAAGATTATTTGAAGAGAAGCCATACCCGACAAGAGATTCTCAAGAAGAAGATTAAATTTTTGAAGTTGATGTGTTAGATTGCAATCAGGTATCATGCTAGTGATTTTATAGAACAAAACATGAGAACTATATTTAGAGGAATTGATTTAGGGTTGAGAGAGATATAGGAACATAGGACAACTTTACTTGATACAATTAGATAGAGTAATTTACACGTGCTCTAACTTTGGAAACTATTTGGCTCTCAATGATGAACTTGTCTCCAAGGAATTTTAGTGCAGAAATTGGAGTTCTTACCTCTTCAGTACTGTATAATAGAAGGCACTATGAAAATTTTGAATGTGGTTGATGATCCAATTACATTTGAATAGGATACACTTGTAAATATCTTAAAAAAGATAAAACGAGAATTTTATGCAATTGACATATGTTATAATCATGCCAAAAAAATTGATGTTCTATGTTTTCAGTCTAAACCTTAGGGTTATATGTTTTTGTGATCAAGATAAACCTTCCTTGCTTTTAAGACCTAAGTGATGATGTTAAATTTTGTGGAAAACTTTCAAAATAAGAACTCGTTATAGTTTTACCAATGTCACTACTTGGAATGAAGAACTTGATATGCATGTCTTTTCTAGTCTCCCTTTGTTTGTTGGAAGAGGCATGCGAAATTTTCATTTGCAATATAATTTCACCTTGTTCATGAAATTCATTCTGAAGAAAGCCCTTAGAGAGAGGAGGATAGTAGCTTTATTGATGGTAGATTCTCATAGGAAATAAATACCACCTATTTAGATATGCTTGAATCTCATTTTTATGTGATAGATCCATAGGAGAGACACTTGAAAAGTAATGCAGATGTTTTCAGATGTGTAGTTTTCTGAAACTTTTAGCTAAACTTGACTCTGAGAAAGAATCAAAGTTGATAGGGTCATTAGCAATGGTTTGAGGCCCATGTTTTTTTGGTTTCCTATGGTTTTGTGCCCGTGGATTACATGTAGTGGAGCCTTTAAGAGGTTGGTAGGAGCTCTATTGTAAAGCGTCAGGGAATATGAGCTGTGAAGTCTCACTTGGTTAGCTTGGACAAGGATTTGTCCAAGGATCTAATGCAATTATTTTATCTATGTTATTCCCCGGAGTTAGGGTTTTCCCAGGCTAATGATGTGCTTATGTTTTGTGTTTTGTTATTGGTTTAATGTTCCTCTCGGTAATTTTTTTATTTCTATTTATATAAATTTGTACAGTTGGGATCAGAGCCAAGATTTGGCTTCAGGGGGATGTCTTTGCTACTAAGGGTTTATGTGGAATATGGTTTTTTGCTTTAATAGTTTTTTGTTCATCTCTGTTATCGATTGCAAAGTGATCCATGTGTGGATATGGGAGCATGAATGAGGTATTATATGCTACATTGATGTAGATTTAGATATGGAACACAATGGTTATAGGAGTCAAAAATGGATCCCTGGACTAAGAAAGGGAAGCGTGGAGGTAACAAAAAATTATGCTACAAACTTCGTGCACTTTGTGATCGAGCCACTGGTAATCCCATGACCATGATGGTGAATTACCACTGGTAAAAAAAATATGCACCGTAAACACTAGATATGGTAGAATCAATCATGTTGCACATGAGGAAACCAAGGATGAAAGGTATGGGACCACCCACTGGACGCAACTCCACAACAAGATTTGTTTTTGTGACAATCTTGGTAAAAAATCCATGTAATAAAGTTAATAAAGGAAAAATAACAACCAAGGTCATCAGACATGTATTCCAAGTTGAATGTTGGGAAAAAACATAATGATGGGGATCACTTGTGATTAATAAATGGCTATGGAAATTGGAAAAGGCAATGACAAAGGCTTTGTAAAGGCATGAGGCATTTATTGTCATTTTATTTATGAAAATAATGGGAAATAGGAGAAAAGGGATGCGAATGGTCACATGTTGCATGTGAGGAGGAAAATGAAGGAAAATAATGGAAAATTTAAGAGATAGAGGCCTCATTAAAAACAACTTCTGAGGATCAATTGATACCTTTTTTTTTCAGTTCAATTTTGGAGCTCTCACTTTCTACTCTCTCTCTCTCATACTCTTGGACACTTAGAGGTTTCTTGGAGAAAACTTGGAGGAGTGTGGTGTACTTGGGATTTGGAGAAAGTAGGTAAACGAAGAGTAGGAAAGCGTAGGAGGGCATCTGGATCAACAACTATAGCAGGTTTTGCTTGTAGGTATTTTTATCACTCCAATAATTTCCAAAGGTTGTCAGTGTGTTTAAAGAAATTTTAGAGGTAACTATCAACCTACTTTTTAGATCAGGATCTAGCCTTCCTAATGCTCAGAGAGGGCTCTCTCTTTATGATTTAAATTTTTTGTTTTTAGTTGATTTTAGGCTATTTATGTAAGATTTATTTGGTTTGATTTAATTTGTTGGTGGAATTACTGATTTAGATGGATATATGATTTTCTATTTTCCATTGGGATATGGAGTCAATGTATCAAGAAAACATGATAGAATCAAGTTCTAAAGGAAGTGTTCACAGGGCAAGGTAGCCGATAAAAATCAGAACTTTTAGGCTGGATGGTGAAGTGGTTTTCAATCGGGATCAAGGAGAAATTAAGGATTCCTTAAACTGGATAATGATGGAGGGTGAAAGAGGTCAATTGGGATGGGAGAGAAATTAAGGATTCTTAGATCCGGATATCAGAAGAAAACATTAAAATGAATAACAGTTCAAAACATAGTGTACTTAACCAGTTTCTGTAATAATATTCCTGTTATAACATTTAAATTGGAAAACATGCAAGTTTATGGAATACTTAAGGAAAAACATGAAAAATTGAAATATACTTCACTGAAGTGGCTCAACACATGAATCCTGTAATGCAATGCCTTTGTTACTTGTCCTGTCTTCTGACATGAAAATGATACAATAAACCCTCAGGTATTTAGATCAATTACAACTATAGAAATGTTTGTGAATCCACCCTCAATACTTCGAATTATGAAGTATTTATACAAAAACTAATACAAAATGTCCTAAAACTAATTTAGGAATTATTCAAGGGAAACAAAATATCTTCATGCAAGAAGATAGAGACACCTAGGTAACTAAATGCAAGTTGTCCCTGCTTATTTGGATTTGCTATTTTCTCTTTGATCTTTTGATGCTTTATCTCTTTGACTGTTGTTTTCACGTTGGCTGTCTTTTATCAGTTGAGTGTCTTTTACGCTGCCTTGTTATCTGATTCTCTTTTAAATTTGTTTTGATATTTAAACTGCCTGCTCTATTTTCACTTTAACCTTGATTGGTCTGTTTACCTTTAACCTTGACTACTCTGTTTACCTGTTTTACTTTTCAGTGTCACAGTTAATCAAATAACATTTCCCAAGCCTCTTCATCTGGTAATTTATTTTTTACCATTCTCCTATAAATATCATCAGCTTCTATGTATTTTTCAAAAGTAGGCTTGTTTATAAAGAGATGATTTACCTCATGCTAGAGGTAAAAGAGATTTTCAAATGTCTGATAGAGTACTTTTCCTGTAGGAATTCATTTCATGGAGGAATTGTTGGAATGTTCTTTAGCCACTTCTATGATTTTCTTGCCATAATCTTCATGCTTCATTAATCTATCATTGATCACCAAGGGATTAGGCAGACCTTTCTGCCTCAAAACATCAAATTTTACCATGAATCTGGTTATTGCTAACTCCATAGTCCAACACTTATCTTCAAGTTGTGTCATCAAGTTTCTCTTGGAAATTACCCTTCTTACCTCTAATATTGTTTCTGTTCTGTCACTTATGCCAATTTCTTCTAATTCCTATTTGTTCTTGGAATTAAGAGACTTTATTATTTCAGTGGCCTCTTTTGGTTTCTTCCCAGGTTCCTCTTTGAATTTCTGAATATCTTCACTAGATACTTTTATCAAATGTTTCTGCTCAAATATGACTTGGATGGAAGGCCAAATATCATTAACAGAGTTAATGATATTGGGCCAAATATCATTAATAGAGTTAATGATATTGGCCCACAACTGCTGTTTTGCTTGGGCAAGTTGTTCTTTCAATGTCAATTCTTTTTCTAACTTATGTATTTTGTCAGGTAATTTTTTTGACTTCTGTGTTTCTGATTTATGCATTATTTGTACCAAATTATTTTCATCCTCTAGAATTTTTATTTGTTCTTTAAGTCTATTAATCTCATTTGTTTGGATTGACATGTCTTCCATAGAGTTAATTAATTTACCTACTTCATCACTAGGATGAGTTACTGTTGTTGAATCTGTTGCTGATGTAGTAGCTGGTTGAACTTTTGTTGTCACTGGAACTGCAGTAGGTAATGGAGCTGATGAAGAAGATGGAACTGCTATTGAAGCTATAGGAATGGCAACAATAGGAATTGATTCCATGCTGGTCTTCTTTTCCTACACCAATTTATCCTTTTCATTCTCCATCTCTTTCAATTGAGTTGTTAACTGAATGGTGAGATTCATCATTTCATCTTTTTGAACTTCATTCTCCAAAAATTCTTTAGTCTGTGGATGCTCTGTTGGAGGTAGTTTCAGCTGCTTCTTCAATGCAACAATATTTGCATTCTTCTTTTTGATGAGCTCTTCAACTGCTTTGATGTTCTTTGGATCATATCCAACCTCCATGACCAATTCTTCAAGTGATTTGATTCTATTATCCTTTGCTTGTGAGGATACCTTCTTTAGCTTTAACTGTGCTCTAATGTTTTCTAGATAATTTTGAAGTTCTTGGAGACTCATAGCTTTGTTAGTTATAGTGGGGTAAATCATTTCTCCAGCTTGCTTATGGAACTCAATTTGATCTATTAGATGTAGATATTTAGCTTGAAATTCAAATGTTGTCTTCTTGTAGTCTGCTGATGATTTTGGAGCCTTCACTATTGGCTGCAAAAAGGTCATTTTCATTTTCCTAGTCTTTTAATCAAAGGCTGAAAGTAACCTATTTTGGTCACTAGGAGTCTATTTCCAATAGTGGGAATAGGTTATAAATTTTAATGCCTCATTTCTCAATTTGATTTCTTTATACTTTTCCATTATATCCTATCATTTTTCCACTGGTTTTCTTGATGAAGATACCTATACACTGTGTTGCTTCTGAATGATTTGTGTATTAGAGGTTGATGGCTGATGAGTTTCCTTTGAAATTGTTAGAGGTGCATTCTCTTTGACCACTATGTCTGTGTCAATAATCTCAACAATGTCAATTATTTCTTCTTGTTCAACTACTGGATTCAGTTTGGTCTTTTTCTTATACATTAACTTGAATTTGGTGTCAGAAGTGGTTTCAGCAGAATATGAACCTTCTTCTCTTGGCATATTTGAGTTCTTGTCTTGTGGGGCTAGAGTATGCAAGATGGAACTAGTATCACCTTGCTTCTCTACCTCATGCAAAGTATTTTCCAACCACTCTGACTGGTTGGAATACTTTTCATGGACAAAAGGAGTCAATTTAAATTTGACTCTTAGTTTGTTGATAACTCCCAAAGGATCATACTGCCATTTGAAACTATCATTGAACTTGAATTCCTGTAAACACTTTTCTGCTTGTTGACCAACATTCCTGTTATTGAAAATGAAAGGACCAAGCTAGTTTTTTATTTTAAACTGAGTTTTCTTCTTTGCTGACATGAAATTAACTTCATCTGAATTTAGGATCTGCCTGATGTATTCTAATGCAAATAAACTCATTGGGATGTATTTGGACAACTTGTATGGAGTGAGTTGGCATCCATACACTCTAATTTCAATGTGGTTTTGGTATAAATACAAGTATCCTGTTCTTCTATGTTCAGACAATTGTAAGACTTTCTTTATTTCTTCACTGACCCTAGGTTGACTTCTACTGCTTAGCATGTTGACAATTGGATAAACAAATGCATCAATGAAGTCCTTGTAGGTGAATTACGTGGAATCCTTTCTGATTAAGGAAGTGCAAAATACTACAGATTGGGGGTTACCCTTTGTGTCTAGTTTTTGAAGGCTAACTGCAAACCTTTCAGATTGGAAGTACATGAACATATGAAACAAAACAGATGAATACTTAAACACTCTTTCCTCTGGTAATTTAACTAATTTCTCATGGATGGCATCTGATAAGTATTGAGAAAAGTTAAATGTGGAAGTTGGAGGCTATCCTGGGCAGAAAATCGATAGAAAACATAAGATTGAAGCATCTACATACTTATCTGTGAAGTACCCTAGAATGCAAGACAAAATTGTGACAATATGTCTGGTTATCTCTGAAAAAATTGAAGCTGAATAAGTAGGGTTACTCTCTAGGGTTTCCACTGATGGAGGAAGAGAGGTTTGGAATATTTGAAACCTCTTGGGAAATTCCAGCTTTAAATATAATTTAGTGAGGATTTCAATAGAAAATTGGGCTTCATCAGGCTTGGGTTGGATCTGTAACATCTGGTTTATTGATCCTGTAGTGATTGTGAACAAAATCTCTTTGCTAGGGGTTACTAAGGCTCTTTCATTGGGCAAGTAATTTATTTGACAGAGTCTTATTATTTCTGTAAACTGGAAGGTCTATGGGAAAATACATTTAGGCAAATTTGATTCTCAAAGGTAGCTATCATCATCCTGGTCTATGGATTTATCATGGCTCCAGAAGTGGATGTCCAAGAGGTTGAAATCAGTGACTGTTTCACTAATTTTGAAGTCTTTGTCTGCAAGGGGAGTGTGTTCAACATCTATTACAGGTGATTGAAGAGGGTTAACAGTCACAATGCCCTGGGAAGCCATAGATTTATTTATTTTATCAATTTATTACTTTTTTGTGCTGAAGTAATGGCCTAGGCACTTAGGAATACTTGTGAAAAGGTGATTTCAATCTGTAGAAGGGGTTCTGGAGGCAACAACGGGTTTAATTTTCCTTATAACACTTCAAATCTGAGTCGGAAAAGTCTTCTGGTAGAAAGAGGCTTGAATTTTGGTCTATATTTACTTCAACATAAGTCGACAAAGGTTTCTTTAGCTTGAAAATAGGTCGGCACCGGTCTTTTTGTGCAAACTTCAACAAAAATGGTGAAAAAATATTAATGATGGACTTTATTTCTTTTAACCAGATGTAGTTAATCATATTAGCGTGAATATTTAAGTTTCAAACAAAGGTGGTAATCGTCATACAACTCGGATGATGGATTGGTGGTTATCGCATGCGAAAAGGATTGACGCATGGCAGGGGAGTAGGGGTGAAAAACCACCCATTTCGCGACCCCCCGATGGTTTTAAATATTTGGCAGTGGAGAGTACGAAAGGGCTTATTGGCCATTGGATCTGATCAGATGGATCTAGATAATAGATGAGTTGGGGTGAATTGATATGTGGGGTCGGGAATATTTTATGTGATTGGTTTATTTGATATATGTGATGGGTCAGGGATTATATGAAAGCAAAGGGTTATCAATGATATATATGCAGAGTTTTAAAGTAAGTGGGACCCGGTATATGTTAAACTAAATTAAAGGGTCCGAGGAAATATATTCAAGTAGGAGTTAATATATAATGAATGTTATATAGTGGAGGGGTTGAATACATATTAAATGGGGTTAATGTGAATGGGGGGTTAAATGTACTATATAAAGCAGGGAATTAATAAACATGGGGTAAGTGAATATGTATGCAGGATTTAAAAATACACTAGGGACAAGTGTTAAAACTAATATCGAGGAGGGTTTTTACAGTGGGGCCTGATTCATTTTAAACTTTTAAAATATAAAAAATGGGTTTTTTGCATGGTTTTTAATAAAAAAGTGAAGTTAGTAAATGGGAAATTAATTTTCAAAGGAAACAATGGATTTTAACTAGGGAAAGGGGTTTTAGGAAGGGAAAAGGGGTGAAATAAGGGGAAAAGGGTATTTTACAAGGGAACTTGCCTTCTATGAGTGGCAACAGGGTTTTAAGAAAGGGAAAGAGGGTTTTTTTGGGGGATATTAGTGATATGAAATGACCAATTGATGCTTTCCATGCCTTGTAAAAGTGCTTCTGCCTACCCTTCAATTACCCTAACATTTTTTATACTTCATTTATTGGGTGCAATTGAGCTTGCTGACCCTTTTATTTTTCTTTGATAAGCAAACTAATCTAATTATAAACTTATAAATTCCAATGGCTCAGTTTAAAATGATGCGCTCATTTTTATTCTCTACCTAACTATTGATCTGCCAAGATTAAATGGTTTGGTCAGAACTTATTCACTAAATATCAACATGAAATTTAAAGCATGAATGAATGGAGATTAAACTGTTTGATTTTCACAGATTTTGGCATTTTGGACTAGATGCAAATTTTTTTTATTTGCAAAGTAAAGTAAAAGTAGTGGCATTTGAATTTGCAACACTTTCAGGATCTATTTTTATCTCATTTGGTGGGTTTCATACTTTATATTCTTGTTTGATATTTTTCTTTTAGTCCTTCGATTTTTCTTTTAGGACTTAACCTCTTTACATTTTTAATATGGGAAAACATTTGAAGAAAGAAAAGTATGAACAATATTACAAGACTTTAACATAGTCAATTCAAAATTATGATGCCTATTATTATAGGACCCTAATAGTGGCTACACTTGGGGATGGAATTTCCTGGTGAAATATCAAGAACTTGCTGATCAGTGGCCTTGGAACTTTGACTTTGATTACGTTGAAACTGCTTTCTGAGCTCTCTTTTATCCAATCATATGATGTTATACTTTCTAAAGCTTATGGCCTTCTCTCTAGGCTTCAACTTCAAAAGATAATCATCCACTCCAATCTAAACTTTGCAATGTTATTTACAATGAGCAAAGTAAAAAAAATGAACTAATGTTTAATCTGGAGAAAAGTAATGCTTCAACATTCTACCATTGACTGGTCCACCTGGTAGATCTGCTCCATATAAGTTCTTTAATAAAAATTTATTGTTACCTCTATAACCATAAATGATATATGGGCCTTTCCATAGAAAATCAAATTTACCATGTTTCCCTTTGCTTCTCTTCTGGAATCCCATTTGAGCACTTTATCACCTATGTGAAAATAATCTTCTTTGGTTTTCTTGTCAAAAATATTTTTGATTTTATCTTGGATAACTTGTGATTTGACATAGAATTCTTCCTTGGATTTCTGCAAATGTATTGTTTGATTTATCCTCCTTTGGATATCATTTGGTTCTACTTGCAGCTCTTGGATCATTTTCATCACTGGCACTCCCAATGAGGATGGAAAAACAACATCCATCCCATATACCAATTGATAGGGAGATGTACCAATGGATTTCTTTGTAGTTAGTCTGTCTGCCCATAAGGCATTGACCAACCTTTTGTTCCATGTCTTCTTGTTATCTTCTATCAGTTTCTTGATGATATTAACCAGGCTTTTGTTTGAGGATTTTACAAGTCCATTACCTTGAGGGTAATAGGCAGTCGAATATCCAAGGTTGATGTGGTATTTGTTACAAAAGTCTATCATTTTCTTAGATTTGAGGGCAGCTGCATTATCAGTAATGAGCTTTTTTGGGCATCCAAATCTAGAAAGGATGTTGTTTTCAAGGAATGAGATAATGACCGAATCAGTGGCTTGTCTAGAAGGGATGGCTTCTATCCACTTGGTAAAGTAATCAGTGGATGTTAAAATCCATTTATGCTGGGCTGAGGAGGGTGGGTTAATTTCACCTATGAAGTCTAAACCCCATTTTTGAAATTGAATTTTTGTGGAGATGGGTTTGAGGGGTAAAAGTAATAGTTTTTTCTTCCCTTCAAATATCTAGCATTTTTGACAGGAGGTTACATACTTTCTAACATCTGCAAAAAGAGTGGGCCAATAAAAACCCACCCTTAAGATTTTACCAGCAGTTGATTTCCAATAAAGGTGTCCTCCACAGTCACATGCATGAAATTCTTGCATAAATTTATCAACTTCATCTTTCAATAAACAGTTTAATAGAATTCCACCATGATCTTTTCAAAATAAAGCATTATCTATGATACAATATTTCATTGCTTTTAATTTTAAGAATCTACCTTTAGTTCTAGACAAATCAGGAGGAGCTTGTAGGTTAACTAAAACAAACATGATATATGCATACCAAGGTGAATCTAAAAAAGCATCACTGATCTATGGAGTCACCATCTCTTCCTGATCATCTATTGCTGCAATGAAATTTATATCTAAGGCACGAAAATTTGATTCAGCCATGAGTTTGGGTAAACCTTGGCCTTTAACCAATTTTGTAGGCTTTATTTCAATATCATATTCCAATATAGTGGCAATCCATTTGCCTCTTTTTCCATTAGGCCTATTCTGAGTCAGAGAGTGTTTTACTATTGAATTTGGAACATATGCAATTATGTGTGAGTATAAAATGTACACTCTGAAATCTTAAATAGTATTCACTAAAGCAAGTGATTTTTTTTTCCATTATATTGTACTTTAGTGTTGCATCTGTTAAGGATTTGCTGAAAAAAGCAATGGGTTGTTCATAACCTTGATCATTATTTTGCAACAAGACTGCTGCAATGGTATGTTATGAAGCAAAAGAAAAAATTATAATTTTTTTTTTGAAATCAGGACTTATAAGGACAGGTGTTTTTGTAAGAGCTTGTTTAATTGCTTCAAAAGACTGTTTAGCCTCTACTCTCCATTTAAGTGCTGAATCCTTTTTCAACGTGTTATTAAATTCTCTGATTAGTTCTGCTAAATTAGAAATGAATCTTCTATGAAAATTAATTTTACCTAAGAATTCCTATAATTCCTTGATGTTTCTAGGATGAATAATGTTTAAAATTGCCTATATTATAGCTAGATCTATTCTAATTCCCTCTTTTGAAATTATGTGTCCTAAGATTTTACCTTATTCTAATCCAAAGAGTGTCTTTTTAGGATTCAAAGAAATACCAAATTTTCTGCATTTAATAAAAACTCTTCTCAAATGATCTAGATGTTTAGTATCTATTTTGGAAAATACTATTATATCATCTATATAAATGATTAAAAATTCATGAATCTCCTTAGAAAAATCTATGTCCATATCTCTTTTGAATGTAGCTCTAGCATTCATTAACCCAAAGGGAATTTTCAAATACATGGAAGTTCCCCAAAGAGTAGTAAATGCTGTCTTTGCTTGATCTTTAGGTTGAACTAAGATTTGATTGTATCTAGAGAATCCATCAAGCAATGAAATTTTGGATGACCCTACTACCCTCTGTAAAATATGGTCCATTTTGGGGAGAGGATAGTTATCTTTTAGTGACACTTTGTTCAAGTTTCAGAAATCAACACAAAGTTTGATTTCCCCTGTTTTCTTCCTAGTGGGAAATAAGTTTGAGACCCAATCAGAATATCTAATAGGTGCTATGATTTGTGCATCATACATTCTTTTTACTTATTTTTCTATCAAAGGCATAAGAACACGATTAATTCTCTTAAGCTTTTGTTTAAAAGGTTTCTGATTTTCTTTGATGGGTATTTTATGTTGAATGAAGCTGGCGTCATAAGACTTGAGATCTTCATAACTCCAGGAAAATACATCTTGAAATTATTTAAAATAACTTATATATTTCGGCTTTTCTTCTGGAGGTAATGCTTTGGAAATTTTGATAATCTTGGGTTTTTGCTCTGTTCCTATGTTACATTCTTCTATGTCTGATCTTAGGGGTTCCATTTTTTATTTTCTAGCTACATCATTGGAATCAAAAAGATATTCTAATTGGGATAATCCCTTAGGCAAAATCTCTGATTCATCATTAGTTATTTCCTCTATTTCTACAGTTTCTAATTTATCTATTTCTACTTTAGTAAATCTAGTTGGTTTAGTTTTATCTACATCATTTACATCTAACTTACTATTTATTGTATAATCTACTATACAATTAGTATCTATATTACAATTTTGAAATTCTCCCTCAGCATTCATAAAATTATAGATTTGAGAATATTGTGAAAATATCTGCCAATATTTCAAATTATATGGTATATTAGGCTTATGTCTTACCTCTATAGTGTATTGGTGATTTGGTTTAAAAGGCAATCTGCATGTGCTGGAAAAAGTGGCCAAATAGTGTGCCTGCATGTTATGTTTTCTTGGAATAATAGAAAAGTGAGTTTCAAGAAAATATTTAATTAGATCTAGAATGGTTTCTCCGTATTGGCTTAGTCTAGGATTGTTCACAAGATACTCTCCTTTGATTTTTTTTATGATTAATTCTGAGTCTCCCAAGATAGAACCTCTCTTGGCTCCAAGTTTTCTTCCAATTTGCAGTCCTAAGATTAATGCCTCATACTCTGCCATGTTATTTGTGAATTTAAAGTTTAACCTAAATGCATGACCTTCTAAATGATCATTCTCTAAGTTAGAAATCCACACTCTTGCTCCTACTCCTAATCTGTTTACCGAACCATCAAAATCTAAGTGCCACATTGATTCATGAAATATATTGTCACTATCAATTTCTTTATGTTTCTGTTGTAATGTTGTGTTTTTATCTGTGCCAGTGTCTGAATTACATAAGATGAAAGAATCTATATCAAAAGATATGGAATAAATAGGATAATTCTATGGTTTCTCTACACTACTGACCATGTATTTCATTAAAGTTTCTTTGTAAATATTTTTGGGTTGACCAAATACTGAAATTGTGGCATAGGACATGTCTAATTGTAGTGATCCCTGCAATTTTTCTCCCCATGAGCGAGATAATAACATTCCATACTTTGGAGGGATATCAGCAAATACAATATCCATGACAATACTCTTAGCTGGGTATTAGACTAGAGTGACACACAAATCTTTTATCAAGCTAAGACATTTTACTTTACTAGAATCAAAGGAGAAAATATCTTTGTATCGTCTGGTGATATCTAGATTCAATGTTTCCATGACAACTTTTGGCATTAAGTTGTGAGATTCTCCTGAATCTAACATAGCATTGTGTAAAATATTATCATGAATGCTCAAGCTAATGTAGAATGGAGGAACACCACCTTCTTAATGTTTTCCATTTACCTCAAGACCAAATAGTAATTCTAGTTGGTCATTATTCAAATTAAAAACATCTTCTCCTCCACTTATGTTCAGTGTTTCAGTGATTTGGGATTTGTATAAATCATTTTTCACCAGCTCTATTAAAGGCACTGGTATTTTCAATTTAGCTATTTTAGTTTTGATATTAAATGGGACTTGAGTTTTGCCTAACTGAATGGTTTCCTCTTTACCAATTGTAGTTTGAGTTTTCTTATCTTTTTTATCAGTAATTGGTATTTCAGTTTGTGTTTCTACTATTTTATTTTTTATTTTATTTTCTAGAACAGTTTGGATGGAAATTTTATTTTTAGCGGCAGTTGATGTTTGAGTATTAGCAGATTTTTTAGCAGCAGTTGCTGTTTGAGTATCAGTAGGTGTGATGTCTACAATTTTTGGATTGGCAGCAATCTTTGGACTGGAAGTTTTCTGAGTTGGGTTGGAAATTTTCTGAGTTGGACTGGAGTTTTTCTGAGTTTGAATGGAATTATTTTGAGTTTCTCTAGGGAGAATTTGTAACACTTTGGACATAGGAGCTTCTATTGTTTTCTTGGTTTAAGTTTGGACTGTTTTCTTAGTAGGAGCTTCTGCATTCTTCTTACTTCTAAGGTTATACTTCTTGTGAACTTCATTAATGGAAATTTCATAACCTTGTTTATAGTCAAAGGACTCCCCAGATTCTAACTGTAATTGTTGTAACATGTATAATTCATGTTTTTCTTGGGTCAGAAAAATAGTATTATCATCATTTATTCCCATTAAGTTAATCTGGGTGTCTTGGTCTTCTTCATTTTGTTGGGAACTCTCTGCATAGTTTTCTTGGAAAGATGGTCTAATCAATTGATCAGGTGTTGTTTCTCTTTATTTACCAGTATTGGTATTCTTCCTAAAGTTGGGATTTTTTATTTGAGGACCTTGTTGTTGATTATCCCACTAAAGTTTTCTTTCCATATTTTCTAAACTATCCATTATTCTTTCCATACTCTTTGCTAAATTATCTATCTTACTGTCTGATGTGGATGGTTCATCCTTAATGGTAACTCTTCTTTCATTTCTCATCCTAGCTCTTTTAGCTAACAAGATAGCTTCTACACTAACTGCATTACTTTGCATCTGTTCTAATGTTTCAGGGTTTCTTTCTCTCAATTGATAAGACATATTAGTATCAAAACCATCTGGAAATTTGATTAAAGCTAGATTTGGTGGAGGTTTGATATTAGCTGGAATTTCATTGTAGATGCTATTGAACCTAGTACAATAATCCTAAACAAATTCATTAGGAGTTCTTCTAATGTTTTCATATTTAGGCAATATTTGTAAAGGTTTTTTCTTTCTTTCCCATCTATTGATGAATAATTGATGAAAGCAGCTAAATCAGCTATATGATTGGCAGGTAAATATTTAAACCATTTCTTTACATCTCCAGCTAATGTTTGGGAAAACAATCTCATTTGAACAACAACTTCATCAATTTCATGTAATTCAAAGTAATCAATCATTTTGTTAACATGCTGTTGTGTAGTATATTGACCAGTACCAACAAAATGAAATATTTTACTTTGGTAATCCTGAGGTAGGGCATGTAATTGAGCTGGTAAGACCAAAGGGGCATATTTGGCTGCCATGGCTAAGATTCTAGTTTGACTGGGAGGTAAATTTGTGGTGCTTGGTAATGAGGTTGAAGTACTTGCAGATGAGCTTGGAACACTAGAATATATACTTGGAAATGAGGTTGAAGTAGTAGAATATGTAGCAGAAGTGCTAGAAAATGAACTTGAAGTGTTTGGAGATGGAAATCAAACTCTAGATGTAGAGGAAGCTTGGGGATGAATGATTCTGTGGAATGAAGTGTGGTGGATATAATAGATGAGGTGGTACTAAATAAAGTTGTATTTATAGACTCTGAAGGAATGGTAGAAGGTTTAGGGGTATAATCAGATAAAGCAGCTAATTCAACGGACTGTTGAAAATATGCTTCATCAATATCCTTAATCAAAGTTGTAGTCAAAGCATCAAGTTTATCGAAAGCATCTAGAACTTGTTGATCTGAATCAAGTGAAATAGTCTCCTTCTTTGTTTCAATAAATTGAATGAAATTAGGATCTATTACACTATCATAGATTGAATTTTCAGATTTGGTTCTAAACAAATAGTGTTCAAATGATAAATCAAATTCAATATCTTGTAAGCTTGCTAATTCCTTAGGGAGTGAATTAGCTTTGATTAATTGACTAGTATTTCCTAGACTTTCTAATTTTTTGGTTTTTCTTAAAATTCTGTTAGGATCATCAACTATTATAGCAAGTTGTGGATCAGGATGAGCCTTGGTATAGTATGTTCTTCTAGAAGCCAGAATTTTAATTTTCAATGAAAAATTCTTAACAACCCTAAATAAAACTTAAGGTGAAAAGATGAGGAAAAGTGTTTCATTTAAGATTTATTGAAACTGAGAACTGATTTCCCCAGTATGGTCACCAATATGTTATCACTCCAATAAATTCAAGGGTTTTCAGTGTGTTTAAAGAAATTTTAGAGGTAACTATCAACCTAATTTTGAGATCAGGATCTAGCCTTCCTAATGCTCAGAGAGGGCTCTCTCTTTATGATTTAACTTTGTTGTTTTTAGTTGATTTTAGGCTAGTTATGTCATATTGATTTGGTTTGATTTAATTTGTTGGTGGAATTACTGATATAGATGGATAGATGGTTATCTATTTTCCATTGGGATATGGAGTAAATGTATCAAGAAAAAAGGACAGAATCAAGTTCTAAAGGAAGTGTTCACAGGGCAAGGTAGCTGAGCAAAATTAGAACTTTTAGGCTGGATGGTGAAGTGGTTTTCAATCGGGATCAAGTAATAGTTACGGATTCCTTAAACTAGATAATGATGGAAGGTGAAAGAGGTCAATCGAGATGGGAGAGAAATTAAGGATTATCAGATCTGGATATCAAAAGAAAACATTAAAATGAATAACAGTTCAGAATAGAGTGTACTTAAAAAAATTTCTGCAATAATATTCTCGTTATAACATTTAAATTGGAAAACATGCAAGTCTATGGAATACTTAAGGAAAAACATGAACAATTGAAATATAATTCACTGAAGTGGCTCAACACATGAATCCTGTAATGCAATTCCTTTATTACTTGTCTTGTCTGTTGACTTGAAAATGGTACAATAAAACCTAAGGTATTTAGATCAATTACAACTATAGAAATGTTCAGGAATCCACACTCAATAGTTCAAATTATGAAGTATTTATACAAAAACTAATACAAAATATCCTAAAACTAATTTAGGAATTATTCAAGGGAGATAAAATATCTTCATGCAAGAATATAGAGACACCTAGGTAACTAAATGCAAGTTGTCCTTGCTTATTTGGATTTGTTGTTTGCTCTTTGATATTTTGATGCTTTATCTCTCTGACTGTTGCATTCACGTTGGATGTCTTTTATCAGTTGAGTGTCTTTTACGTTGCCTTGTTATCTGATTATCTTTTAAATCTACTTTGATCTTTAAACTTCCTGCTCTGTTTTCACTTTAACCTTGATGCTATGTTTACCTTTAACCTTGACTGCTCTGTTTACCTGTATTACTTTTCACCGTCACAGTAAATCATATAACTTTTTCCAAGCCTCTTCATCTGGTAATTTAATTTTTACCATTCTCCTATAAATCTCATCATCTTCTATGTATTTTGCAAAAGTAGGCTTGTTTATAAAGAGATGATTTACGTCATGCTGGAGGTAAAAGAGATTTTCAAATGTCTGATAGAGTACTTTTCCTGTAGGAATTCCTTTCATGGAGGAATTGTTGGACTGTTCTTTAGCCACTTCTCTGATTTTCTTTTCATAATATTCATGCTTCATTAATCTTTCATTGATCACCAAGGGATTAGGCAGACCTTTCTGCCTCAAAACATCAAATTTGACCATGAATCTGGTTATTGCTAACTAAATAGTCTGATACTTATCTTCAAGTTGTGTCATCAAGTTTCTCTTGGAAATTACCTTTCTTACCTCTAATATTGTTTCTGTTCTGTCACTTATGCCAATTTATTCTAATTCCTGTTTGTTCTTGGAATTAATAAACTTTATTATTTTAGTGGCCTCTTCTGGTTTCTTCCCAAGTTCTTCTTTAACTTTCTAAATAGCTTCACTAGCTTCTTTTATCAAATCTTTCTGCTCAAATATGAATGGGATGGAAGGCCAAATATCATTAACAGAGTTAATGATATTGGCCCACAATTGTTGTTTTTCTTGGGAAAGTGGTTCTTTCAATGCCAATTCTTTTTCTAAATTTTGTATTATGTTAGTCAATCTGTTTGACTTGTGTGTTTCTGATTTATGCATTATTTGTATCAACTTCTTTTCATCCTATAGACTTTTTATTTTTTCTTTAATTATATTAATCTCATTTGTTTGGATTGACATGTCTTGCAAAGCTTTAATCAATTTACCTGCTTCATCACTAGGATGATTTACTGCTGTTGAATTTGTTATTGATGTAGTAGCTGGTTGAACTTCTATTGTCACTGTAATTGCAGTAGGTAATGGAGTTGATGAAGTAGATGGATATGTTGTTGAAGCTATAGGAATGGAAGCAACATGAATTTCTTCCATGCTAGTATTCTTTTCATGCACCAATTTATCCATTTTATTCTCCATCTCTTTCAGTTGAGTTGTCAACTGAATGATGAGATTCATCATTTCATCTTTTTGACCTTCATTCTCCAAAACTTATTTAGTCTGTGGATGCTCTGTTGGAGGTAGTTTTAGTTGCTTCTTCAATGCAAAAATATCTGCATTCTTATTTTTGATGAGCTCTTCAGGTGCTTTGATGTTCTTTGGATCATATCCAACCTCAATGACCAATTATTCAAGTGATTTGATTCTATTATCCTTTGCTTGTGAGGACACCTTGTCTAGCTTTAACTGTGCTCTGATGTTTTCTAGAGAATTCTGAATTTTTTGGACACTCATAGCTTTGTTAGTCATAATGGAGTAAATCATTTCTCCAACTTGCTTATGGAACTCAATTTGATCTATTGGATGTAGATCTTTAGCTTGAACTTCAAATGTTGTCTTCTTGTAGTCTGCTGATGATTTTGGAGACTTCATTGTTGGCTGCAAAAAGGTCATTTGTGTTTTCCTAGTCTTGTAATAAAAGGCTGAAAGTAACCTGTTTTGGTCACTAGGAGTGTGTTTCCAATATTGGGCATAGGTTACAGCTTTTAATGCCTCATTTATCAATTTGATTTCTTTATACTTTTCCATTATATCATGTTCTTTTTCCACTGGTTTGCTTGATGAAGATACCTCTACACTGTGTTGCTTCTGAATGATTTATGTATTAGAGGATGATGGTTGATGAGTTTCCTCTGAAACTGCTGGAGGTGCATTCTCTTTAACCACTATGTCTGTGTCAATAATCTCAACTATGTCAATTATTTCTTCTTGTTCAACTACTGGATTCATTTTGGCCTTTTTCTTATACATTAACTTGAATTTGGTGTCAGAAGTGGTTTCAATAGAATATGAACCTTCTTCTCTTTGCCTCTTTGAGTTCCTGTCTTGTGGGGCTGGAGTATGCAAGATGGAACTAGTATCACCTTGCTTCTCTACCTCTTGCAAAGTATTTTCCAACCACTCTGACTGGTTGGAATACTTTTCAATGTCTGGTTTAGACTCATGGACAAAAGGAGTCAATTTAAATTTGACTCTTAGTTTGTTGATAACTCCTAAAGGATCATACTTCCATTTGAAACTATCACTGAACTTGAATTCCTGTAAACACTTTTGTTCTTGTGGACCAACATTCTTGTTATTGCAAATGAAAGGACAAAGCTGGTTTTTTATTTTAAACTGAGTTTTCTTCTTTGCTGATAGGAAATTAACTTCATATTAATTTAGGATCTGTTTGATGTATTCTAATGCAAATAACCTCATTGGGAGGTATTTGGGCAGCTTGTATGGAGTGAGTTGGCATCCATACACCATAATTTCAGTGTGGTTCTAGTATAAATACGAGTCTCCTGTTCTACTGTGTTTAGACAATTGTAAGACTTTATTTATTTCTTCACTGACCCTAGGTTCACTGCTACTGCTTAGCATGTTGATAATTGGATAAAAAAATGCATCAATGAATTCCTTGTAGGTGAATTCTGCGGAATCCTTTCTGATTAAGGAAGTCCAGAAGACTATAGATTGGGGGTTACCCTTTGTGTCTAGTTTTTGAAGGCTAACTGCAAACCTTTCAGATTGGAAGTACAAGAACATATGAAACAAAACAGATGAATAATTAAACAATCATTCCTCTGGTAATTTAATTAATTTCTCATGGATGGCATCTGATAAGTATTGAGCAAAGTTAAATGTGGAAGTTGGAGGCTGTCCTGGGTAGAGAATGGATAGAAAACTTAAGATTTAAGCATCTACATACTCATCTGTGAAGTACCCTAGAATGAAATACAGCATTGTGACAATTTGTCTAGTTCTCTTTGAAAAATTGAAGTTGAAGAAGCAGGGTTACTCTTTGGGGTTTCCACTGATGGAGGAAGAAAAGTTTGGAAGATTTGAAACCTCTTGGGAAAGTCCAGCTTTAAATATAATTCAGTGGTGATTTCAATAGACAATGGGGCTTCTTCAGGCTTGGGTTCGATTTGTAACATCTGGTTTATTGATTCTGCAGTGATTGTGAACAAAATCTCTTTGCTAGGGGTTACTAGGGCTCTTTCATTGGGCAAGTAATTTATTTGACAAAGTTTGATGATTTCTGGAAACTGGAAGGTCTGTGGGAAAATATATTTAGGCAAATTTGATTCCCAAAGGTAGATATCATCAACCTGGTCTATGGATTTATCATGGCTCCAACAGTGGATGTCCAAGAGGTTGAAATCAGTGACTGTGTCACTGATTTTGAAGTCTTTGTCTGCAAGGGGAGTGTGTTCAACATCTATTACAGGTGGTTATAGAGGGTTACTAGTCACAATACCCTGAGAAGCCATAGATTTGTTTATTTTATCAATTTATTACTTTTTTTGTGCTGAAGTAATGGCTTAGGCACTTAGGAATACTTGTGAAAAGGTGATTTCGATCTGCAGAAGGGGTTTTGGAGGCATCAGGGGATTTTCTTGGTCTTATAATGCTTCAAATATGAGTTGGAAATGTCTTTTGGTAGCAAGAGGTTTTAATTCTTATCTATATTTGCTTCAACATAAGTCGACAACAGTTTCTTTAGCTTGAAAATAGGTCGGCACCGGTATTTTTGCGCAAAATTCAACATAAATGGTGAAAAATATTAACGGCGACCTTTATTTCTTTTAACCAGATGTTGTTAATCATATTGGCACGGATATTTAAGTTTCAAACAAAGGCGGTCATCGTCATATAGCTCGGACAATGGATTGGTGGTTATTGCATGCGAAAAGGCGGGTTTGTGGTTTCAGAATGGAGGATGTGATGAACTGTAGGACTGACACGTGGCAGGGGAGCGGGGGTGCAAAACCACCCATTTTTCACCCCCTCGATGGTTTTAAATATTGAGTAGTGGAGAGTTTGAAAGCGCTTAGGATCTGATCGGATGGATCTGGCTAATAGATGAGTTGGGGGGAATTGACAGGTGGGGTCGAGAATCTTTTATGTGATTGGTTTATTTGATATATGCGATGGGTCAAGGATTATATGAAAGCAAAGGGTTAGCAATGGTATATATGTGGAGTTTTAAAGTAAGTGGGACCCGGTATATGTTAAAATAAAATAAAGGGTCCGAGAAAATATATTCAAGTGGGAGTTAATATACAATGCATGTTATATAGTGGAGGGGTTGAATACATATTAAACGAGGTTAATATGAATGGGAGGTTAAATGTACTATATAAAGTGGGGAATTAATAAACATGGGGTAAGTGAATATGTATGTGGGATTTAAAAATACACTAGGGACAAGTGTTAAAACTGATATCTGGGTTACAGTGGGGCCTAATTCATTTTAAACTTTTAAACTATACAAAATGGGTTTTTTGCACGTTTTTTAATAAAAAAGTGAAGTTAGTAAATGGGAAATTAATTTTCAAAGGAAACAATGGATTTTAACTAGGGAAAGGGGTTTTAGTAAGGGAAAAGGGGTGAAATAATGTAGCAAGGCACCATATGGGAAATTGTTTTCTAAGAGCGTATTTAGGTTTCCACAAGGAAGGCAATTCATTAGATATCAGGAGTATGAAATGATGAATTTATGCTTTCCATGCCTTGTAAAAGTGATTCTGCCTACCCTTCATTTACACTAACATTTTTTCTACTTCATTTATTGGGTGCATTTGAGCTTGCTGACCCTTTTATTTTTCTTTGATAAGCAATCTAATCTAATTCTAACCTTATAACTTCCGATGGCTCAGATTAAACTGATGAGATCATTTTTATTCTCTACCTAACTATTGATCTTCCAAGATTAAATTACCTGGATTCCAATGCTAGATCCGAAGAAGAAGATGTCCCCGTCCTTCAGCCCTGGCAGATCACAATCCTTCCACGATCTCCGTGGATGAACACCTGCACGCAGAAGAAACGAACAGATACATGCATAGGAACCAACATACGTAACTAAACATCGGTCAGAAAAGATATTACTCGCATTAACATGATAGAAAAAGGAGTGGAACCATAATCATAGTCATCTATTAAAGTGATAAACGAATGGAAGTTACAACCAAGTTCTGACGTCGCAGCTTCCTTCGAACGGGTCTCCGGTTGTCCACGTCTCGCAAAGCTCGCCAAGGAAAGGGAAACCTCTCCAGAGTCTCGTAACGATGGTCTCCTCGCTTTAATGGGCCTTAAGGGAAAGAAGGGATTCTTTACAGCACAAAGGCACTTGGGAATAGGGAGATGCAAAGCTTCAGCACTTCAAGACTAGCTTGCCATGGATTTGAGCAAGCTTTTATAGATGGGGAAGGAGGGAGTTGGGATCCCTATTATTATGGGATTGGCCCTATCAACAAGGAAGGTTCCATAGAAGGTGGCAAAACTACTTCCTTTCCATAGAACTCCCGCAGCCAAACCTCCCAACTCAAGATAGGCAATGGTTGTGAGTTTGTTTGAACTCAACTTCCGCCATCCATATTTAAAAAACAGTCCCTAAAATGGGTAGCGCGATTGCTGCTCTATGACAGAGCGCCAAGTGGCGCGACCTCTTTACAGGATTTCCCTAATTGGCGCGAGCAGTGAACTGTCTACCCGCGCCAATGCAAAAAGAGCTGTTTTTCATGGATTTTGCAAGGAGATGTCTCAAGGGGAAATGAAGCTCATACTCGGAGGGATGCATTGATGATGTTTTCAAGGCATGACAGTGTTCACAGGTCACATAATGGGTCCTCCATTGTGCGGGACGGGGAATGGTAGGGACGGTGACAAATTACTGTGTAACAGATGCCCCCTAAAGCATGAGGCCCGAGAGAGAGGGGTGAAATGCTTTACGAGAACATGTCCAACTGAAGGCCCGCCGTCGGAAAACCTGTACAGAAAGATACAACTGATATCTCAAGTACATGATGTATATATATGGTATGGACGCAGCCATCCGAACAGAGTATGCTATAATCCGGATCTAGGGTATGGGCGCAGCCATCCAACTAAGATCAAACAAATAGACTCTGGTATGGTCACAACCATCCAATCATGAGTCATGTACATAATGACAATAATCCACAATCGCAGCCTGGATTACAACAGACACAATCCAGGGTCTTGCGCTCCATCTCGACCCAAACAAGTACAAGTTCTAGCATGCGAATGTGTGAGCTGATGTCGAACATGCAAGAACATCGTCTGATTACCAGCCAATGATGAAAGCCGTTAACAGACGCGAGAAAAACCACCAATAATGACGATGGTCCTCAAGGTACTACAGGTACAATCTACGGCGTGTGAATAAATGAGCTGACGTCGAACACCCGCAGAATCATCCGATCGGAGGCCAATAACGAAAACCTCTCGTCGAATGCGACGAACCTGCCATTAAGGCATGCAGGCTCCAAGGTACCATCGGGAGTCTCTAGACCAACTTCCTGGATAATGAGTTGAAGTCGACAGGAAGTGACCTTGATCGAAGGTGGGCCATAATGATTCCCACATCATCGACACGAGACAGAGGAACATAATGTTTTGTTGTGAATGAGGATCATATGAGAAACAGAGGAAGGTTGATATTCGCAGAGGCCAACTTCTCTTGAACATATAAACGGCACGACAATGGACTTGGCAGTATTTGACATCAACGGATCAAAGGTCATGGCGACGAGGCAGTGAACAGATGAGAGGTCAAAAGAGATTACCCAAACCCATGGAAGCAAAGTGAAGCAGCGTGATGAGATGTCCCCAACCCGACACGAATGCAGACAAGTGCCATGTTCAAGAGCGACATACTGCCGACGACAACGACGATGGTTCCATTTTCCCCCTACCATTTCTGGCGAGTACCCCAATTATTTTTGATAACAAGCTTGAAGGGGATAGCATATGCTTGTGATATAAGTCCACCCTTCGGGCGAATCCACCCTAGTGCATTTAACGAGTCCTAGGAAGGAGAAACTCGGAGAACGTCATTTCGACGAAATCCAATGTCATCAGGGTTTAACGAGTCTGACAAAGGAAGAACTCGGCGTCTTTTCATGTTTAGAGAGTTTGAAAAGACGGCGGAAAAGAAAACTCCACCAGGATCCACCACAGGTAAATAGTTCTGAATCTGAAAGAGTAAAGAAAACAATATCAGAAGAAAACCTCAAGGTATAGTGGGCTGAGTTTTCTTTTAAATGTCAATCTGTTGACCAGAAAGTTAAACTTATCTTGGTGATGTAGTTAGATCATTTAACAAGGTCAAAATGACAAGGGCCTGGCGATCTTTTCTATAGTGTTAGAAGTCGAAGAAAAGAGTGAAAGATGACTCCGAGTGACTTTTTTTAAGTGTATTCTGGTCAGAAAAAGTATAAAATACAACTCGTTTCCACCTTCTAAGTCGCAAAAACCTGTCACTGCACATATCCAACAAGCGTAAAATCCATTTTCGACATAATACATATTTGACAAGAAATAACTTTTAAAACACATTTTAACGTCGAAAAGTTATAAATATGTCCAATGGTAAAAAATGAAATTACTTTTTACTATTTACCTTGTGGAGAGTAGCAGTGGTCCATTTGGAGCAGAATCTTCTGACGGCGATTGCGATCAATCCAGGAAACCATTCAGCGTCTCGTCTGTGACAGGTAAGAGGCGCTCCTTTTCTCTTTCTTTCCATGCATTTTTTAATGAATTCCCCTTAGAAATCAGCTCTGTAAGGGCACTCTTGAATTTTTAGGGCCGGGCCAAGTGGCGCGGGTATCGAGCATGGACCCGCGCCACTGAGCTCTTTTTATCAAAGGGCCCGCGCCACATGGCGCGACTGTCAGCAAAACAGTCGCGCCAGCGGCGCAACCCAAATTTCCGCCTAAAAAACCTCTATTTATGTCAAATTTCTTGAATTCTTAAGCTCACAGAAGATCTAATTAGGGGCTTTGAACCATGTGAATGCAGATAAACAGTCAGAATGGTGATTGAATGGAAGGAACGGGAACACGGAGATGAGGACGAAGAAGCCATGCAAAACCAGAATTGCATGAATGCTCTAAGGGACTGTGGCTTAAAGAAATTCTTCCTCACGCCATGCTTACGAGCTCAGCCTGAGCTCCTCCAATATTTGATCAACCTCTGGGATGAAAATGACCAGGTATTCAAAATACGAGACCAGGTGTTGGAATTGGAGGTCACCGACATTTATTTTGTTACTGGATTATCCCGCAGGGGTCCAATCCCTGTACTGACTGGGAGCAGACCATCAGGGGAGAAGATGGAAGAAGTAATGGCGCGGGTGTGCCGTGGGGCACAAACAGGAACAGGGAGTAAGAAGGTATACATCTCAACCATCCCTGACCTAGCACTGAGAGTTGTACTCCACACCATTACACGGGCTGCTGGATCGCAGGCACCGCACGAGGCTACAAAGACTCAACTCTTACTGGCCTCAGAGTGCATGGGTCCCCGACTGTATGACTGGGCAACAGCTGTCACCATCAACATGAAAAGGCAGCTTACAAAGTGCAAACAGAACAAACTGAAGCAGTTTGGGTATGGTTCCATCTTGGTATCGTTCATTCTGGAACGCATACCAACCTTCCAGGGCCAAGAGGCCCCTGTGGCGAGTCCAGTACCACGAGAGCCGAGAATGGCTCGATGGGCAGCACTGATGCCCAGATCTGGAGGCGGGCAACAGATGTCCTGGAAGCCCGAGTTCTTCAGATGGATACGGCGCCAACTGATCGTTGTGGAAGATTGGCCCTATGCGGGAACTGACTTTACAGGGGACCCGGATCTCCCGCTACCAGAAGGAGACCACTGGGACGAAGAGCTGGGTAAGACCTCATATTTCTGATTTTATGTATATATGTTTTTTTTTTGTTAATACACAGTTGTCTTAACACAATTATACATGCATGCAGATGTAGGACCTGAGAGACCAGCCGGGATGTCTCCTATCTTCCGGAGGACACAACTCGCCCCTGAGATCCAGGGGGAAGGTACCGGAGGAGAGGCACTGGTTCAGAACCTCGAGGGGATCGTCCATGGGATTCCAGACTATGCCCGACTGTCAGATGTACCGATGGAGTACCAGCGCCATACGGTGGGAGTCCCAAACCGGCTCCACCGAATCCTGAGGCGGCTAGTGCGTGCAGTAACGTGCTATCATGAGCACCATGTTGATTAGTCTCTAGGATTTAGCCACACCATTTTTTTGAGAGACACAGTGTCTCCGGATGTATTAAGACACTTATGTATATTTTTTGAGTTTTATGTGACACACTTCTATGTAAACATTTCGATATCTATATATATGCATATCTATTTCTGGATGAGTCTTCTTTACATGTGATGATGATTTATAAATTGCGCAAAGGTCTATCTAACACCAAATTTGCTACTGTATCTGCTAATGTATTCAAATGCCTGGGTATATGATGATATGTAATATATTCAAAATTTCTTTCCAGTAATCGAATACGCAAATACAATCGTAAAATGGACGGGTTTCTTACCGAATAGTGCCCGTTCAGCTGCAACACTACAAGTTGTGAATCTAGGTACACGAGCAATTCACGGATACCAAGGTTTATTGCCTCGGTTAATAATTCCAACACGGCGCTATATTCCGCGATATTTTTCGTGGTACGTCCTAAACAAACACCTTGCAGGTCGATCAACTCACCAGCAGGATCGTAGATTACCCAGGCTGCAGAAGACAGATTCCTGGTACTGCGGGAGGCACCGTCCGCGAAACCAACAAACGGATGAGTAGACATCTGCACAACCAGGAAGACCCGATCGGCAGAAAGACGTTTACAAAGCACACCACACCATGCACACAAATGACAATCACACACCTATGTACACACACCACACCAAGAAATCATTTCAGGCGTAGTACTTCTTGAGGTACAACCCATTTCTGGGCTGCGCCAATGGAACTCCTTCGTAGTCTATAAGTTCGTAGGCCCCATTTTTCAAAACACGTTTTACTATATAGGGACCGTGCCACATGGGCTGGAGTTTACCGGCACCAAGCTTATCATGTGCCTGATCGTACAAGAGGACTAGGTCTCCTTCAATGAAAGAACGGGGAGAAACGGATTGATCAAAATGAGATTTGACCCTCTTCTTTTGTGCTTCGATGATCAAAGCAGCTAGACGACGGGTTTCATCCAACCGTTCGAGATACAGAAGACGCTCTTCCTCAGGAGAAGTACCCGGTAAGAGCTCCACGGCTAACTTAAGCGAAGGAATTTCGCATTCAACCGGCAAAGTAGCTTCCAGACCGTACACCAGTTGGAATGGTGTGAATCCGGTTGCACTTTTAGCAGATGTTCGGTACGCCCAGAGAGCTGAGAACAGTTGGAGATGCCAACTGGATTTATGAATCCCAACTGTTCGTTGAAGCATAGTGACCAAAACCTTGTTCACCGCTTCAACCTGACCGTTCGCTTGAGGGTAGTATGGCGTTGAGCTGTCGTGACGCAAGCCCAACGCAGCTGTCAGCTCCGCCATCATGTAATCACGGAAATGAGTACCGTGATCAGTGACGATAGCTTGAGGGACCCCGAATCGTGCAATAACATGGTTGAATAAAAATGAAGCAGCCGTTCTTCCGTCAGCAGCAAGTGTAGGCATCGCCTCGGCCCACTTAGTGAAGTAGTCGACGGCGACGATGATATACGCATGCCCCCCGGCCGAGTGAGGGTTACACGTCATAAAATCTATGCCCCATTTCGCGAAAGGGCCGACGGTAATAACGGGATGCAAAGGCAACGGCGGCGCGCGCATCTTGCGCTGAAAAATCTGGCACGGATGGCATTTTCGGACTGCAGTGATGCAATCCTTGAATATAGACGGCCAGAAGTAACCAGCCCTCAGAATCTTTTGGGCAGTGGCATATCCGGACATGTGTCCACCACAGGCGCCACTGTGGCAGTCATTCAAGACTTTCTCAGCCTCGTCAAAGGTAAGGCATCGTCGGAGCACCGAATCTACTCCAATACGATATAGGGTATCTCCCACTATGCGGTAGGGTTGGGACTGGTGCCGAATCCGACGGCGTGCAACTTTATCCAACTCAGACCGGAATGTCGCGGTCTGAAGATACACTATGATGTCCCCGTACCAAGGATCACGAGTATCGATAAGAAACAATGTTTCGTCCGGAATATGATCTTCAGAGTGCTCAGGAAGAGAGTCTGTAGGGAGAGAACATATCAAATCCGCGAAGACCAGTGATTTAGTTGACTTGGCAGTGGTGAACTCCAAATCAAACTCCTGCAGGATGACGATCCATTTGGAGTACTTGCCCCCCAGCAATTGTCTAGAAAGAATATATGTCATGGGGTTGCAGCCTGAAACCACTGTTATCGTGCGTAAAAGGATGTAATGGCGAAAGCGCTGTACAGCGTGTACGGCTGCTAAGGCCAACTTCTCAACATGTGCGTAACGCGTTTCCGGGTCGAGAAGGTTCCGAGAGAGGTAATAAACAACATGTTCATCACCGTTCTCGTCATCCTGCACCAAGACCATGGCGATGGTGCTTAATGCTGCGGCTAGATACAAAGTAAAGTCGCGGTGGTAGTCCGGAGGACGAAGCAATGGAGCATTGACTAGCAATGTCTTCAGCTTCTCAAAGGATTCTTGAGCGATTTCGTCCCAATGAAAGGGAACATTCTGCTTTAACAAACGAGTGAATCCTTTGGCCACCTCGGCGTAATTCGGGATGAAGCGCCTAAGAAAATTCACTTTCCCTTGCAGACTCTGCAACTGATAAAGGGAGGAGGGTGACGGGAGATTTATAATGGCCTCAACCTTCAGAGGGTCGAGGCGAATTCCGTCTTTCGAGACTATAAAGCCCAAAAGACGGCCAGAGTCGACGCAGAAGACGCATTTATGAGGATTCAGCCTAATATTGTAGCGTCTGCAACGAAGAAATATCTGGCGAAGATGTTCCGGATGATCCTCTCGCTTACCCGAATGGGCAGGCAAGTCGTCCAGATAAGGTTGGACAATATGGCGAATATCATGAAAAGCATATGACATGGCACGTTGAAACGTGGCGCCAGCGTTCTTTAAGCCGAACGGGAGTTTTTTATATGCAAAAGTGCCCCACGGACAGATGAATGTGGTCTTATGTTGATCCTCGGGTGCAATGTTAATCTGGTTGTAACCTGAGAAACCGTCCATTAAGGAGTAGATCTCACTTCCGGCGCAATCGTCGATAATCTGATCGATAAACGGAGTGGGATAATTGTCCTTAGGACAGGCGCGATTGATATCGCGATAATCTACACAGACTCGAATGGTACCCTGCTTGACAGGGACGATATTGGACACCCATTCTGTAAGGGGGATAGGATAAATAAACCCCGCGTTCAGAATTTTTTCAACCTCTGCCTTGATAGCGGCGGCTTTCCGAGGATGCATGGGACGCAAGCGTTGGCGCACGGGTTTCGCACCTGGGTAGGTTGGAATTTCGTGCACGACAATACTAGGATCAATTCCCGGCATTTCCTCGTAGGACCATGCAAAAACATCTCTGAACTCTTTGAAAAGTTCCGTATAGACCTGGATCTCTTCGGGAGAACAGGTCACACCCACATGAATGTTCTCAACAATCCCTGGTTTGACAGAGATGTTGATAGGAACCGTTTGAGTAATGTTACTCAGATTGCCTTCCGAAAAGACTTCATGCGTCAAGATCGGTGTTTGAAGAGGAGGGGAAGGAACCTGAGTAGCATAGCGCTCGAGACAGTCAGTCATTGCCCCCAGGCTAGGCATAAACGAGGAACGATGATGCCCATCGCCCCAGGGTAGCTCCTCCAGAGACATAGTTTCAATGATAGCCTCATCTGAGGGAAAAATCTCTCTAAGAGGATCGGGCGAATCAGCCTGACCAAGCCAGGGGGATTGTGAGTAGACGTCAAGAGCCATGCTCATCGGAGCATGCTGAGGAGGTGGAGGGTCCGATGCAGCAACAATCTCACAGTAGCTGATCTCTATTGGCGTTAAAGGCATGGACTCTCCAAACTCATATACCTGCTCAGGTGTAGGAATCAGCCAGGGGTCATCAGTCCTGGACAACATGTTGACTTGAGCGGTATTCGGTGGCGGCGCAGGGAAAATACCCATGAGGACTGGGTCTTTGAAAAGACCAGGTCCTATGCTGTCGGGTGGATTCGGAATTTGATCCACGTACGGCACGTTATTCTCGGAGTTCGAGGTAAAAAATGACAACTGGTCTACTGTGACAATCTTGCCCTCGTGAGGGAACTTGATGAATCGAGAGACAGTAGACGGCACGCAGAGCATGGCATGGGTCCAGCTGCGGCCAAGAAGTATATTGTAGTTGAGTTTAGCGTCAACCACTTCTACTTCCACGTTGACAGTTTTTCCCTGTAATGTAATCGCCAGACTTTCGAGAACTCCCAGGGGTTTAGATTCCCGGCCATCAAATGCCTCAAGGGCATTGGGAGATGACGATAAGGTTAGAGAGCCGATGGCTTTCCAACAGGCGGAGGACATAACACAAGTAGATGCACCCTCATCTACGACGGCTCTGTGAACGTTCAGACCGTTAATCGCGACTTGAATAACCAAAGCGATTTGATGTGGAAGCCGGGGAGTAAAATTCTCCAGATCAAAGGTGAGAAGGCTCGAATCGGCGGGATCAATGCCACCGATGGCAGACAATAAAGCCTTCCGTTGTGAAGGACAACTCTGAAGAACCTCAAGTGCAGACATGGCACATGGCGCCTGTGCCAAATCCTCAACAATACTGTAATGTTGGGCGGCACGAGCGTTTGGATTATAAGAGGATCTCCGAAGAACACCCTTGGGAGGTGGCTTCACAATGGGTTCGAGAGTCGGCTTCTCAATTTCCAATGAACCAGAAGCAGATGCGGGAGGCGGTCCATCCGCCACTGCCTTCCCGGGTGCCTGCTGCTGATTATTGTAATCCTTGGACCTCGTAGCGATAGTGATAGGTGCATTAGTCTTCATCGTGAAAACTTGAGACCCAAATGGTACAGATGATGAACCTTGTTCGACCATCTGGGTCTGCTGAGATGGAAATGGCTCTTTTAAAACAGCCGGAGTTCCCTTTGAGCCTTTAAGAAGTTGACTGACTTCGGATCGTCTTGGACAATCTTTAGTGTAATGGTCACCTTCACAGATGAGGCAAGGAAATTTCGGCTTACGTTGTGAGCCATCCTCAGACTGAGATTTAGATTCCGGTTTTGGGGCATCAGATTTTGATTTGCCTTTGCCCTTCTTCTTCCCCTTGGAGGATTTGTCCGCAGGATTGGCCTGAACGGCATTTACCTCCGCGCTTTTACCAGAATCGGATGAGGCGGGATTAGCAGAGGTATTATTGGAAGAATTAGCCTTCTGCCTCCCATTCGAAGACTTCTTCGAATTTTGAGAAACGGAACCAATGACACCATCCACAGAAGGGGTGGGTTGGGTCTTTTTGGCTCCGGGCCGTGGTGCATCAGGCAGGATGTCATAAAGCGTGCCAGATTGTGAATAAACAAGATCCAAGTACTGGGCACGCGCGATAGCTTGTTCCTCCGTTACACACGCTCCCATTGCGATATCCTGAGCGATTTTGTTCACAAAGGAGGTGGTGAACCAGTGAGTCAAAATCTGATCAGGTATGTGAAACTTGATCAGTCGACGAAGGCGCCGCCACTCATGGATGTGATCCGAGATGTGAGTGGCCAAGTCCTGCTTCAGGGAAGACAGGAGGTGCGTCCCAGTCTCATACCGGACTGGTAACTGGAAATGCGTGAGGAAAGCCATAGCTAACGAGTTGAAATCCTGAAAAATACCACGGGACAGCTCTATGTACCACTTGGCAGCAGCTCCTGTTAACGTACGCTGGAAAAGACGCAAACGAACTGAATCGTCAGTCCAAGAGTTAGACGAACACCAGAGGTGATACGTCATCACATGCGCTTGGGGGTCTTCTCCAGATTTGCCCTCAAACTTGGGACAGTCTCCTGGTATCTTGGTCGGAACCGGGGGCCAATATGGATTATGAGCAATCGGATCATTGGTCAACTTCGAAACGTCCGGTAGATCCAAGGTAGCCGGGAACGGCAATGGAGGGTTAATTCCCATGCCAGTCCCAGAATAAGGTCCGGTACCCATGCTCCACGATGGTTGTGAATATCCCTGCCCCCATGGGTTCTGTCCCGTAGGATTCTGACCGTAGGGGGCATGGTTCGTATAACCAGACTGATTTGGTTGCTGGTAACCATTGTGTGGGGCTTGATAACCAGGGTTCGGGCCCTGATTAGGCGTCTGCCCCGTATAAGCAGCGTTTGGATTTGGCTGCTGAGCATAGTTAGAACCGGGTGGAGGAGGATGATACTGAGAGCCTCCAGAGTGGTTATAGTTCGGTGGAGATTGACCATGAGGATAATAACCACTCTGAGGATGAGTAGACTGCTGATAAGTGGAACCCTGCGGAGCCTGGTACGTAGGGCGCAGCTGTTGATTTGGCTGCGGCATTGAGTGAGCAGGCTGGTGAGCAGAGTGAACGGAATGAGAGGGCTGCCCTGAGTGAACAGGTTGACCCGAGTGAGGGGGCGGCCCTGAATGAACAGGTTGGCCCGAATGAGGGGGCAGCCCTGAATGAACAGGTTGGCCCGGATAGACAGGCGGCGCTGGTTGCGCAGGCTGAACTGGTTGTAAGTGAGCCCCAGGCTGCACCGAATAGGCGGGACACCGGGTTGTACCGGATGACCCGGTTGGCCTGGTGGTGGAACAGGACCAGGTGCTTGCTAGAAACCAGTTTGACCTGAAGCAGAACCATAAAGTGGTCCTGGCTGATATGCAACGTTAGAGACAACAGGATATTGCGGTTGCATCGGTAAAGAAGGCTGGATTTTCCCCCCAGGACCATAGGTCGGTCCCTGTTGATATCCCGGCTGAGGCTGAGCAGGTTGACCAGCAGGGTTATAATACGGTCCTTGCGGATTATAGAATGGCCCTTGCTGGCCCGCAGAGTAGCCTTGATTGGGCTGTCCCTGTGGGTCGTACTGATAGCCAGGTTGGCCTGCAAGTTGGCCTTGGAAAGGTTGTGCCTGCAGGTTCTGAGCCTAGTTGTACGGTAAACCTTGAACATAAAGATAAGCCTCAGGAGCAGGAAGACGCAAAATGTCTCCATGCTCGTCAAGCTGACCCGGAAAACCATACACGGGAGTGCCGTCTTGTGCATAATGCGAAAAGAAAGATCGGTAAGGATCTTGGGGGAGCTGTCCAGCTCCGGCGTTCGGCTGTTGTAAAAACAACCGATACTCCTCCGGAGAGATATTCTCCGGTATAACAGTAGCTAGATAAATGTCTTCTGGAGTTGGCCCAGATCTAGAAGCAGATGCTGAGGCAACAGCAGAAGAGGCAGCCACACAAACAGTGGGTCGCACGGGAACAGAAGTGACGGGCGTCGAAGGAGACACCCCGGGTGTAGTGGCAGCTGGCCTCGAAGCAGGAGATGATATTCCCATAGAGGCAACAGCTGAAATAATCTGACCCAGAGATCTGTATCCCTGTGGCAAAGAAGGACTAGCTGACGATGTGGTAGCCAGCTCAGACTCGTCTCCCTCGAACAATCTACGAGGGATGCGCTGATAGTCATCAGACCCAGGAATTTCCTCACCAGAATCACTCATTGTTGATCCTGCCGCTAAATCACGCAGAAGACGGCGAGGACTAGGAGGAAAAACAACAGCAATAAACGGTGAACCCGATGTAAGAGAAAGGAAATCAGCTCCTAATCTCAATTCAGACACAGGGTCCGAAAAGGGCCAGTGGAACTCAACTGGCTCTCCAAAGGGTTGCTCGGCGAGGACCGGTCCCTCGTCAGGGAACTCGGAAACAACAGGCTGCTGTGGTCCAACAGAAGGCTCCGAAGCCTCTGAAGAATCGTCCGTGTAAGGACTACCAGTAGACGAAACCGAGGGTTCCGCCACCGTGACACAAGACTAGAAGAAGAGAGTACACACACACACGGGCTGAAAACGAATTAAGACACACGATCAAACAGTCACAAGCAATATCTAAACGGGTGTGTTATCGTGGGAGATTGATTTTACCACATTGGAAAATAAACAAATTCTACCGTTTCATGTTTTAAGAGTCGAGAAACGATAAAAGATGACTCTATCTCTTTCAGAGTTGACACAAGCGTGAAAGGACAAGCGCTTGACGGTCTTTTCAAGTTTAGGGAGTCAGAAAAGACCAAATGACTGCTCAGGAAAAACTAGGCACAAAGGGTGTACCAAATATCCGTGAGCTGCAATATACACCTTGGTTTCAAAATGAAACGAGAAATCGACCCGAGGACTTTCGAGTACGTGCGGTAGTCTCCCGAATCTTTGTGTTCGATTATCCACGTTATAGGGCGGCGAACTCGGCTTCTGTGGATAAAGGAATTGAAAACCTATGGGGTCTCCCTTTATACGCGATGGTATGGGACGCAAGTCGTGCTAGTCTTGTCCCCAAAGCCAACGAGCGAGCAAACAATTTGCTAGGTAACGACAGCGGGTAAATCATATTAGAACCTCCTAAATATGTTGCGTTAAGTTCCAATGTTACCTTGGTTAATTAGATAAATTTTACATAGTTGATCTTCAATTAAGTTTCAATTTCGAATACTATCGTATGTAGTGTCTCCTAAATACAAGCTATATGCCACGATGCAACATTTCGTTCGATGAAAACTAGTTAAATGAGAGTTGAGAGCTTTTATACAAACGGAATGAACGGAACACAAACAAGGATGTCTCTAATGCAACTAATGCAATTGCACACTTTTCATTCAGACACTAATCACTAGTAATACGGAAAAGATGACAATTTGCACTAATTAAAAAAAACAAAAGAGACTATATATTTTTTGATTTTCAATGTTTAATGGCTAATGTGCACGGAAAACAAAAGGAACAATTGGAGAAATGATAACTAAGAGAGCGAAGCAGAAACAACATTCACTCAACGAAGCAAGCAACCAAATCTCTAAATCGACCCAAAGTCTCTCAAATCGAAGAAAGACTGAAAACACTTGATGGGTAGTGTGATCTAGGTCCAGAAAGCAAGAGCAAACGAACTTTGAATTGAGAATGAGTGATCATAAAGACGAGAAAAACAACCAAAAGGCATTAGAGGGCGTGGAGAATCAATCAACAAGTCGACGGGACAATCAAGACACCAAAACTCCAAAGGAGGGCTCGATTCACTATGCCACTAGATGCCCTAGGGCTCAAATCGTGAAACCGATAGATAGAGGCAAACAACCAAAGGATAGCGGTGAATTCAAGTCAAACCAGGCTCCAATGCACTCAAACAATCAGGAAATCAAGAAGAAAAGTATTGGTCAAGCTCAGAAAGCCAAAAATTGAAGAAATTCAAAAAAGTCACGGGGGTGGCGCGACTGTGTACGCTGCAGATTAGTTTAGAATCAGTTTTGATTTAGTTCCATTTCAGTTTCTGGATAACCATCCATTTTCTTGTATAAATCCACTTTAATGAATCTATCAAAGTGCGCGTGTTCTCACGATTTTGCTGTTTCACTTCTTTCTCACTCTGCTGTTTAGTTTCTCCTCGCTTCTCTGAATTTTGTCATTATGATGGATCATGTGGGATCAAAGTGCTCACAATCAAAATCTTGACATGAATATTTGTTAAAGTACAATTTGTTTCATTGCCGTATCTATTTATAATAGATCTTGTATGAAAGTGTCGCAATCAAAAATCTTGACTTGAACATTTGTTCACCTACAATCTCGATTCTTGAAGATGAGAAGTTTTTATTTTCGGTTGACCTTACAATTACCTAACAGCTATTGCTTATAGAACCTCTCACAAATCAAAATCCAATCACCAGTTACAGTGTGCTTACAAAAGGCCTCAGTGTTGGGCAGAGTTAGGGTTTGGTAGTGTTGAGGAGAGTTTAGGGTTTGTCTTGATGATCTTTGTTGAACAGAAGAAGCTGTGGCATCAGGGTTTATTATAAGAGCTTCATAGATAAACAATACTAATTTTTTTGTAAGGGCTGAATGTCATATGCACTTCTGTTGTTGTCAACTTTATTGAAATAGACTACTAGAGTTTTGGCATAACGCATTGAAAGCACAGAATCATTGGGATTAAAATTCCACAAGTTGAGCAGTAGCAAAACAGAGCTGCCGACGCCATTAAGGCTTTGATGATATGAGAAAGAATATCTTATATCAACGCTGATGTTGATTTGATGAGCTAAGGATTTCATGTTATATTGTTCGTATTGCAGAGGATAGAATACTAGTAATGCTGAGGCTTTCTGCCTGCTAGGGCATCTATTTGTATTTGGATATTAATTTATGCAGAAGTATGATGATGAGTTCAACTAGGAGAATTATTCTTGCTTCTGTCGACCTTGTTGCATATTGATAAAGTCAACAGGCTATATTGATGTTATTTACTTTGACGTCAGTATGATTGAGCAGAAATCAATTAGTCGATTATTATTCATATGCTGATGACCATTGTTGTTGAGCAGAATTGGTGCTAGTTTTTCAGCATTGATGATATGTTTGAGATAATTCTAGGGTTTTGTTGATGGTGTTGGATGTGGCCAACATCTAAGGAGATTTCTCAATGTGATATCCCAATCAGACCTTGCACAGTTTAGTGCAGGAGTCTCATCTGGCTGTATCGTTTGGCCACCATTGGAAAGGTTTCATAGATATGCTTTGGTTACAAAACACACACAAAAGAACGCAACACCTTTTTGAGGCAGCATGTAAGCTTTGTGAGACACCAAGTGTAAGGTGCACATGGAACCTCCATGGTTGGTACGGGAAAACGAGCCTTTGGTTAGGAAAGCAATTGTAATATCCTAAAGGGGGACCCGGGAACGAAGAGAAAGGCTTGTTGATTACCTGCATATTAGACCACTAATAAACCACAATCATTAGAACATAACAAAAGTTTTTCAATAATAACCATAACTAAGCAATGAAATAGTTCATTAAACTTGGTATCTAATTAAACCAACATATACCACAAACATACCAAGAATAGTCCTGCTACATTTACGATACATATACATCTATGAAGAAGTATGGGCACGTATAGCTTCTAATTGTGAATGAAAGATCTGAGGTACATTGTTACATAGTTGAAACACTAGATCTAGTAGTGGAACGTGAAACCGCAACTTGCTTCTCCTAAGAATGATCTATCTCCTCTATACTATAAGAGAAGTTAAGGTAAGACTCTAAAAATAAAAACCTTTAGTTTGAGTTATAAAGAGCTATTTATAGCTAATGACAATGAAGTATGAGCTTCCTCATGACTCTTCAACTCCTGTGAATTTTCATATTCTATACATGACTTATCACATTCCATGTGTGGTTTTTGACATTCCATGTGTCTCTTGGACTTCAATGCATACAACTTATTACGAAAGAGAAATAACATAAAACGGTGGCTACATGAGACAAAACGGACAATAAGACAAAGTATTATCAAATTGATAAATCATTTTCCTCCTCATGGATCTCATTGGTGATGTAAGTGTTCCATGCGCTTAACTCTGTAGAGATAACGCTGACCCGAACCAGAAAGTTCGTTGCGTACTATATCTTCACCTCTAGTGGCTCTATCAGTATGGTCTTCGGGATTGATTGTACATTATTCCAGACCCATGATAGTTTCAAGTGATATTTGACTGGCGTAATGGAATAATGTCTTTGGTTATTTCCAAGCCTTCATGTTCTAATGTTTGCTTGATCTGTTCTATCTACTGCCTGATGAAGATGATTTCCCTGCCCTCTTATTTCTTAAAGTGATCCCACTGAACGTATCCCATGTTTTTGTGCTAGATAATCAAAACCATTGTGCAGATGACTATATGCAGCAATAATGTTAGTCACTTGTTATCCAAGACAATTGTAGTTCTCATGGTAGAGTCTCAGCTCTACTCGGTCCATTTCAGCAAAAATCCTATCTCTTCTAGCCAATTGTGGCAGAACATTCAGATAATTGGTAGCCCGTTCTTGAAGTTGGTCAACTGTTATGTTTCCCACTTTCAGGAGCTTCAAGACTTCTTGCGCTTTCATATGAATGCCAAAGAGGGGAGCTACAACTTGTTGTAGAGGTATCATCTCATCAAACAACCATTCTATGGTATCCTCCATTGGCCCCATTCCTCCTTCATCGTTGACTGCCATTCTATTGTACTAAAGGTCTGTGAAGATAATTGTTGGTTCTTTGCAACAAGGTGTTCCGCCTATTGTTTCACTGTAGCTAACTCTCTTCTTAATCTAACATTCTCGTTCAACAGATATTCAGAGTTTTCCTACACTATTGTAGCAAAACCAACATTTGTCGCCATGATTTCCGTAGGATTCCTTCTCGTATTGGTAGTTATCACCTTCTCTATAGATACTGAGACTGGGGGTTTTGAGGATCATTTGGGAAGTATCTTCGCCTCTACTTCACGATCATCTTCTTGAGTTTATCAAATATGACATTGCATACATCTATGACTATGTATTTAGGTGGCGGTGTGATTCCCATTTCTCTAAATGGGGAATGACCACCCTTGAGAGGAGGTTGTTCAGGAGAACCTGGTTCATCATCTATTGGCTAGATGGTATCCTCTTCCTCTATCTCCTGAGTCAATTTTTCTCTCTCTACTCTCTCTGATGCTTCTTCCTCCTAAGACTACCTTTGTTGTTCCTCTTGTTCTCTCCTTCTTTCCTCCTCTTCTTCTTGTTGCTTCTTGAGAAACTCACCTTGCTTCCACTTCTCCTGTTCTTCTAATTCTCTCTTGTCTTGTTAATCTTGAATAGATCCCACATTTAAAGGATCAACTTTCCATTTGCCGTTGCCTTCTCTTGTCGAATCATACTCGATCCTTTTCCTAAGAGCTATTGGTCTACCTCCCGTACTTGCATATCTTGAGTTGGGGGATGTTGGGGTGAACCCTTCTCCATTCCTACATGTATATTTCTAACTGCGTTGTATCTGTTCTTCACCTTATCATCTTCTGTGGTAAAAATTGATGAATATAGACAATTAAAACCGATCCTTTCATAATTATGCTTGCACACTCTCTTGCGATATCCATTAAAGTCCTCAATTGTGAAGTGCAAGCGATCATACAATCTGATCCTCAAAGGGAAAGTGGGCCATGTGGCTTTCTTCCTTCTGTGAAGACTCCTAAAAACCATTTTTCAACCAATGTGCTAGTTATTGTAGGACCACCTTGTTGGTTACATATCGCAACATGAGGTGTGGATAAATATGACATCCAGAGAAATTGATGTATGTACCTTCCAGCATAGCAAACCAATCCACGATATTATCCAATGACTCCTTCAAAAAATCGGTCATGAAAAGAGGAATGATCTCATATATCACATCGAATATGACCGCGAATAAATTCTCTATTAACCTGTTATATGCCCCTCTGAAACTCAAGTCACAAAATACCCCATGGTGGAAGTATACTAGAAACTTATCGTGCGAGTTTGAGTTATAATACATTCCTGGGAATGCATATTGCGAACAAATTCCATTCAATAGAAATGCAGACACGTAAAACTTTGGTGCCTTATTTGACCTTAAATATGCTTTTACCTGCCCCATGTGATGTTGCAACTCAAAAGAGAGAATATATGCCCAATTAAAAACTCTACCATGGTTTACCACCATATTGAGTTTTCTTCGAACAATTAAACATTATTTTTCCCATGAAACTGACCACACATATCAATGAGATACTTATATACATCCTTAAGAATTACTTTAACTTAGTGTTCCTTTAACTCGGAAGTTGACCCTTTTATTTTCACGACCATTATTCAAGAGCATGACATGTCAGCATTCATTGTTATTCATTGAAAAGGGGCTAGCCATGTGATTATGATTAAGAAAACTCTAGAAGAGTCTATATTGTAACTCTAGTGAAGAGTTGAGTTAGTCAAACCTAACCAGTAGTAGACTATGGGTTGTGTTATAACTAGGACACTAGGAGGAAAAGGGGTTCCAATCATTTGAGTGCATTTGTTTTATAACTGAGCAAAAATAGTCGAGAGTTATAAGAGATAGAGAACAAAAAGAAGATTTATTCATTGTCGTGTCCAACAAGTCGTATGCCATATTTCTTCGTACTCGCAAACATTTTATATTCAAAGAAAGAGAGTAAAGTGACCTCACCATCCAACTCAAATCTTGTGTCAAATATGTGTGAGAGATTTTATTTCGTTGTTCTCTATTTTCGGCATAATTTTAGTTCACATGTATATACTGTTAACAATAATCTATAGATCCAGAAATATAAAAGGAAATAAAAGTGCAATAGTGTAGAATTTTGAATATTAAATATAAATTTATCAAATATGTTATGACGACTATGTAGTGGAATATCCACAACAATCTCCAGATGCCTAAAGTGAAAGAATAACCTTTAATTTCTACCTACTAACCCAATCCACACCATCATTATGTTCTTAATTTTCAATCCCAATTTCATTCCACAACTTTTCTCTATCATTCACCTTAGTGGCCTAAAGTAACCACCTCAAGTGAAAGTTCCCTACTTGGTTGGAGCATCCGATTTGGTAGACATTTCTCACTAGTTCACAACATTATTTGACATTGTCGATCACCTAAAGCCTCCCTTCAAATTCTCAATTTTTTCCATCACAATTATTTTTTTGAAGTAATGCTTCAAAAAAATTTGGGATTTTTAGTACTTACTAACATATTATTATTTATGATGCATTCACAAAGGATATCGTTGTAAGGGATTATTGTATAAATTATTTCTTAGTTTCCTATTGTTTTTTAGTGGTTGAAATATTATCTCTAACTCTCTCTTCATTGTTCTTAGTTATTAGTTGTTAGCATCTTGTTAAGCATTTGTCTCTTAGTTTGTTGAGGTAGTTCACTTGACATAAATCTTCACAACCTAACGTTTTATCTAACAAAATACTATTAAAGGCCTTATTTGACACTTTGGTGTTGAATATTGCTAATGAGTGGTCTATAACACATCATCAAAGGATGAGAATAACCTACTATAAGTGCACACAAAGGATATTATTCAAGACTTATAAGGAATACATATAATTTTATTTGATTTCTATGTCATGTTCCCTTTCAAAACAATAATATTTTCCTCTTGTTCACGTAACTATAGCACTGATGATTCTTGAGACAAAGCATTCAAATATTTGTAAGCCAATGGATGCGGCTTCTATTTTAATATGTAGTTATTCCATCAAATTTGTTCGAAAGTGTAACTAGTTTTGGTCTTCATAATTTTCAATGTACTCATATCATTATGTATATATTATATTACAAGAAAAAAAGGAAGAAAAGTATTATTTTTAAAGCATTGGTTTCATGCTCCATTTTTATGGTCATCTAGGTCAAGCATGTTCTTCATACTTATAGGGTTTGTCATGTTAAAAGAATATTTTTCTTGGGTCAAGAGAGCCTTTATCATTTGTATAAGACCTTATCAGGAAAGATGTAATATATAAAAGATATTTATTTTGAGTCTAGAAATTCCTAGAAACCTCCAAGCAGAAGTCGGCCTAGGAAATGAAAAGTTAGGCTAAAAGAAGGAATTTGAACCCCTTAGATGTGTATATATAGAAGCAACATTGACCTCATTTGATCACAAATTCAATCTCTCTCATCAAAAAGTTCGATCTGATGCTCGAAGCATCAAAGAAGCTATTTCAAATGTCTATAATGCAAGAATTCAAGGGGAAGAAAGAAATATATGTTTTGGCCTATTTTTCTCACATGTTCGAAGAAGCTATGGTGTCTGCAAATGCTACAGGGTCAAATTTGCATGTCAAGGCTCCCGATCGAAGTTGAAGTTGGGTTTTGGCTGGAGAATACTTAATCCTTGTTGTTTTGGTTGATCTCTAACCTATTGGAGGGGCTTCTGTGAGAGCTGATTTGGTGCTTGGAGGGAGACTCAGTCTAAGGTTTGGATCTTGGTTGTCTCATTTGAAGTATAATATATAAGAAGATGAGACTTTTTGGCTTTTCCTCTTGGAGGGGATTTTCCCTGGCTTGGAGTATAATTTATGTGTTCATTGTCTTTACTTTTTTGCACTTCATAATTATTTGACGAAGAAGATCTAATAAAGAAACATAATAAGATAAATAAAGTTCAAAAGTAATTATTAATATTAAGGATAAATTGAATTAATAGATGGCATATTACATTCTCCAACATGGTATGAGAGAAAAGGTGAACAAGTGAAGGCATTTGGAAGGACACAAAGAAGGGTTTGCTTGTCAAGGGGAACCATTTGCAGAAGGACACAAGGAAAGAATAAGAAGACCCATTGATCTAGAAGAAGAGTTACTACATAAAACCTTAGTTGAAGAAGATCATAAAGGTCTCATTAAAGGAAAAAATGATAAGTATTTCTTTAACATTCTCTAGTGCACCATCTTGAAGAAGAGGAAGCATTAAGGAATCTTGATATTATCATTCACACTTTAACGTCGTTTGAATACACCATTGCTGAAGGAATCCTAGAAGACATATTTCTAGGGCATCGTTGAAGTCTCTTTGACGATCTTGAAAACATCAAGGTAGTTACAGACATCATGAAGGAGGAGGATTATTGGTTAGCAAATTAAGTAGCATATTGTTTTGTATGTCTCAATCTATAGATCATATCATTACATTCTACAAGGAAAGAAACAAGTTTGTTGGGTCGGCAAAATTCCTAGCATGGAAGAAGAGGATTGACGTGGCACTCACAGAGAATGAATTCGTGGGGTATGTCCTTAGAGAAGTAGTTGAGCCAAGCAAAGAAAGGACTCAAGAATTATAAAAACACAAGAAGGGAGAATTAAGGGCACAAAGTATTATCGTTGAATCCCTCAAACATCATCTTGTTCCCTTTGTTGCAAATTTGAACATAAATAAAGGCTATGTATGATAAGATTGTAAAATTGTACTCTACAAGTACACAAGGTCAAAATATTTCCTTCACGAATCAATTATATAAGATAATAAAATCAAAGGATGAATACATGGACACCTATCTGATGAAGATCTCACAAATAAGATATCAATTACAAAGGCTTGGAGAGCATGTTATATATTTTGAAATGACTATATGTGTACTAAAATATTTTCAACCTAATTGGGGTAGCTTTACAACAAGAATATACTCAAATAAGGTTACTACACCCTTCAATGAATTGTGGGATTAATGTACCTTGGAAGAATCTAGGATTAAGGAAAAGGATCACACTGAATCAAATGAAAGATGCCAATCCTTCATTGCATGAACCAAGACATTAAAGAAAGGGAAATTTGGAAAGTCCAAGAAGTAGACATACATGTCCAAGATTCAATGATTTGGATGCAATGAGTATGGGCATTATCAAAGGGATTTTCCAAACATTAAATTAAATAACAAAAGGAAGGAAAAAAGTGAAACTCACATAGCTAGGAAAAGGGAAGAACCTGAGAAAAAGCCAAAAGGAGAAGATCCCAAGCATCTTTGTTTTTGAAGGAAGTCTCATTTATGTCAGGTTCTTTGTGAATTGCATAATCTAGAAGAGCCTTGATTTTGTAAAAGACATGAAATTATAGATATAAGCACATGATAGTAGAGTAATTAAAATCTATCTATTTAATTTTATTTGGGAAAAATCATCTAGTTTAAAGAAAATGAGGAATTGGGACCGTATTTCATATTATTTTTCTTTTGAGCCTTTTTCTAACATCATATTATAGGTAGTAATTTTGCAAAACATGATAATTAAGATCCTACAAGAATCATAATTATGAAATATTCATTATGACTAGTACATATTCCATCTAGTATGGTGTTGTGGATAATTTGCATATCCTTTTATTTTTCAAATATTTGAAAATATAAAAATAATAAATTTTGGAAAATATGTTATAGTATCAAAATCTTATACTTTAACATGAAAAAATATGAATGTTTGCCAAAATCTGAGTTAAAGTTTAAACATTTAAACTTTATAATAGTGGGTTCATTATTTGATGTTAAATATTGATTGATTTGATTGGCGGAAGGCGTTGATAATTAAAGTCCTTGTTAAAAGGCCCAACCCGCGGGCACAACTAGCGCATCGGATACCATGATGAGTGCCTCCACAATGGACCGGGTTGACTATGGGGACAGCAAAAATGAACAGCGGAGATTGAGTGCGAGGGCACCAGCCGAAGTTTTCCTCCGTACCCCGAGAGCCCCCGCAGTTACGTAAGACGCTAAATTGGTCACAACTGTCTTCCACGTTAGGCAGAGTTAACGACTTGCTGGCATGTCTTGTCAGCATTAAATTTAAAACCCGTGCCACCTATTTAAAGAATATTTTTATTTGTTTTTTAAAATTAATTGTGATTTGTTGCGCTACACCCTGTTTTAGTTTTTCGCCACCTGTAAATTTGACCACCCTGTAAATTGTTCTCACGTAAATTTTCAACCATGGCTAAACGGTCATCCCTATCAAGTTCAGCTAGCCATATCCCTCTCATGGATACTAAAAGGAATATTCAAGATACCCTATGTTCTATAATTCATCTCCCTTTCTACCAACAAGTTATTTTGAATGATAATGTTTCCCCTGTGTATTCTGCCATGGTCAAGTCTGGAGTTTTGTCTGCATGCATTCCAAAAACCCATCTTTTCCCTAAATTTATATACTGGTTGGTATCTTTCATGTATCTAGGGAAGTTTTTTGTCGTGAATTCCCAACGAGAGAACATTCTGCAGGTGTCTACCATGTTAATTCTCCAAGCCCTTTGCTATCCTGAGTTAGAGTCAGCCATCCAATTTTCTGACGAGTCAATGGTTCAATATTATGATAATCTTGCAGGAGAAGAATTCAATCAGTTCATGTTTTATTTGAAACTTGACATGAAGCAGTTTCAGCGAGATTGCAAAGAGTTTTCTATGGTGGTTTTTGATGCTGAGGCTCGTCCAGTAAAGAGTAATATTGCGAAAATTCTGGGTAAAGATGATGATAATGCGATGGATAAATCAGTCCTAGGGATGTTTGCCATGATGATGAAGCCAGGAATGGTGTTGGATATTCCATCATATTAGCAAGAAACACTCAATTCATAGCTAATGAGCCTTTCATTAACAAGTTCTTTCAAATTTCCTTCATTTTTTGCATATTTGTTCTTATATCAAAATGCGGAAGAATTCATCCATTTAGGTCTAAATATTATGGATGTAAATAAAATAAGGCAATCAGTGATATTCTGGACAGATGTAGTTAGAAGGGAGAAAAATGAGGCTGAGTTGTTTGATTTTTCTAGATATTACATGCCAACCGCATATAAAAAATTGAATGGAAGTCCTCCTCCCTGTTTCTTACCTAAAGCTCAGGAGTTTCTGCATTTAGGAAAAAATTGTATGCATGGAGATTGGTTTGCTCTTTAGGAATATTCTGAAATAAGGCTATATGAAGCAAGTGTTGAGCCTTACAGACTCCCAACTTTTGTACCAATGAGGCTTTTGGCTTTAGAGCTCAATAGACAGAGTCTAAATGTTGATCAAGTTCATTTCATGCCTATGAAGAAAGGACACATGTATAAATTACCCATGGTTGTAGGCCCTTTCATAGTAAATATGAGGCAGGCATTTGATGAAGTAACAAAAATATTAGATGACATGGATATGCTATTAGGAGAAAGTTGGGCTTATGACCCATATAGTGTGATTTCAAATAGAAGAATTGAGAATAGGTACTCTGCTTTCATTCATGAAAGTAGGCCAGAACAACATAAGATAGCATGTAAAGGTGTGATGAGTTCAGTAGATCCAAACATTCAAACTCCCATCATAGCAGAGAAAACAACTAAAAGGACCAAGGAAGTAGTTATTGATCTAGAAGACGAGGTGCCCTTGATCAAACAGCTGTTTTCACAAATTGAAGAAAGAAATAAGAGGATGAAGGCTAGCATGGAGGCCCAAGATGAACATCAAGTTGCTTCTGATCAAACAAAATTGTTGACTGTAATGGATCTTGAGAAATATCAATTTAGAATTGCCTTGTCACATCCTACAGATATGTCAATTGGTTCTTCCAGCAATTTCAACACTATCAATGTGACTGTGGATGTAAAGAAAATTCCACTGATGGATAAAATGAATTTGTATATGCAAACAGGTCAATTGATTGTAAATTACCTCACAAAGACTAATGAAATGGAAATAAAGGAAGAGAATATGTTGGCTAAAGTAATTAAACAATTGAAGTTAGAGAAGGCTAACTCAAGAGCCTTAACAATTCAGAATGAGGAATTGGAGAAAATTATTGTAAAAATTGGAGTAGACCCCAGTGATAAGACTGTTGTGCAGACATTCATGCAAAGTGTTGAAAATGCAACAAGATGATGGAGCTTAGTGAAATGAAGTCACCTTCACTAACTGGGCCCGCAGGCTATTTTTGGCGCAAAGTCTATTTTTAGACTATGTCTATTTTTAGACATATGGAGCATGGTCTAGGAGTTGCAGTATGCTATTCTTGGATGATTGGTCGAGTTGGTAAAAATAGATGGAACTCTATTTTTAGACATACAGGTCGAAGTCTATTTTTAGACTGCCTGTCTAAAAATAGGTCAGTCAAATATTATTAACCCTTAATAATATTTGGACTATAAACTTCAGTTTATCCTCTTGCAGCACTTCAGTTGGAGCTACGGATGTGGCCCATGCATCTGACATAAGGAATTACGCTATTCCTAGGGGTTTGGTGAGCTCATGCATGGTTGACTTCAGTTATAACTCAAGTGGTGGAGTTTGGTGGAGTTGATGAGACAGTTGGTGGAGTTGTGTTCGGGTTAACTTAGTTGAACTAGTTGTATTTAGTTTAACTGGCTAATACACTAGAGATGAGTGGGGTGAATTAAATATTATTTAATTCACTAAACATTAACTCATTATTCAACTAAAGAACACATCAGTTGACTGCAGTGCATGGACAGTTCAGTGAAGACTAGTGGAAGAGGTAGATGAAAGGGTGAGTTTGCTATTAGTTGCGACATTAGTTGTGCATGAGATTTTCACAAGCATTGGAGGATATTGCCAATGAGGATTGCGCAGTTGAAGCCAAGGAGATTCAAACTTGGATCTCTCATTACACCAACTTGGATTGCGCAATAGAGGCAGGCAAAATAGTGGATGAGTTTTGAACCCGTGACTTGTTCAAAACTGAGCTAGTTTGTGTGTAACTTTTGGAGATAGTACTGAGTAATTGTGAGGAGTATTGTGCTATGTATTGTTACATGTTCTCTTCCATTATAATATACAAAATAGCTGGGGGTTTTCAACTATAAGCTTTCCCCATTACATATTGTGTTTATGTGCGCATGCGACTGTTTCTATTTCCACATATTGATGATCACTTGTAGAAGAGGTTATGTGTTATGCATGAATTCGAATTAGTGTGTGACCAGGATAATCTCAGTGGATAAATCTTCATTATTCAGCAAATTTCTACATGGTATTGGAGCGAATTGATCATCGGGATCTATTACAGTGATTACAATTTTATTTCAGTAGACAGAGTCTGTATCGGGCCAGGTAGCCTCTGGATCCATCCTTTCTCTGAAAGGTGATATATCCAGTAAATGCCCTTACAGTCCATCTTTGTGCTAGAAATAATTTGTTCTCACAGATCCAGAAGCAGTTGAGTTTTTGAGCTTGGAATTGGAATTTTGCAGCAGATTCTTTTCTTGGTGCCGGAGTTGAAATGTCTTTCAACGGTTTGCGACTCGAGTATGCCCTTGAAGGCAGTTCGAATTATGTTGCATGGAAAGACCGGATGGAGGCGGTATTAGATGATAACGGGCTGAAGGAGTTCGTAGATATGGATGTCCAAAAGCCTATTGATCCTGCTGAAGTTGAGGCTTGGCAAAAGAAGATGGCGAAATGTCGAAGGATTCTGTTGGAGGGCATGAAGGATCACATTATATCCAGTCTGCATGGAAAAGCTTCTTCATATTTGATGTGAAAAGCATTGACAGATCTATTCCAGAGCAAGAGCGACCAAAGGAAGCTGGCGCTCAAGGATAAACTCAGAAACATTAAGATGGAGAAAGGCGACAATATCGCAAAGTACCTCACGAAGTTCACTCAATGCAGAGATGAGCTGGGAAGTGTGGGGGTGACTGTCGATGAAGAGGACTTGGTGGACCTGGCTCTCCTTGGTCTTCCGAAGAGTTGGCATTCCTATCAGGACTCTGTCAATCGTCGGGAGAAGTTGCCGGGATGGGAGCGACTTTGGGCGGATCTCATGCAGGAGGAGATAAGGCGGACTACCAGGGACGGATCTTCATCAAAGGCATCTGATGAAGAAAATTGCGCTTTGGCTGCCAAAGCAAAGAAGGGGAAGAGCAAGAAAGATTCTCAGTCTGGTGCGAAAGGCAAGAAGCAAGACATGTCCAAGGTGAAGTGTTTTCACTGTCACCAGCATGGACACTATGCCACAAATTGTTCGCAGAAGAAGAAAAATAAGAAGGCTGCTGGATCTGCAGCGGGAGAGGCATTGGCCTCCCAGTGTGAATTGGATTTTTCACTAATCACATGCTTGGTCTCAAGTGTGATGGGATCAGTATGGTTCTTGGACAGTGGTGCGTCATTTCACATGACAAGAGATCGAGATTTGTTTTCAGATCCGGAGGAAAAAGATCTTGGAGTGCACATCGAGATGGGCGATGATGGTAGATACAATGCGACCGGTATCGGTACCATTTCCTTTGAGAGGGAGTCTGGTAAACCCTTCGTATTGAAGGAAGTATTGCATGTTCCAGGATTGATGAAAAATCTGATCTCTGTGGCAATGTTGGAAGACAAGGGGTATGATGTGGTCTTCAACGAAGGAAAGGCTTTCCTGCGCAGTAAGACAACTGGAGAGACCCAGAATATAGGGGTTCGAGTCAAGAACCTTTATCAGTTGCAAGTAGATGGCTGCGCAGCAATGGCATGCAAGGTGGAAGCAATGGTGAGTCGGGATGATGGCGAGCTGTGACACAGGAGGTTGGGCCACCTTCACCATGGAGCCTTGAAGATACTGCAGCAGATTTCTACTGGGCTTCCTAAGGGCACTCTTGCGCAGTCAGATCAGTGCAAGGGGTGTACCTTGGGAAAATATGTGATAGCCACCTTTCACGAGAAGGATAGTCGCGCCACGACGATCCTTGAGAGAGTTCACACAAACGTGTGTGGTCCTTTCTCAGTAGCTTCCACAGCAAAGCACAAGTACTATGTGATCTTTGTTGATGATTTCTCTCGGAAGTGCTGGATCTTCTTCATGCAGAAGAAGAGCGAGACATTCAAAGTTTTGTGAATTCAAGGCGCTGGTTGAGAAGGAATCGGGGAAGCATGTGAAGGCTCTTAGGAGTGACAATGGTGGTGAATTCATCTCTACTGAATTCAAGGACTTTTGCAGCACAGAAGGGATTCAGAGAGAGCTCATCACACCCCATAACCCATAGCAGAATGGGGTTGCTGAGCGGAATAACATAACGATCGTGGGTGTTGCAGGGGCGATGTTGCATGATCAGGGCCTACCCCTTCACTTGTGGGCTGAGGCATGCAATACTGCAGTGTATGTGCAGAATCGTTGTCCTCACAAGATACTTGGCATGAGTACACCAGAGGAGGTGTTTTCTGGCAAGAGGCCTAACATTTCTCATTTGAGGATTTTTGGCTCACCTGTCTACATGCATGTGACGAAGGATGCCAGAAAGAAGCTAGATCCAACCATAGAGGTTGGAATATTTGTGGGGTACACTGATACACCTCACAACTATCGTGTGTATTTGCCAGACAGTCGCAAGACTGTTGTGCGACGGGATATCAAATTTCAGGAGGAGAAAGCCATGAAGTGTTCGCTTGAGAGGGAGCCACACTTGCATGCAGATGAGGAGCTATTAGTTCCTAAGGATGAGTTTCAGGATGTGGATCAGCCACAAGATGAGGTTCATGGAGTGGAAGAAACCACTCAGGCAACGCCAACCATCAGAGGGCGGAAGCGCACTACAGAAGCTGAGCGACTGGCTCAAGATGCAGAGAGGGTTGTAGGACCACCTACAGCACAGCGCAGACAGAGACAGTCACCGGACCGGTACATTGGATACATGGCTCTTGTGAGCAAATGTGTCGTGACAGAACCATCCTCTTTCGAGGAAGTTGTGGAGGAACCCGCATGGGTAGATGCCATGGTGGAAGAGTATGATTCGATTGTCAGAAACAATGCATGGGAGATTGTCCCGGGACCGGAGGGGAAATCAGTGGTGGGTTCGCGATGGATCTACAAAGTGAAGCAGGCGGCTGACGAGAGTGTGGAGAAGTACAAGGCAAGATTTGTTACCCGTGGCTTCTCACAGATCGAGGGGATCGATTATGAGGAGACCTTTGCACCTGTCGCAAGGTACTCTTCCATACGGACGATCCTAGCCCTCTCAGCGCAGATGGGATGGCAAATCCATCAGATGGATGTGAAGACTGTGTTCCTCAACGGAGTCATTGAGGAGGAGGTGTACATAGAGCAGCCTGAAGGTTTCGAGATCTTCAGTAGTGAGTCGCATGTTTGCCGACTCAAGAGAGCATTGTACGGGCTGAAGCAAGCACATCATGCTTGGTATACACGGATAGACAGTTATTTCACCGGACTTGGATTCTCCAAGAGTGATGCGGATCCTAACCTGTACCAGATTATGGTGGAGCGGAAGTTGCTGATCATTGTACTGTATGTAGATGATCTGATTTTGACCGGTGATGAGCTGTTGATACTTTCATGCAAGGAGGATCTTGCTAGAGAGTTTGAGATGAAGGACTTGGGCCTCCTTCATTATTTCCTGGGATTTGAGATTTGGCAGCGCAGTGGTGGACTGTTTGTTTCTCAGGGTAAGTATGCCCGGGAGATACTGGAGAGGTTCAACATGCATGGCTGCAAGCCTGTTGATACTCCTCTTCCTGGTGGTTGGAGGAAGGAGGATGCTACTTCAGCAGAGGTAGTGGATGCCACTATCTATCGACAGTTGGTGGGGTCACTTATGTTTCAAGTCACGACGATCCGATATATGCTATGTCATAACTGGCCAGCAGTTATGGTTAAGTTTCTACCAAGCTCTTCCGAAGGCGCAGTACATGTATTACATTTTAGTGGCACACGGATATGGTCTGGTGGTACAGACAGAGGATGGAGCGTTTGCGTTCATCGATGCAGATTGGGCAGGAGCCCAATGGACAGAAGAGCACATCCTGGATAGCCTTCAAGACGGCCCAGTGTCAGCTCGGCACAATATAGCGAGATCCGTGCACTCGCCTAGCAGAGCTGAGACCATGGCAGCAAGCCTGGCCGCATGCGAGGCTATTTGGATGAGGAAGATTCTGGTCGGGTTTTTTGGGTCGCATTTGGAGCCTACTGTGATTTATTGTGATAACTAGAGTTGCATTAAACTCTCAGCTAATCCAGTATTTCATGATAGATCCAAACACATCGACATCAGGTACCATCATATCAGAGATTGTGTGCAGCGGAGAATCATGTTACTTTCATATGTTCCCACAGAGGATCAGGATGCTGACATCTTGACGAAGGCGCTCACCAGGAGCAAATTCGAATTCCAAAGAGGCAAGATAGGGGTTGCAGATAATCCATATCTTGTTGAGAGGGAGTGTTGAAAATGCAATAAGATGATGGAGCTTAGTGAAATGAAGTCGCCTTCACTAAGTGGGCCTGCAGGCTATTTTTGGCGCAAAGTCTATTTTTAGACTATGTCTATTTTTAGACATATGGAGCATGGTCTAGGAGTTGTAGTATGCTATTCTTGGATGATTGGTCAAGTTGGTAAAAATAGATGGACCTCTATTTTTAGACATACAGGTCGAAGTCTATTTTTAGACTGCCTGTCTAAAAATAGGTCAGTCAAATATTATTTACCCTTAATAATATTTGGACTATAAACTTTAGTTTATCCTCTTGCAGCACTTCAGTTGGAGCTACGGATGTGGCCCATGCATCTGAAAAAAGGAATTATGCTATTCCTAGGGGTTTGGTGAGCTCATGCATGGTTGACTTCAGTTAGAACTCAAGTGGCGGAGTTTGGTGGAGTTGATGAGACAGTTGGTGGAGTTGTGTTCAAGTTACTTTAGTTGAACTAGTTGTGTTTAGTTTAACTGGCTAATACACTAGAGATGAGTGGGGTGAATTAAATATTATTTAATTCACTAAACATTAACTCATTATTCAACTAAAGAACACATCAGTTGACTGCAATGCATGGACAGTTCAGTGAAGACCAGTGGAAGAGGTAGATGAAAGGGTGAGTTTGCTATTAGTTGCGACATTAGTTGTGCATGAGCTTTGCACAAGCATTGGAGGAGATTGCCAATGAGGATTGCGCAGATCAAGCCAAGGAGATTCAAACTTGGATCTCTCATTACACCAACTTGGATTGCGCAGTAGAGGCAGGCAAACAGTGGATGAGTTTTGAACCCGTGACTTGTTCAAAATTGAGCTAGTTTGTGTGTAACTTTTGGAGATAGTACTGAGTACTTGTGAGGAGTATTGTGCTATGTATTGTTACATGTTCTCTTCCATTATAATATACAAAATAGCTGGGGGTTTTCAGCTATAAGCTTTTCCCATTACATATTGTGTTTATGTGCGCATGCGACTGTTTCTATTTCCGCATATTGATGATCAATTGTAGAAGAGGTTATGTGTTATGCATGAATTCGAATTAGTGTGTGACCAGGATAATCTCAGTGGAAAAATCTTCATTATTCAGCAAATTTCTACACAAAGTGCCGAGGTAGAAATATCCACATTGAGGAAGAAGTTAAAGTTACCTACTAGAAAACATGCAATGGCCACAGAAGTTGCAGAGGTAGAGAAGGAAAATGAAACTTTGTTGCAGCAAATGATGCAGAAATATGAAGAACTCTCCAAAATAAAGTAGAGTGCAATTTCAATGCAAAATCATATTGATAATCATAATTGTACTTTTGTTTTTCCTATAGGTGATGAAGACCCTCAAGCACAAATTGTTCAATTAAATACTGAGTTGCATATGGCTAAAAGTTTGAAAGAAGGCTCAAACAGATCTGGAGACTCCAACAAAATTGATGAAATTCATAGAAAATGAAGTTGATAAGTACAAAATGGATTTCCAAAATGTTGAACCTGAGATTACAAATCTCAAAGAAAGACTGAAAGGAAATCTCTCACTGATACAAGCTAAAGATATCATTTGGACTGATATCATCTTAGAAATGAAATCTAATAAGTGTTTCCTAATCATAATTGCAAAAGAGAAAAGTCTTATTTTAGAATGTGAAGAACCACTCATGTCTGATAAGAAAAAAGGAATTAATAGAGCCATTTGGGCTAGAAGATTTATTGATTTATTAATTTCAAATCAGATCAGGAGTTAGAGGAGAATGATATGCAAGACAAAATGTTGTATGCAGTAGAAATTAATAAAATTATTGTCAAAAATGATCTCAGAAAGGTTGCAGAAAAGAAGCTAATGGAAATCAAGGAAGCAGTAAGCCAGTTTGATAAGTATTTTGATAAAATGACAAGAGTAGGCTTGCCATCATGTTTGGGAGCTGAAGGAAATCTTTTGCCATGGAGCTCTTATGAGAACTTACTAGTGATGACAAAAGCAAAGTTGATAAAAGGCATGAAAAGACTCAGGTGCTTAAAGGAGAGACAATGGTCAACTTCTTGCAGAGACATTTTCAACTCTTGTGGATGGTAAAGACTCTTTTCACAGAAAGTCCTTCTTATGATCGAATTACTGCATTCGGATTGGAATATCACAATCTAACACATTCATCCAGGATGAAGGTAGAAATATGGAAAAAGTGCAAAGCTTGGACAATAGTCCTTCCAAAAGGATCAGTAGCAAAGAAAGACAAATAAGTTGACCAAGGAAAATAAGCCAAATCATCAGAAATTCCTATAGATTAGGATATTTTTTTATGTTATTTTTTGAAGACAATGTAATTGTAACAAGAAATTTTCAAGGCATCTAATAGACAACCTTCGAAGTCTTAAAGTAGTTTTGGTAGTTAGGATTGGTTACAGCAGTTCCAAACTACTTTTTACTGTATTTAATCTAATTTTCAAGGAAAGGAAAGGTTCCGAGTTTTGGACCTTTATACCATTATTTTGTACTCGGATATTAAAAGATTAATGAATGAGTAAGCAAGTTTCTAGCATTCTGTTTATGTTGAAATGTATTCAAGTTTACATTATGTGTTTTCTATCTATGAATAAAACAAAGTTATGAGCAACAAGTCTCTTTTTATGTCTGTATTTAAGAGTTAAAAACCTTAATTGGCGCTCCTTTGTTTTAACTATTTCTTTCATATATTTCTTCTGGGGTTGGAAATGTTATTTTCTGTATAAAATAGCATATTATTTTGGACTTCTTCTTTCATATTCTTCTAGTCACTTCATTCAACATTAATAGATGGTGGCATTGTGAAGCATTCATCATATTTGACATTTAAGGGTTTAATTATAAATACTTGAGGGTTAATAAAACAGAGACATATATATTCGTGAAGTAATCATATAAATGTCTTAAGCACTGATTCCTTATCACAGCTAAGGGATTATCTCTTAAGGTACAACATTAATTGTCGTTGTTGCGGGGGAGCGAAGATTCGAAGGTTTTCCCTGGGTTTTGTTCATATTTCTTCTGGTTGTTCAAAGAGAAGGAAATACTAAGTTGTGCTTTATTTTAAATAATTCTGGCTCCTAAGAGGCCTCACACGAGGTCAAATACCTCTCAACAAAAAGCCCCTACTATGTCAGATCCAGAAAAGTTAGTTCCAAAGAGGGTCCAGAAAACAAAAATATTTTCTACACCTGATGCCACACTGCTTGCACCAGGCATCAGTTCTCATATCTTGCCATCCAAGGAAATTTCTCAAAAACTCATTTCCTCGGAAAAAGAATCCTTATCCTCACCCATTCATTTCCAAGAACCAACATTAAAAGAACTATATTTTGAGTCTGTATCATTTCCATTCACAGAATCTCAACCTAATTCAGTTGTCACTTCTTTCGCTATTGTTCATATACCCATTCCCATATCAGTTGTCCCACCCCTTTTAGCCCCACCTACAACTGGTATTCATTTTACCCCCACTCAAGGAGCAGTTAATCAGGGCATAAACATGGCAGCCCCTACTTTCTTGATGAATAGATATGCACCATTAAATCTACCCCAACCAATGAATGCAATGCCTCAGGAGTACCTTAAGTTGCTTCCTAGATTTACTGGTGAAAATGAAATAACTGCAAAACAACACTTGCCTTTGTTTTGCACTTTTGTTGAAAATTTTAATGTAGAATATCTTGATGGTGTAATGAGACTTTTTGTGCAGTGTCTAAGTGGAGAGGCAAGAAAATAGTTCAAAGGATTACCAAATGGTTCAATCAATGATTGGGATGAATTAGAAAGACAATTCATCCAGAGATGGGGTAAAAAAAGAGACCATGGTTATTCTTTAACGGAGTTTAATGCTATAAAGAAAAAATCAAATGAAAGCACGAGTGATTTTATTAAAAGATTTAATAAGTTGTACAATAGTTTGCCTGTGGAAATGAAGCATCCTCCTATTGGAGCAAGAGTTGTTTTTGCTAGGGCATTTGTATCAGATTTCAGTTTTACCTTGAGAGAAAGAAGAGCCTCCACTCTTGAACAGATTCAAACCGATGCCTTAGAGATTGAGGCAAACATGACTGCTGCTGGAAAGGTTCAAGACAAAGGAAAAGCTAAAGAAGAAGATTCATCACAAGTTCAAAGGATAAATGACATGGCTAAGGTCATTAAAAATTTGTCAAACAAATTAGTAAAGATGGAATTAGAAAACAAGAAACCTACACAACAAAATAGAAGGGTTTTCAATCCCCAATTCAAAAAACAACCCTTAGAGATTCTACAGAGAGAGAAAAGATCAAGATAAAGTCCAAGCACCTTTATATATAGAGGCAGCACCATCACATTCTACTGATAATGATCGAAAATAAGATGAAAATCAAATTCTTGCTATGTATATGGAAGATGGTGAGACAAAAGAAGAGAGTGAGAAGGAATATGCAGAGGAATGTAAAGAAGCTGATGTCTCATTTGATCAAGAAGAAATGGATGATTATTGCAAACAATTTACTGATTTTGAGCAAGCAGAGTGGCATAAAAAATATGATTTGAGGTCAAAAAAGAGGTTGAGAACTCAGGATGATGAAGAAGAGGAATTAGTGCCTACTCCAATAGCGACTCCACCACAGAAGAATTGAATTAAAAAATCAGATAAGGGGAAGCAACCCATGAATCAAGAAAAATAAAAAGCGAAGCAACAAGTTGAGGCTTCCCAAGAAAATCCTAATGACCCTAACATGTTGGAGAAAATTGTTATTGTTCCTGATCAACATACTTATTCAAACAAAAACCAAGAAGAACCTGAAAAGTTAATAAAACAAAATCAAAACTTCAATTTGTCTAAATAATTAGAAAAAGTAAAGATTCAAGTACCACTTCTTGAGTCGGTTAAAACACCTGGTTATAAGAAATAAATTGACGAGTTTATTGATTTATCTCGGTCTGATGAGGTGGGTGATATAGTGAATCTGCAAGAAGAGAAACCAGTGGTTACTTTTGGACCTCATGTTGAAGAGGTAGATTCTTCTGTTCCACCTTTTTATATATCAGTTCTGTTACATGATTTTATTTTACATAATTGTATGCTAGATTCTGGTGCATAACATAATCTAATGCCCCTGTCTGTGATGAAAGAGTTAAGTTTACAAATCACCAAACCATATATATACCTTTCTTCCTATGATTCAAAAAGGGTGAAGCGTGTAGGTCTTATCAAATATATGGTTGTTTCCTTGTAGCTGAAATTACAGCTAAGAGTATTATGATGGATGTGGTAGTAGCATATATTCCAGCCAAATTTGGTATGTTGTTGTCTAGATCTTGAGGAGAAAAGCTTGAAGGAGTTTTGAAATTGGATTTCACATATGCTATTGTTCCTGTTTTTAATTGGGAGGAAAGGAGGTTATACAAAGAAACTAGATTTTTGAAAACTACTACCAAGAAAGATGCAGGTAATTCCCCTATTTATGGTCAAGAGAAGGAGGATCTCTCTTGTTTCGTATTGCATGAAGATGTAGAATTTGCTGAAGATTCACAAAAGCAGCTCTCTTCAGCCAATGTACATAAAGAGCTGTGTTCAAATAAAATTTGGAAGTGTTATTTTGATGGTGCATTCTCTAAGGAGGGCACTGGAGCTGGGTTCAATTTTATATCTCCTGAAGGTAACTTTTTACGTTTTTCCTTCAAATTGGAATTTGAATCTACTAATAATGTAGCTAAACAACTAAACATATGGGAATTCAGTCTATATCTGTTTTTGGTGACTGTGAATCAATCATAAGACAAATTAAGAATTGTTGTCAGACTAAACATCCCAGATTGAGGTCTTATACAAATGAGGTGTGGGATTTAGTTGAAAATTATTTTGAAGCTTTTAATTTAAAGTTTATCCCAAGAGAAGAGAAAAGAATGGCAGATTCATTGGCAGTTGCAGCCAGCACATTTAAGCCACCAATTAATCCAATAATGAGATATGAAATTGAATTGAGATATACGCCTTCAATCCCTGATAATGTAAAACATTGACAGGCTTTTGAGGATAATGAGCAAATTAATCAATTTTTAACAATGATTGGAAATTTTGAAGACAGTCAAATTGATTTAGAAGTTGATGAAAGTGGTCAAAGTGATATGTCTAAAAATCTAAAACATTCAATTGGTGATCAGAAGATAATTCAGTTGAAGGATAATATTTTGCCGAGAGGTTTAGTACCTCTTGAGAGATTTTTTAATGCTAATGATGTGGCAATGAATCAAGAAAGAGTATCCCAGGATGAAGAAATGGAAGACTATAATTTATGAACTCAACGTGAGCCTAAAATAGTCAAATTGTTTAGAGGAGTTTAGGAAGAGAAATGGAGAGATAAGATTATGTGTGGATTTCAGAAATTTGAACAGAGCTTCCCTAAAAGATAACTATCTTTTACCAAGGATGGATTTTGCTCTGCAAAAAGTAACTGGAGAATTCAGGTTATCCATGGTTGATGGTTTTTTTGGGTATAATAAGGTTGTCGTGGAGAAGGAAGATCAAAAGAAAACTACTTTCACTACACCTTGGAGAACATTTATGTATGCCAGGATGCCATTTGGCCTCATGAATGCAGGAGCTACTTTCCAAAGGGCAATGGATATTGCTTTTGTGGGTGATAAATTTGTAGTCATTTATCTTGATGATGTTACTATTTTTTCAAGTTCTTATGATGAGCACTTAGAATGCCTGAGGAAAGCCTTCTTGAAATGCATTAAATTTGGATTATCATTAAATCCTAAGAAATCTTTGTTTGCTTTAGAGGAAGGTAAGTTGTTGGGTCACATAGTACAAAAAATGAGTGAATATTGACCCAGCAAGAATTGAAGCTATACAGACAATTCCACTGCCTAGAAGTAAAAAGGATATCCAAAGGTTTCTGGGAAAAATCAATTTTCTAAGAAGATTTGTTCCAAATTATGCTTAGATTGTTAGAAGAATAACAGATATGTTAAAAAGGAATGTTGAAGTAAAATGGGACAAAGATGCAAGAGAATCATTCAACAGAATTAAAGAAGCTCTCCAAGAAGCTTTTGTCCTGATTAGTCCACATTACTTAAAGACTTTTCAAATCTTCTAATTTGCATCATCTTCTACTATTGCTGTTGTGTTATTACAAAAAAATGAACAAGGAAGTGAACAACCTGTAGCCTTTTTCAACTAAGTCCTTAGAGATGCAGAGCTGAAGTATAATCTCCTGGAGAAGTAGGTATATGATTTAGTTAAATCATTAAAGGCTTTCAAAACTTATGTACCTCATTCTCAAATAATAGCATATGTGCCTAATTCTGTTGTAAAGGATGTGCTAGTGATGTGGAAAGAAAAAGAGGAAAATGGATTGCCAAAATCCAAGAATATGACTTGGATATCAAACCAACAAAGTTAGTCAAAGGACAGGGACTGGCCAAATTGCTGATAGAATCTAATTTCCAAGCTTTGGGAATTAGCTTACTTGCACCTGTAGATGAAGTGACTAAAGAAACATATCAGATTAAGACAAAGTCAACGATTAAATATAAATTTCTCTGTTCAGAATGGTATAAAGATATCATTCATTATCTCTGTTTCTTTTCTTGTCCTCCTTCAATAAACAGAGCTAAGTACATAGCTCTGAAACTGAAAGCTCAACCTTATGTCATAATTTAAGCTAAGTTGTATTGGAAAGATCCTACTGGTGTATTGTTGTTATGTTTGACAGAAGAGGAAACCATGGAGGTGATTAAAGAATATCATGAATGCTTGTGTGGAGGTCATTACAGCTAGAAAGTAACTGCTCATAAGATTCTTAAATCAGGTTTTTATTGGCCCTCTTTATTTGCTGATGTATACAGAACTGTTAGAAGTTTCCAAAAATGTCAATTGTTTGCAGAAAAGAAAAAGTTAGCTCCTTTACCTCTCCTTCCTGTGGTTATTGAAGAACCTTTCAGACAATGGGGATTGGATTTCATTGGAGAGATTAATCCACCATCAAGTGGGCAGTTTAAATGGATTCTAACTGCTACTGATTATTTTACAAAATGGGTAGAGGCAATTCCTACTAGAAAAGCAAATGATTTGGTTGTGATGAAGTTTTTAAAAGAGAATATTTTTAGCAGATTTGGATGTCCAATAAAGATTGTAACAGACAATGCTCAAATTTTCAACTCAGTCAAGTTCATAAACTTTTATCAGACTTGTAATATAATATCATCTCACTCTACAGCATATCATCCTCAAGGAAATGAATTAGCAAAATCATCTAATAAAACATTGGTGAAAATCTTGAAGAAAACAATCAATGAGAACCAGAAGGATTGGGATTCAAAGCTAATTTTTGCTTTATGGGCAGTGAGGATGACTACTAAAAGATCCACTGGTAAGTCTCCTTATGAATTTGTATATGGTGCTCGGGCTTTGTTTCCCACTCAGCTAGAAAGACCAGTAATTTCTTTTCTTCAAGACTCTCAAGTGGAACCTAATGCCTTGATAAGAAGACTAAACAAAGTGATAGAATTGAGTGAAAGCATAAATAAAGTCGAGGACAATTTGGTCAATTATCAGGAGAAAATGAAGTCTATTTTTGACAGAAAGGTAAGACAAATCATGTTTCAGGCTAGAGATCTGGTATTAAGATGGGATACCAAAAGGGAAGAGAAAGGAAAACATGGTAAATTTGATCCTTTATGGTATAGGCTTTACAAAATCTCTGAAGCCAGATCAAATAATACTTTCATGTTAGAAGATCTTGATGTAGAAGCAGTAGAACTGCCTGTAAATGGGCAGTATCTGAAACATTATTTCCAGCACTAAAAGCAATTAGTTCATTATTGTACATATTCAGTTTCCTCTCACTGTATATTTCTCATCAAGTAATTTTTGACTCCATGCCCAAAGTGAAGGTGGAGCCAGATGTTGTGGATCATGTTCATATCCTTTTATGTTTCAAATATTTGAAAATATAAAAATAAGAAATTGTTGGAAAATATGTTAAAAGTATCAAAATCTTATACTTTAGCATGAAAAAATATGAATGTTTGCCAAAATCTGAGTTAAAGTTTAAACAATTAAACTTTATAATAGTGGGTTCAATATTTGATGTTAAACATTGATTGATTTGATTGGAAAAAGGCGTTAATAATTAAAGTCCTTGTCAAAAGGCCCAACCCACGGGCACAACCAGGGCACCGGATACCATGATGAGTGTCTCCACAGTTGACCAGGTTGACTGTGGGGACAGCAGAGATGAACGGCGAATATTGAGTGCGGGGCCACCAGCCGAAGTTTTCCTCTGTACCCCAAGAGCCCCCGTAGTGATGTAAGACGCTAAGTTGGTCACAACTGTCATTCCACGTCGAGCAGAGTTAACGGCTTGCTACCGCATCTTGTCAACATTAAATTTAAAACCTACGGGACCTATTTAAAGAAGATTTTTATTTTTTATTTAAAATTACTTGTAATATGTTGCACTACACCCTGTTTTAGTTTTCTGCCACCTGCAAATTTTACCACCTTCTAAACTGTTCTCACGTAAATTTTCAACTCTGGCCAAACGGTCGTCCCTATCAAGTTCAGCTAGCCATATCCCTCTCATACTCAAGATACCCTGTGTTCTATAATTCATCTCCCTTTCTACCAGCAAGTTATTTTGACAGATAATGCTTCCCCTATGTATTCTGCCATGGTCAAGTCTGGAGTTTTATCTGCATTCATTCCAAAAACCCATCTTTTCCCTGAATTTATCTATTGGTTGGTATCTGTCATGTATCCAAGGAAGTGTTTTGTCATGAATTCCCAAGGAGAGAACGTTCTGCAGGTGTGTACCCTGCTAATTCACCAAGCCCTTTGCTATCCTGAGTCAGAGTCAGCGATCAAATTTTCTGAAGAATCGCTGGTACAATATTATGATAATCTTGCAGGAGAAGAATTCAATTAGTTCATGTTTTATTTGAAGCCTAACATGAAGCAATTTTAGCCAGATTGCAGAGAGTTTGCTATGGGGGTTTTTGATGCTGAGACTCGTTCAGTATTGAGTAATATTGCAAAAATTCTGGGTAAAGATGATGATAATGTAGTGGATAAATCAGTCCTGGGGATGTTTGCCATGACGATGAAGCCAGAAATGGTGCTGGATATTCCATCATATTGGCAGTAAACAGTCAATTCACAGCTGATGAGCCTTTCATAAACAGGTTCTTTCAAATTTCCTTCATTAACTGTATATTTGTTCTTATATCAGGATGTGGAAGAATTCATGCATTTAGGTGTAAATATTATGGATGTAAATAAAAGAAGGCAATCAATTATATTCTGGACAGATGTAGTTAGAAGGGAGAAAAATGAGGCTGGGTTGTTTGATTTTGCTAGCTATTACATGCCAACCGCATATAAAATATTGAATGGAGTTCCTCCTCCATGTTTCTTACCTAAAGCTTAGGAGTTTCTGCATTTAGGAAACAATTGTAAGCATAGAGATTGGTTTGTTTTTAGGAATATTCTGAAATAAGGCTATATGGAGCAAGTGTTGAGCCTTACAGACTCCCAACTTTTGTACCAATGAGGCTTTTTGCTTTAGAGCTCATTAGATAGAGTCTAAATGTTGATCAGGTTCATTTCGTGCCTATGAAGAAAGGACACATGTATAAATTACCCATGGTTTTAGGCCCTTTCATAGTAAATATGAGGCAAGGATTTGATGAAGTAACAAAAATATTAGATGACATGCATATGCTACTAGAAGAAAGTTGGGCTTATGACCCATATAGTGTGATTTCAAATAGAAGAATTGAGAATGGGTACTTTTCTTTCATTCATGAAAGTAGGCCATAACAAGAGAAGATAGAATGTAAAGGTATGATGAACTTAGTAGATGCGAACATTCAAACTCCCATCATAGCAGAGAAAACAACTAGAAGAACCAAGGAAGTAGTTATTGATTTAGATGATGAGGAGCAGGGAGCCAAGAACAGAACAAAACTTACTGAAGAGCCTACATCTAATTCACCTAGTTTTTCTTTACATTTGGGAGAAGAGAAAAATGCTCCTACTTCACCGAGGAATCATGAAGCTTCTCATGAACAGGTGCCCTTGATCAAACCACTATTTTCACAAACTGAAGAAAGAAATCAAAGGATGAAGGCCAGCATGGAGGCCCAAGCTGATCATCAAGTCACTGTTGATCAAACAAGGTTGTTAACTGTAATGGATATTGAGAAAGATGAATTTAGAATTGCCCTATCACATCCTACAGATATGTCAATTGGTTCTTCCAGTAATTTCAACACTGTCAATGTGACTGTGGATGTAAAGAAAATTCCACTGATGGATAAAATGAATTTGCATATGCAAACAAGTCAATTGATTGTAAATGACCTCACAAAGACTAATGCAATAGCAATAAAGGTAGAGAAAATGTTGGGTAAAGTAATTAAACAGTTGAAGTTAGAGAAGGCTAACTCAAGAGCCTTAGCAGTTCAGAATGAGGAATTGAAGAAAATTATTATAAAAATTGGAGTAGACCCCAGTGATAAGACTGTTGTGCAGAAATTCATGCAAAGAACTGAGGTAGAAATATCCACATTAAGGAAGAAGTTAAAGTTACCTACTGGAGAACATTCAATGGCCATAGAAGTTGTAGAGGTAGAGAAGGAAAAGGAAAATTTGTTGCAGCGACTCATGCAGAAAGATGAAGAACTCTCCAAAATAAAGCAGACTGCAATTTTATTGCAAAATCATATTGATAATCATAAATGTACTTTAGTTTTTCCTACAGGTGATGAAGACCCTCAAGCACGAATTTTTAAATTAAATACTGAGTTGTAGATGGTTGAAAGAGATCGAAAGAAGGCTCAAACAGATCTGGAGACTGCAACAAAATTGATGAAAGTCATAGAAAATGAAGCTGATAAGTACAAAATGCATTTCCGAAATGCTGAAGCTAAGATTAAAAATCTCAAAGAAAGAATGAAAGGAAATCTCTCACTGATACAAGCTAAAGATATCATTTGGACATATATCATCTTATAAATGAAATCTAATTGGTGTTTCCTGATGATACTTGCAAAAGAGAAAAGCCTTATTTTAGAATGTGAATAACCAATCATGTCTGATAAGCAAAAACGAATTAATAGAGCCATTTGGGCTTGAATATTTATTGATTTTATTAATTCCAATCAGATCAGGAATTAGAGGAGTATGATATGCAAGACAAAATGTTGTATGCAGTAGAAATTAATAAAATGATTGTCAGAAATGATCTCAGAAAGGCTGCAAAAAAGAATCTAATGGAAATCAAGGAAGCAGTAAGTCAGTTTGATAAGTCTTTTGATAAAATGACAAGAGTAGGCTTACCATCATGTTGGGGAGCTGAAGGAAATCTTTAGCCATGGAGCTCTTATGAGAACTTACTAGTGATGACAAAAAGAAAAATTGATAACAGGCATGAAAAGACTCAGGAGCTTAAAGGAGAGACAATGGTCAACTTCTTGTAGAGACATTTTCTACTCTTGTGGATGGTAAAGACTCTTTTCACAGAAAGGCCTTCTTATGATCGAATTACTGCATTCACATTGGAATATCACAATCTGACACATTCATCCAGGACAAAGGTAGAAATATGGAAAAAGTGCAAATCTTGGACAATAGACTTGCCAAAAGGATCAACAGCAAAGAAAGACAAATCAGTTTACCAAGGAAAAGAAGCCACATCATCAACATTTCCTATATATTAGGATTTTTTTTATGTTATTTTCTAAAGACAATGTAATTGTAACAAGACATTTTCAATCCATGTAATAGACAGCCTTCGAACTCTTAAAGTTGTTTTGGTAGTTAGGATTGGTTACAGCAGTTTCAAACTGATTTTCACTGTATTTAATATAATTTTCAAGGGAAGGAAAGGTTCCGAGTTTTGGACCTTCAGACCATTATTTTGTACTCAGATATTCAAATATTAATGAATGAGTAAGCAAGTTTCGAGCATTCTGTTTATGTTTAAATGTATTCAGGTTTACATTATGTGTTTTCTATCTCTGAATAAAACAAAGTTATGAGCTGCAGGTCTCTTTTTATGTCTGTATATAAGAGTTAAAAACCTTAATTGGCGCTCCATTGTTTTAACTATTTCTTTCATATATTTCTTCTGGGGTTGGAAATGATATTTTCTGTATAAAACAACATATCAGTTTGGACTTCTTCTTTCATATTCTTCTAGTCACTTCACTCAACATTAATAGATGGTGGCATTGTGAAGCATTCATCATATTGAACATTTAAGGGTTTAATCATAAATACTTGAGGGTTAATAAAACAGAGACATATATATTCGTGACATAATCATATAAATGTCTTAAGCACTGATCCCTTATCACAACTAAGGGATTGTCTCTTAAGGTACAACATATGGTAATAATACTCTTGAAGGGTAAAGGAATGAATATCGTCACGACATAATGGAATTATTTCTCGTCTTTGAAAGGGAAGCCTATCTTTGACAGGTATAAGAATAAATCTTGATCAAAGGGTGATTAGATGATTATATGAAAGCAAATGTATCCATATTTGAAGTTATTATTCCTTAGAGCATGGTTCACATATACAATTATCATGGACAAAGAATTAGTTATGAATTTTCTTGGTAAGTCTTCCATATGGCTACATGATGCTTGAAAGAAGAAATTTTACCTACTTTGGAATGAATGGAGATAAAGACTTTGTCAAAAAAAAAATTTGCATGGAACAGGACAATGTTGATCAACATCAAGTATAGTCTCCAAAAGAAAGATACAAGGGAGTTAAAAAAGACAACTTCGATGAAGATATTTTCGCTTGGTATTCAAGCTTCGATCCATGGCCACTCTAATGAATATAAGGAGAAATATTCATATGGAGATGGATCATGCAAAACGATGTTGATCTCAAAGGACTCGAGTAATTTTATACTTTGATAAGAAGGGCCATCTTGACAAGGTAAGTTTGATATTTAACTTTTTTATATTGGTTATCTGGTTAACATATTATTTTTCCGCCTAGGAGGATATTGCATGAATGCATGATGACACTTGAGGCAGGTTCAACTATGGATGTTTAGCTTAAGTCAAAAAACATATCAATTGAGTCTATGGTCTTGACAATCCTTGGAGGGTTATATAGTGAAGGTTCTCACATCAACACTTTGGGATTGAAAGGTAGCAGTGTAAGAAGATAACCTAATGATCATGTTCCTACATCAACAAAGATCAATTTCATGAGGGAGATATGACTAGCTTAAATTTTGACAAGGATCAACCTAATGCCTTCTTTGATGATGATTGGAGGAAATTGATGTGTAAAGTTGATGTCCCAAACCTTATCACATATTGAATAAAGAAGATGGCTCCTTTATACCCAGGAAGGAATAAATCTCGATATAATGAGATGTGAACGAAAAAGGGAGCCATGCAACTATGAAAAAAAATAGTTGTTGCATATATGAAGACAAGCTATAAATATTATGGTTATGACTTCCCAACTTGAAAGGAAGTCGGGAATTTCCTCTATATTTGGGTGGGAGTAAAAGAGTCTCCTTCAATAGGATCAAGGATCCATTCCCTAATCAAGAGAGAATATGGATCTACTCTATGGTTGAGAGGAACTGACGACGGACATCACATTTTTATTTTCTATTTCATGTTCCATGCATTTGACCAAGACTAACAACCATAAGCCGAACTAAAGGCTATGGGGGGAAAATGGAGAATGGAGGCTTAGATAAAGCATTTTTTATTTCGTCGACCATAGAAAAATCCAAGATAGGAAATGGACTAACACACTTTGAGGATTGGACAAGTATCAAAGATAAGAGTGGTCGAAGAGCACATATACCTTGAGGATTGGGAATCCATGGTAAAAATAGTCCTAAAAGGACATACCTAGTGAACATTCAGATGGGGTATGTGCCTTGTATAGGTAGTGTGGCATCACACATAACACCTCCATGAATTATTCTCTTGTATATGAAGGATATTATCAAAGTTAAGGCCTTGCAAAGTTGACAATATTGGTCATGATGATGATGCTTAAGATGGCTCACCAATCTGGATCTTCTTATGAGAACTCTTCAGATTAATAATAACCTTGTACTGAGAGCATAATTATGAATACCTCCCTAGTTAAGTGGGAGCATCGAAAAATGTAACTAGTTTCATTTTTCATAATTTTCAATGTACTCAAATAATTTTGTATATCTTATGTTAGAAGAAAAATGAGAAAGATAAATATTAATTTTAAAGCATGGGTTTCATGCTCCATTTTGATGGTAATCTAGGTCAAGCATTTTCTACATTCTTCTAGGATTTGTCATGTTAAAAGAATATTTTTCTTGAGTTAAGAAAGTCTTTATCATTTGTATAGGATCCTATCACGAAATATGTAACAAGTAAGATACATTGATTTTGAACTATAAAGTCCTAGAAACCTCCAAGCACAACTTGTCGAGGAGATGACAAGTCATCCTAAAAGAATGGATTCAAACCCCTTGATGTGTATAAATAGAAGTAAAATAGACCCCATTTTATCACCAATTTGATATCTCTCATCATGAAGTTTGTTCTGAAGTTGGAAGCAACAAGGAAGCAAGTGAGAAGGTCTAGAAGGCAAGAAAAAGTTAAGGAGAAGAAATAAATATTTGTTTTGGCCTATTTATCTCTCACACATGCAAATAAGCTAGGGTTTTTGGAACAACTACAAAGCCAATGTTGCAGGTTGAAGCTGGGGGTCAAAATTGAATTTGGGTGTTGGTTAAAGCAGAATTAATCCTTGGAAGGGCTTCTTGGAGGGCTAAATTGGTGCTTGGAGGGCTAACTTGGTTCTTGGAGGGGGAATTGAGCCTAATGTCTCTGTCGATTGTATTTACTGTTTTGCACTTGATATTTGTTTAATGAAGAAGATATCATAAAAAAGTATACGAAGATAAATAGATTTCACAATCAATTATTAATATTAAGTAGAAATTGAATTAATAGTTTCGATATTGCATTCTCCAACAAAATTCATTATCAACTCAATTAATAAGTCACGATTATACATTATGATGTTGAATAGAAATGATAACATCTACTTTATGAAGTTGAAGAGAAATGATTTTTATGTTGACGTCAAAAAAATATTCACCAAATAAGGTCTTGAATTGGTCTATGCAAACATTTAACAAAGGGGAATAAGAATTTGAAGATTGTATATGTTGGATATAAATAACCTTATTATGAATAGTGTTAAATTCAACATTGAGGGAAAATATTGAAGAAGTGGGAGAAGTAAAGTTGTGACACTTAATATTGTTGCATCAAATCATAGAAAACACTGGAGAGAAGAGACTACTAGAGATGCACACCAAGGATATTATGCAATGCCTACAAAGAATAAAGAATGAGTCCTTTTAGTTTTTTGACATGTTAGAATGGGCCTTTGACCTTAGTCAACACACACAAGTCCACTAGGATAAAATAATCTAATCATGACTTCATACCCTTTATTGACATTTTACATATTTCTTTTATTTTATATATAATAAAATGTAGAAATAAAATGCACTATTTGAAATGTTAGTACTTGGAGGATTAAAAAATGTAATGAAACATTAAACAATGTTTCCTTTATCGTAATTAGAAATTTATCATCTAGGGTCCAAAATTTTAACTATCAAAATATCAAGGAAATTATAAGGAAATTTAATATATATATATATATTCATTTTAATTTGTAAACTTGTAAATCAACATGAACATCAAAAAAATGCATTGTAACATATATACGAAAATAAAACTGCTATATAAAATGTATAAGATGTCAAGTTCATCGAACATCATTACTAAAATATGATATATATCGCCCCAGAATGGAAGCCATCAGAATGTTTCTGGCCTTTGCATGCTACCAAGACTTCAAGGTATATCAAATGGATGTAAAATATGCTTTTCTGAATGGAGATCTAGAAGAAGAAGTCTACATGGAACAACCGTATGTCTCTTTCAATGCATAAAGAATATTTGGTGTACAGAATCAAGAAGGCTCTCTATATGGATCGAACAAAGCTCCTCGTGCTCGTACTCAAGACCTGATAAGTATTCGCAAAAACAAGGCTTTAAGAGAGGTGGAGTAGACAACAATCTATACATAAAAGCCCATGAAAATGAACTCCTGATTGTTGTAGTATATGTTGATGACATTATGTTTGGAAGCAACAGAGATGAAATAGCAAAAGGGTTTACTGAGGAGATGAAATCAGAGTTTGAGATGTCCATGATTGGAGAGCTCAGTTTCTACTTAGGACTTCAAATTCAGCAAAAGAACACAGGTACATTCATCTCATAGGAAAAATACTTAAAAGAAATGTTGAAAAAGTTCAAAATGGAGGATTGAAAACCTGTGTCAACTCCCATGATCACGAGATGCAAGCTATGTGCTGATGATATATCTGCTGATATATATCAAAAACTCTACAAATCCATGATAGGAAGTCTGTTATATCTGACAACATCAAGACCAGACATCATGCTAACAGTAGGACTAGTGGCTAGATATCAAGCAGCACCTAAACAAAATCATCTTCTTGCAGTCAAAAGAATATTCAGACATCTACAAGGAACTGCACAGTATGGACTTTGGTATCCTAAAGGCAAAAGCTTCACAGGAAAAGCACAAGTGGAGGTGCATTTTATCTAGGAGAAATTCTGGTGGCATGGCTAAGCAAGAAACAAACATATATTTCTCTATCTATAGCAGAAGCAGAATACATAGCAGTAGCAACATGTTGTACACAAATCATGTGGATGAAGCAAACCCTCCAAGATATGAAGGTATGCATTGATGAACCCATCTCTATCAAATGTGATAATACAAGTGCTATAAGTATTTCAAAAAATCCTGTACTTCATTCCAAAACTAAACACATCCCAATCAAGTACCATTTTCTAAGAGAACAAGTAGCACAAAAGGTAGTAAGGTTGGAATATGTGCCCACAAAAGAACAAACAACAGATATATTCACAAAACCTCTTGCTAGAGAGCCATTCGAATATCTGAGAAATAAACTAGGGGTAGTGTCTTTAGATACTACTCTCTAAAAGAAAAAGGAAGCTTTAGTCCAAGGGGAGAGCAGAAACGAAAATATCATTCCAGGGGGAGATCAGCGAGCAACAAAAGCATGAGACAAATCATAAGCGAGAGTTGAGAGCACACTGAAAAATGAGCAACCCTTTTCCATTGATGTCAAAGGGGGAGGAAGAGCAAGCAGTAGGAGGAAGGGTCCTAAAAGGAAAATAGAGGAAGTGTATTGCCATCAATGCCAAAGGGGGAGACTGTTGGAAATATTGTCATTGATGGCAAAGGACAGCAGCAAGACAGCAGCAGAGGCAAAGCAGGATATAGTGATAGTATTTGCAGGAGCATGAGGAGAACAGAGTGAGAAAGAGGAAAAGCAGAATATAGTGACAGGATGTGTAGAAACTGCAGAAGATTATACATATAGAGCATGAAAGGACAGATGTCTACATTTGGCAGAGCAGCAGATTGCACATACAAGAAATACAGTAAGGGCTTCGAAGAATTCGAAATACAAACCTGGAATGCGCATTGAGTTTCTGATAGAACTGTTGGTTTAGCATGCGAAGGCACCAAGAGTGCAACAAAATGTGTATACTAAACCATTGAAAGGTCAAGACGGAACCCTGAGGATAAGAGGTGGAACCGAGCTTCGAGCAGTGAAAACCTAATGGAGTTTGGGGTTAAATATTATGGTAGCGTCGTATTAAAGTAAGAATGAAACACATTTTTTATGTTAAGGCTGAAATAAGAAGGAAAATCTTTGAACGGAGTATATATATCTTTGTATATAACAAAGGCATGTTCAGCTTTACGGTGATATCGAGCCCTGACATGAAATTAAAAACGTAGAGTTGAATGAAGCCTGCGCGGAATGACGATTCAGTGGCATAGCGATGAAGGAAATAGAATAGAAGGTGGAGAAGAACCGAAACGATAAGTTATAAATCAAATAAATGAATTTTTGATAGTACGCGGGACGGAACCATGTGCAAACCGAAACCATGAGTACTGTGAACAGTGATAGCGGGTTTGCGAAACCAACCCCACCATATCACACCGCTTTTGTACGAAAAGTTGTATTCCCAAGTTGAACGCAATCAATGCCATCAACTACCGCGTGTCCCTGAGCAAGTTTGTAAAACCACTCTCTTCGCGAGTTAAAGTTCATGTGTAATAGTCCGCGCGAGATCTTATTAGGGACGTCAGATCACCGAAGTGAGCGCAACAACACCTCTGCCATCGGATAAGAAGGGCGAGACAACCCAAGGTATGTTCGTGTGAGTTGTGGGACCTGAAATATCATTAGTGCTAGAATCAAATTCAAGACTCGTTATAATGCATTATCGTTAAATGAACCTTTGCAAAGATTACTCATACAAGATTTAAGTATTAAGGGTGTAGGCCATAAAAATATGTTATGAAGTTAGGCAGAACCTAGAGTAAGGGGAGCAACCGGAACCGTGAGGTATAAACAGTGAACGTGGTTTGCTTAAATCCGGCAGTATCGCGTGTGATCGAGGTTGGTAAGATGTATTGAGGGAAACAACGCGATAAGGTTGAGCATTTGACACGTGGTTTGAAGTGGTTTTCGAAAACCACATATATTGCGTGCTTTTGGGATGTTAAAGCTCGGAACGAATATTAGCGCGAAAATGCATAGTGATCGTCCGATCAACTGCTTGGAGCGCGACGTCATATGGATCATTGGATCCATTCAATACTTAAGCCAAGGTACGTTATATGGATGTGGGCCCAAACATTCGTTTAAATGTCGTTGAGTTATTCAATTTGAAGTTCAAGAAGGTTGGGGTTGGTATATGTTGCATGGTTCACTTTATAATATGGAGCGTTGTGATATGATTGGTATACATATTATATGATAAGGCGCATATGAATGTTTGATGTAATATGTGGGCCAGGATACGAAATACGCTGATATGGTGAGGTTATTAAAGTATTTGCATATGCGTGAGGCCTAATCAATAGTAGGCTATAGTCGAGTATAGTTATGTTAAGAACTGGGTTCTTAACCAAGGTTTGTTTAAATTAAATAGAAATTATGACGAAGAGCGAGTGGGCCATCACTTTGAGTGTTATTC